>JAPPVO010000029.1:60770112-61261163 GCA_030407325.1 Camellia japonica
ATGCACACAAGTATAGACTAATTTGCAAAAGTTGGAACACTTTGATTTCATGTTTGTTTTGAAAAGTGTTTGAATATGTGCCACTTGAAAAAGTGACCTCATATGTACATTAATCAAACCATCTCAATTTAAGCAATTAGCCTTAATCCACAGGCATTCTAGAGATATATCATTTAAGCACTTAGTCTCATGGTAACGTGCTTGACATGGCAACAATCACACGCATGCAATATGCTAAAGCAAAAATGTTCACCTAATACTCCAAGGCAAGCCAAAGAGAATAAAATAATTAGAAAAAAATGCATGTTCCTAATCAATGCAATATGACTAATGCACCACATACAATATGCAAATAATAAGCTCGGCTACTAACATGGCATGTGAATCAATTTGATAGTATACAGTTCAGCATGTTTTCTTGGATAATAAACAACCTCAATGTTAAAATGATGCGCCGAGCCAAATGTATGCAAAAATGGATACGATAAGCACAGCAATGTTATGAAAAATATAAAACATGATGCTACCATTATAAGTGGGTAAATAAAAGAGAAAAAGAAATGGGGGTTGGAAGATATACACATTATTACATTTTTGCCCTCATACAAGAGGGTCCGAATGAATGTCTTACTTTACGCTAATTATTACAACACCGAAATAACTAGCTACACTAACTAATTAAACTAACTAATAAGTTACAACACAGAACTAATTAACTAAGTATTTAACGATTACAAATTCAAAAGAATTAACTAATTAATAAACTGAGAGCTATGTAAACTAATTAAACTCAAGCGGGAGTTAAGGAACCACATGTGCCAATGAGAACATCCTTCTAGAAATGCCTCTGTTTTGCTACTAGAACTGTTATGTCTGCAGAAAATACTTCTGTTTTGCCTCAGCTTCTATTTTGTTTTGCAGGAAAATGACATCGCCTGGCTGAAAGGAGGTGGCCGGCCGGCCAGGGAAAGTGGTTAGCCGGATTCAAATGGTGGCCAGCCGGCCACTATTTTTGGTACTGCCCTGTTGCAGCAGAAAAGAAACGGAGCAGAAACAAAGTGTTTCCAAGGGATGTTTATCCTCCCTGCCTCTCCTTATCATGAAATTGGTCAAGGGAGGGGTAAAATCGATTAACAAATCATCAATGATTGCAAGGTTATTGCATAATGATCCATGACTCGATTGGACAAAGGCTTAATAAGTGCAACTAAAAGACCAACAAAACCCCCTCCCTATCATGGAATTGACCAAGGGAAGTGGGTGACATTGATTTTTGAACCATTATCATCACAAGAGAGTATGAAATGGCTCAAAACTCAATAGGTTCAATTAACGTCCGATTGAACCCAGATCATTTGATTATCTTGTATCATGTTAGTTCCAATTTTATTGCCTCTTTTACTTACCTTTCCATTCTTTAGTCATTTTAGTCCAAAAATGAGAATTAAGTCCACTAACGAAGAGAAGTGTCAAACAAGAAGTTGGTTTGGGCATGAGAGAGATGTAATGCCCTGGTAATGAACCTCCGAAAAGATTAAACCATTTATCATGGAAGGTCATTTTCTCATACTTAACCAATGCTCGATTGAAACAACTCTTACAAAAAGAGAAAAACCAAGAAAACATGGAGGTTGCAGAGGTGATTATGCAAAGTGTGAACACATGTATGAAAAGCATAAAATAAATGCTATCAACTCAAATAGGTTAGTGACTAAGGCCTACCAAACCTATGAGAACTACATCACTATAAGCATACTATACGAAGCATAAATGAACTAAACACCTTAAAACAATCCTAAAAATAGCTAAAACAGTGCTGGAATTGAGTTAAAAATGCTATAAAAGCAAGCTAAAACAATGGAGAAATGAGACTAGTAAACAAGCTTAAGGAGGGGTGGCTAACCCCTCCACTTTTGGGACATCAAAACCACATTTTTAGCCTCTGAAAAACAGTGGTAAAAAGATGGAAAAAAAGTTGAGAAATAAGTGGGAAACACAAGGGCAAAAGCTTAGGAAACAAAGTTCAAAGAAGGGTGGTTAACCTCTTCACCTTTGATAGCTTTAAGCCACAAGTTTCCGCCCATAAAAACAGTGTAAAAATAGTACAAAAATAGCGAGAAAAAAGAGGAAATAAGTGGTGTACAGATGCCCAAAAATATACCTCTTGAAGAGAGGTAACTCCTTTGTTCACAAATCAACAAGTTCTCACTCTCAAGGGCTAAGATTTGAGCTCAAGAACCTCAGCAAGAAGAGCCAAATTTTTGGTTTAGGAAGTGTAGAGAGAGAGTGTGTAGGTTGCAAGATAGAAAGATAGAGTGTTTTACAAGTTTTGGACCTATAGGAATTTTTTCTAACTTAAAATCAAGAGGGTTGGTCTTGTATTTATAGAAAAACAATCTCTTAGGTTGGAAATATCTGTATAGAGACAGTTGGTGCAAGGCATGCACATGGGGAGGACAATTGGCATCAAAATATCTGCTTACTGGGACACTTGGCACATGAGGGGACACTTGGCATCAAAATATCTGCCTACCGGGACACCTAGCTGGCCAGCTAGGTACTTGTAGCTGGCCAGTGTAGACCGCCCGAACTTCCCCCGCGCGCCCTCCCTTTCGGAGAGGGCGCGAATTGGGTTCTAGCTATTACAGTTCGGACTCCTGTCACTGTTCTAAATCTAATCTCACAAAGTGTAATGTAAAACTAATAAATCACTAAAGAGTCCAAATCTGAAAAATCGTTTTGGAAAATCGATTTTAATCAAAAGCGCCAAACATGGACTGCTTTGCCAGATTTCAGAGTCGCCACCTAAATATTTTGTTTTGGAAAATTTAGGAAACTCTGACTCGTGCCTAAGGCCACGTGTCCGTCATCACCAAAGTTACATCGGCTCGAGAACTTAGGTATGAGAGAGGAAGGTCCTGAAATGAGCACCCCCGCTCGCCCAATCAAAGATCGGCCTCTAGTAACATGATATGTTGTTTTTGAAAACACATGTGTTCTTATTCCGGTTTATTAACCTAACTTACTATGTAATGCGCACAACACACAAGTATAGACTAAATCACTCAATTTGGAACAAAACATCTCATGTTTGTTTTTTGAAAATGGTTTGAAGTTGCCACCCTCTAGTAGGCTAAAATGCGGATTTGCCACCCTCAAGTGGGCTTAAAACGCACATTTTGATGAATTGTTCCAATTCAAGCAATGAAGCCTTCATCCACAAGCATTCATGCAGTTAATCACTTAAGCACATAACCTCATGGCAAGCATGCTATCATGGCAATCACTTGCACACATGCGAGGATGCTAAAGCGGAAACACTTACAGTGTACTCCGAGCCAAAACAGAAAACTAGTTAGAAATTAATGCATGATCCTAGCTATGTTAAGATGCCTAATGCAACGCATGCAAAATGCAACCAAAGTAGGCTCGGCTATCTAAGATTGCATATGAATGCAACACTGGATACATGTATTCAAATAGATATTGAAATACAATGTAGTTTGAATGATGTGTCGAGCCCGGTGCATGCAATACGAATGAATGATGCACGCATGCAAGGCATAAGTATGCTAATTGAAACAAGCCCTAAAACTAACCACTGAAAGTGGGTAAATAAAAGAGAGAAAGACGTGGGGCTGGAAGACATTCACACACACACGCACCCTTATTACAGTATTTGCCCTCTCGACGGAGGGTCCGAATGAAAGAGAGCTAACTAGCTACGCTAATTAAGCGAACTATTACAAAACGAAACTAATTAACTAACAAGTTAACTAATTATAAACACAAATGAATAGCTAAACGCATTAACTATTTAAGTACAGAATCAACAAGTTAACCATCTAAGCAAAGCAGTTAAAAGGAGCCTCGGGGCGAGGAATGCATGCATGCTCGGTTGCTTCTTCCTGAAATCCCGTCGCCTTGCCACCGGTTGCCTCTGTTTGCATTTTCTTTGATTCTGAATACCAAACAAATCTTTAGGTTGTCTTTGCTCCAGAACCAGAATAACTTTGAACCATCTTCAAACTGATGGACTGTTGGCCACCAAGGGAGGCTGTAGGCCACTTGTCGGCCACTTAAGGAGGCTGTAGGCCACTTAAAGTGGCCGGTCGGCCACTTCCTCTGGCCGGTCGGCCAGTTGCTTCTGCACACTTCCAATTTGTTGCAAACAGAGTTCAACAAGGGCAAAGCAAGGCATTTGCAGGGTATGTGTGTACAACCACCCTCCTTATCATTTCTCAAGCACAAAGAAGTGCAGTACTCGACTCTCGGGCCACCAACCGAGCATCGCAATGCACGATGGCCGAGAAGCCAAGTTTGTACAAGTTAATGAATCCACAAGTAACACACAAGACTCAAGAGGCCTCCACCCTATCATGCACAATCAAGGGGGACGGTGACCAAGAAATGAGGCGCGTTTCATCACTTAAAGTATGAAACGCCCCTCGTTTCTCGTGTTTGGATTAATGTCCGATCCAAACGCAATGCAATGCAACACACATGCAAACAACATGCTTATCTATCAATGTTAGAGTGGCATGCACAAGGCTCTATCATGTAAGCAATGCATGCATAGCATCACATCAATCTGACAGCCTCAGATCTGTGCTGCGTTGTGTAACAAAAATTGCACAGTTGGGGTGCAATTTTAACACACTGTTGTTTGGCCCATGAGGGCCCATCACGGGTCCCGTTTTGATAATCTGAACCGTTAAATATGTAGAACTCGTTGAGTACTATATATTTATAAAAAATCACATTGATCGGATATCGATAACTACATGATCAAATCAGTTTTGTATAAAAAAATAAAGAGATTTATAATTAACGGTTGGAAAAAAACAATTCTAATCATATAGCTATCGATATTCGATCAATGTAATTTTTTACAAACATATAGTACTCGACAACTTCTACACATTGAACGGTTCAGATTATCAAAACAGGACCCGTGATGGCCCCCACGAGCCGAACAGTACCGTCCAGTGCAATGCCCAAAAAGTAGACAATTACTTCTTAGCATGTATTCCACCTTTGTAGACATGACAGCCGTACAACTCACACTCTAATCTTTTCCCACAC
Organism: Camellia japonica; assembly: GCA_030407325.1. Lineage (NCBI taxonomy): Eukaryota > Viridiplantae > Streptophyta > Magnoliopsida > Ericales > Theaceae > Camellia > Camellia japonica. The sequence goes on from JAPPVO010000029.1 coordinate 60,775,198, forward strand.
ACTAATTTATACAATTTTTAATACACATTTTTCCATAAAAAAGTCAAAAAGTTAACCCAAACAACCATATTTTTTTCTTCAACTTTTTAGTCCAAAAAGTTAAAAAGTGCATTTATTTAGGACACCCCAAACAACTCCTTAGTCATGACCGGACCACTTATAGTTTTTATTTGGTTATGACAGAAGAGATTTTTAGTTATGATTCAAATAATGTCTGATTATGACCTTTAGTAATGATTGAGCCTTCGTTTGAGATGAACTTTTTTAGCCTAGCATGTTGGCTATTTGGCTATTTTAGAGCATCTCCAATGGAGCTCTGAAAACACTTGCCAAAGCTATAATTTAGCAATAGTGATAAAAAGTGGATCTCCAATGGCTTGTTATTTTACTTGCTAAAGATGACATATATTATATCTGTTCCCAAATTTGGCAAGTAAAATAACAACTGCCAAACATGCCACATCAGCAAATATGAACATATTTGTGGCTCTAAATTCAGTTGAAAAAACAGAATTGGAACAATAGAAAACCAAGTAATTTTTCTATTTAATTTTTCAAATTGAATTATATTTATTTTTTTTTCTAATTTTCAATTTTTTTTCATTTTTATATTTGTCTAGTCATGAATAATATAAATATATATTTTTTTTTACAAATAGTTAAAAAAAAGGTCATAAAATCACAAAAAACCTATATTCAAACAACACCTACAAACTAGGAGGGAAAGTTGGTTGAGAATTGCCAAAATAGCAAGTAATCATTGGAGCACCATTGCTATAATTTGGCAAAATAGCACTATTCATTGCCAAATTATAGCAATAGCAATGGTATTATAGCAACAACCATAGGAGAATGGTAAGCCAAAACACTAAGCATGCAAGGCTAATGAGTGGGATTACACTACAAGTACCAGAACCAAGCAAGAGGTGACTCCATCAACCAAAATCAGAGTTGTAACATGGCAAAATAAGACCAAAAACATGCTGAGATTGTAGCCCAAAAGCTTAGGCAAGCATGCATACAAATTAGCCCATGATCAAGACATAAGGCACAACTCTCCAAAAGCATTGAAAGAGTGAAACATGTGAGAGTATGACTACACTACATACACTGAATTCATGTGAGAAATGAGGCCAAAGCATGCACACAACTCAAGTAAAACATGCTAGAGACTTTGAAACTCAAAGCTAGTGAGCAAGATTGCACTATGGCTATACAAAGCAAGTCCCAAATGATCAAGACCACTCAAAACAGAGTTCAAGCCTGCTAAAATATGAGCAAAAACATGCTGGAGTGTAGCCAAAATAAGCTAGAATAATAGGCCAAAATAACAACCATATTAACCTAGTAAGCAAAATTTACACTACAAGTGTAAGAAGCATGCAAGAAGTGGCCAAGCCAGCCACAAATAGAGCTAAAACATGTTAAAAAAGTCACAAAAACATGCTTAGATCAAGGCAAGGTATGGTAGAAAAACATGCTCAAGTATGAGGCCATCAACACATGCAATCAAGACACAAGGAGAGGGGATGACCCCCTTCTATTTGCGCCTCAAAACACACTTTCCACCACTGAAATTCCTCTGGAATTCAGTGGTTAAAAGGCCAAGAGAAGGTGATCTCAAAGGCCTTAAAAGATGGCACAAAGCAAAGCAAAACAAGCCACCAAAGGGGGTAGACCACCCCTAACTCAAACAAGGCCTCAACTAACCATTTTAAACACTTAAAAACAAAGTTTTTTGTAGTTGCAAGTTAGTCCTAAAACAACATGCAAGTATGGCCAAATAAGCAATGAAAATAAAGCTTTAAAGAGGCTATTACTCACAACTTCAAAAACAGCAACTTCTGAGGCAAAACCATGCCAAAACCACTCAAATGAAGCTCCAAAGGACCTCAGCAACAAGATGAAGGTGTTTGAGTAGGTGTTTGTGTGCAAAAGTATGAAGAAACAACACTTTTGATTCAATATAGCATAAATATAGAGAGAGAAAGAGAGGGAGAATTCTAGTGAGAGAGGGATATCTTTAGCTCTCTAAAAATCTGAACCTCTAGAAAGGGAGAGGGGCTTTCCCTCTTATAGAATTCCAAGCCTCAAGCTTGTTTGACAAGCTAGAAGCTTGGTGCAATCCCTCCATACACGTGTATGGAGGATGTCTTCTGTGCCTAACAGCTGGCACAGCTGGCAATAAAAATATCTGCAAAAGCAAGAAAATGGCCGTCGGCCACCTCAAGTGGCCTACAGGAGGGACAAGTGGCCTACAAGAGCCAAAAGTGGCCGACAGCCTCTCCCCTCCCTCTAGGCAAGGGGGAACAAGGTATGGCACAAAAACAAACCAAAAGGAAGAGAGTTAAGAGGCCACAAGATAAGGCACTCAGCCGGAGGCCCCGAAAACTAGCCTACGAGCCACTACAAGTGGCCTACAAGAGAGATAAGTAGCCTACAGCTACAAAAAGTGGCCTACAGGCCTCTCTCTCCCTCCAGGCAAAGGCACCAAGGCAATGGTCCAAAAACAAACCAAGAAGAAGAGAGTTAAGAGGTCCCGAGACAAGGCGCTCAGCCGAAAGCCCTAGAAACTCAAAACGAGCACAGACATGCGTAATCACCGAGTGCACAAACGATGACGTCTGAGTCTTAAGGTCGGTCAAAAATGGGATGTCTACAGCCGGCCACAAAACTCTGCTCTTAAGCCCGATTTCAAATGGGCATATCTCTTCATTCGGACTCGGTTTTAGGTGATTCTTGAGTCCAAATTGAAGCCCCAGAAGTCTACGTTCCAATGGTGGTGGCCTTAGATCTAAATTATAAGTGTACAAAGAGATATACCTAATTTAGTGAAGGCTGCTCATTTCTTTCTCAATGGATTGATACCCAACTTTTCCCCCAACTAGTTTTCTTTCGTCCCCTCCTATTTCCTCCAACTCCAAACCTATAAATAAAATGTTTTTAAATATTTTTCAAAGAGTTCACTTCCTTTTCATTTATTTCCACTTTGTCCTTACTCGGTTTACCGAAAAGTGAAATATTTTAAACAAAATGCGAGCCTCAGAACATCATAGAAACATTTTTAAAAATGTTGAAAAAGAGAGTTTTAAAGTCTAAAATAGTTTTGGTCAAAATGGGGTGTAAGGTTTGGGATTAGAGCTCAAAAATCGAAGCCTTTTGCTGAAGAACTTGAACAATTGTACAGCGTACTAATTCATCATCGAGTGATCAACCTGAGACACCCAAGTCTTAAGGGCGGTCAAAAATAGGGTGTCTACAGCTTGCCACTCTAAAAGTAGCTAAAGTGGACCTATCGTCATCATTGTATAAAGAATATACGCTACCCCTGTATGGCTATAACGCCGAGCTTACTGACGCCAAAGAGTAGACTCTGTTTTCTTTTTTGTTCATGTGTGCTTTGTTTTTCTATTTTGTTATGTTTGTCGCTGTAATAGTTGCCCCATTTCCGTTTTGATTCCAGCAACTGTAACTTGTTGATTTGTGGTAATGAATTGCTCTATTTTATGTTTCTCATCATCCTTCTTTACTCGAAACTAGATAAAATTGTTAACTAAAACAACTTGATATTTTATAAGCACATACTACCTTGTATCTTACAAGTGGAATCCCCTTGTCTGCTCATATCGTACAATTGAAATCACATATTACAACCTAACTCAACTTCATAAGTACAGATATCTATCATTTCTACTAAGTAAGTTTTCGATATAATACAAGCGATATGTTTATATAATACAGGCAACATGTTAAACTCGAATGAAAACTGGCATTTTCTTGTGGTGGGTGTAGGATAACCTTACATATTACTTGGTCATGATTCCACAAGATCCATAGTCCTTCTGATATCCTTCTCATGGAGTAGCCAATGGGATCCAGGACACGTCCCAGGATGTTGCTTAAAATTTGTGATTGTTCTTCACCACATTGGGCCTCGATAAGGACGATTAGGTCATAGTAAATAGTTGAGGCCAAATGCACATATTGTTATAGAAAGTTTGTTTGGCCCACCCCTCTTGTGTTAAATAACAATATATGGATTAGGCCTTGTTTGGGGAAAGAATGCGCCTTGGCTCATCGGGATCTACACTTAGTGACTTAGGATTCACAAGTTCCCACATTGTTTCCCAACCATGTGGTGGATGTAGAAAGTAATGATTGACGACACCTGATGCTTGTAGGTTACCTAAATCCTAATTCATGCCGAGATCTTCATCTGTTTGTTGAGATATTGCTAGAATGATTGCAAAATGACGGTCAAGATCGAATGGGGTGAGAAATTGCGATTCAATGTTTAGACGTATATGTTTGATATTTAACGGTCTCATAAGTCTGACAGCACACATTGCACTTCCATCGAGCATGACATTAGACAGCAGTGCTAGTAAATAATAGACAAAAAGCATGGGCAGTGGTTTCGTAGGGTGGAGGGCACCATCATACCATGTTTGCATGCTCGCCTGATGTTCTTGGATAAGAAGAGTGACTTCAATGGGAGCTATGGGATGTTTAACCTATGGGAAGTTGTAAAACAAACCATCGAATCGTGAAGGTGTCTGGGCTAAAAATTGCTTGAACTGCTCCCACATTGGTTTTGCTCTACCAAATATCTTTGGTACAAATATCATGATTTGATTATCATGATTTTAGAGATGTTGTTCCAATGGTACCAATATTTATAGCCTACTCGGAGGGGGAGGGGGGGAGAAGCGGCCATGTGCTTGGATTTAGGGAGATTATGTGTATTTTTTGATATAAATTTTATAGATTTTGTGTACAATCAAAGATTAAATTAAGGTGCATCATATATACATAAAGGTATTAATTTGGGGTCAATTTATAATTCAACTAAAATGTGAGGGTTAAGGCCCTAATTTATGAATTGAAACATTTATTTAAGTGTAATATTTAATTAAATTAGGATTTGGATATTCAATTTGGTTAAAATTTCTTAATTTCGAATTAAACAGTGAATCGTAATGAGAATTGAAAACCAAGGGTTTTGAGTAGCAAATATAATTAGGGAATTAATTTAATTATTATTAGGGCTTTGGAAATGATCCCTAAGTTTTTGGGTTCAAGCAGGGTTTGCAAGTTTTCAGTTGGCGCACGTTTTCAACTCTATAGCTAAAATTGAAAACGAATAAGGAATTGAGAGTCTTTATTGAAATAATTCTAAGGTAAGGTCTCAATAAAATTAAAAATTTTAGAGGCCTCATAGTTAAATAATTAATATTAGAGTGTAGAAATGATTACTAAGCTATCAAGGTCGATTAGGGTCTGTATGGGTCCAATCGCGATGCGTCTCCGATTCTAGGGTTAAATTTGCAAATAAACGAGGAATTAAGGGTTTTATTATAATAACTCAAAAGTCAGGGACTTAATAGGATTTACAAATGTTAAGGGTCTCACAACTACTCTGGAAGGAAATCTGGAACCTATCTCAAAGTGCCACGCTTTACCGATGACTAGCTGGAAGGAAAGAGGAACCTCTATATAGCCCAACAATCCACACGCTTTACCGAGTTCTATTCCGAAAGGAAAGCGAAATGTCCATCAATGCGCCACGCTTTACGGGTCACAAGTCGGAAGGAAACAAACCTTTTTTCTAGAACTTCAATCCATCATCTTTTCATATACTTCATAACTTCAATTGTAAAATTAAATGGACATCACATTACACATATAATCTATTTTACAACAAGCAACACAATTCTCCACTGATGGCCAAGAACAAAACCTCTACAAGATGAATGGAACAGTATTTCTTATAACAACACAATATATATATATATATATATATATATTTTTTGGAGAGGGAGAGGAGGGATGGGTATAACAACACAATGTAATCATCAATCCACTTCCACATTTCCATATCATCAATGTCTACAACATAAACAAAATTAACAAAAATTCACTCAACTCTCCCTTTTTCCATAACACAATATGAATCAATTCATAATAACAATTTGATTTTATTCTCCACCCATTTTACCTTTTTAGTTCACTTTAATCAATATAACCCAATAATTATTTAAAATAACAATTTATCTCAAATTCATTAGAGAACCAAAATTAGGGCTTTTTATATTAAACCTCTTTAATATGTTCAATTTGTCCAAAATTCCTATTATCGATTATAAATCATAAACTTGAAAAGACTGAGTTCAAAACCTTAACTTATCCTACATGCCTTTCAAAAAATCTCACATCAAACTCATGTTTTCATGTAATAGAAAGTACCACACATCTATGTATAGAAAGATATTAAAAAGAAGCAAAGACATCCCTACATCAAACAAGAAGTTGAGAAGTCCTAGAAATCCAACTCCGACAAAAACACGATCCGCGCAAATTAAAAGGAATCCCTCGCTATGCTCTACGTTTCGGTATAAGGAACTAGGGTGAGATTCTCATTCTAAAGAGATGAAACCTAAGGTTTAATGGACTTAGAGCTCAAATATGACTTAAAAGAGAGAGAGGAGAAAGAAAAGAGAAGAAAATTGAGCCAAAAGTGACTTTTAAATCAACAGATCCCAAACAGACCACTCAAGCGGTTACTTCTTTGCTCGAGCGAAAAACCCCTTTCCCCAAAATCTCAGACCTGCACAGAGAGATGCTGATTGCCTCACTTCACCGCTCGAGCAGTATATCCACCTCTCGAGCGGTCCCCCAAATTCCAGACTGCTACAATTAAGCTTAGCCCTTCGCGCCCTTGTATGTGTGTGTCGATACCCCTCTTCAAGGTGTCAACATTTGACAGTAACCCAACAACATTTAGCCACATTTGGTCCCACTTTTTGGGGATTTTTGAATTAATGTTTTATGTATTCTTAGGCCCAATAACCCATTTTATCCCTCCACTATAAATAAACCATCTCTCTCTCTCTCTCTCTCTCTCTCTCTCACACACACACACACATTTTCCTCGCTTTTCTCACTCTTTTTCTCTCTCTCTCTGTGTCACACACACTCTCTCTCTTTCTTACTTTCCACCATTTTTTAGTGCTTCAAACTTAGGTTTCATTTACTTAAAGGCGAAATCTACTCCTAGTTCTTAAGGGAAAAAGTTAAGCACGTCAAGGGCTACGCTTGGATCATAATTTCTTTATCGTCAACTATTGGGTCTTCAACTCTTCTATCTCCTTCTTGTAGTGGGAATACCTTTAACCTTATATGTCTATATTGTGATTTGAGTATGTGGTATTTTTTTTATATATAATGATGTATGAGATATATGGTTTTGATCAAAATGTGTTGATGTTTGAAAATGAGATTCTCAATCAAATTTTTAAAATATTTTGAAAGTTTTTGTGTAAAAGTGGTCATTTGTTGATGATTCATTAATTGATGAGGGAAATGAGGAAAACCCCAAATTTTTTACAAAACCCTAGTTTGTGATTTTGAATGTGAGGGAGTGGTTTGAGAATAATTCATACTTGTGATGAAATTAAAGGGATGATATGTTGATATATAGTCTACAATCATGAAATGATATAAATCTTGTGAATTATGTCGTATTGGTGGATGATTATGGAAGCTATTGAAAGCTATGAGATTGTGTACCTCTTTATCATGGATTATGATGTTTATTTCTTATCAAATTAAAAAAGGGCTTTAGGGAAATCATTATATTTGTGAACTCATGCATCGCATTGCATGTCATGATTTTGAATTCATATTGTTTTATTATCATGAATGTTGAAATATTGGAAAATGGGGTAAATGGCATAGTAATCTAGGTAGAGAGTCGGTTTTGGAAACGTGTTGAGTATTGTGTTGGTACCCGCACAAAGAGTCAAGGTTTCCAATTATCCTGTCTCAGACTTGATGCCGGATGAATGTGAGGAAAGTGTTTTCTAGGTGCCCAATTGCCCTTCTGTAATTGATGATGGTAAATGTGAGAAAATGATTGTTTTAGGTGTCTAACTGCCTCTACATATTGAGCCCATAAATGTGGGACAATTTTGAGATATGAAAGCTACATATAAATATATATATATATATATATATGCATTTAACTCTTACTTTGGGATTCTAGTGCTCGTTTACTATCTGCATTGGTATTGGTTTGTTATTGGAACAATAGCGCATTGGTGCATCGTTCTTTTGTCAAGAAACAAAGAGAAGGATTTTGAGGCATGACATTGCATTGACATAATCATACTTATATCAAATATTTATATATTTTGTTAAATATATTTCTACTAGTAATCTTGTTCATTTCTATCATAATTAACATTTTCAGGTTAAGATAATGGAGTTTTACCTGTTGACTAAGTGATGGAGATATTTTTAGTGGAGTATAGACGCTCCATATGTGAAGAAAGACGAGCATTTTCAGATCTTCACATTGATGTATTCTATTATTGTTTTTATTATACATCAAATTTTATTTTGAAATAGATATAAGACTCAAAGGATTGATAATTATAATTGATTAAAATATTGGGGTGTCACAAAGGTACAAGTAAAAGACAAAAAAAATTAAAGAACACAAGACACTTTTTATTAAATTTAATTCATTTTTATTGAAATTGATACACTTTTTAACATTTTCATATATTTTCAAAATACTTTTTACACACTTCTCAACATTAAATAATGTCTAGGAACACTTGTAAGCATTTGCTAAATAAAACTTATATAACCTTAGCAAAATATAAACAAAAGAAATTCAATTCTATTTTTTTTAACACTTAATCAAAGTAGAACTTGACGTTGTTCAGATTCTCCAAATTTGTTTAAGATTGAATCAGAGCTAAATTTAATTGTAATTTTTTTCAATATATAAATTCAGCTAATTGATTTTAATGTATAAAATCACAGAGTCAATACAATCAAATATTGAAATCAACATGTTTTTTTAACATTTTTACATATTTGCAAGACACTTTTTACCAATTTTCTAATATTAAACAATACATATAGAGCACTTGTTAGCATTTGCCAAATAAAAATTATTTAGCAAAATATAAACAAAGGAAGTTCAATTCTATTTTTTAACTCTTAATCAAAGTAAAACTTGTCGTTCTTCAAATTCTTGAAATTTATTTAAGATTAAGTCAGAGCTAAATTTAATTGTAATTCTTCTTTCAATATATAAATTCAGCTAATTTTTTAGACAAATGATTTTAATGTACAAGAGGGCATAATCAAATCCTCCTTCCGCCCCAAAATGATAGTTCTTTTTGGAAAATTTAACTTTTTTTTGTAGTACTATTATTGTACTTTAAAAAAATTAATTTCTCAAAATTACCTTTTGATAGTATATTTTTTAGGAATATCAATTGTCATAATTGTATTTTTTATGTTATTAATGAATTTAAAAGAAGGAAAAAATAGAAATTTTATATTATTTTTATCTTTAATTTTTTAAAATAGACTAATATTTAAGATAATAAAAAATAAAATAAAAGATTAATATTTTAAATGGAGGAAGTACAATCAAATTTCATTACAATTCTCTTTCTCTATCGCAAAGTGAACCGTGATAAGTAAAGCATGCTCTATCATCTCTCAATTTTCTCTTCAGTTGATGAAACAAAATAGATTTTTAAAAAGGCAATTATACACAAGTTTTATTTGTGAATTTATATTTTATTAATTTTTAAATAAGATTTTTTATTCCTTGAAGTTTCATTAACTTTTAGTTGACGAAATTATGTTTCGAACAAGTTGTTCATCATTTGTAAATGTTTATAAAAAAGTATGGTGATACGACATTTATTTTGATTTTTAAAATTTCAAATCATCATAATTTTTATAATATATATTTATTTTTGATAAAATTTATATTTCTAGAATCAACACAACGAAATCTATCAAATAAGATTAATATTCAATACAAAATTATATAAAAATAAAAATAGGTTTTTTTATTATAAATTTACAATTTAAATCATTTTTAATAATAAGTTGTCGCAACTTATTTAACTAATAATATTTTTTGGTCTAATTTTTTCAATTTTTTCTAGGCTTAAAACTGAGAATATTCTCAATTTAAAATTGAAAAAAATTGACTTAGTTTTAAAATTTAAAAAAAAAAAACTGAAAAAATTCTTAATTTTACTAGATAGTTTCGCAAACTAAGAAATTATTAGTTTTGTATAGATAAAAAACTCATATTTTATTTTTTTTTAAATTTATATTCAATATTGGTCTTAATTGATAGATTTCATTGTGTAGACTCCAAAAATATATGATAAAAGTTTTAAAACTAAATTTATATGATAAAAGTTTTGAAGTTTTGAAAAAAAAAACATAAAATGCCACAAAAGTAATATCACTTCAATAAGAGAAAATATCTAGTACTTTTGACATATAGTTATGTGATTATTAAAAAATTTGTGATTGGTAGAGAAAGTAAGACCTATAATTTTGTATCGAGGCATAAAACATAATGATTGATGGATAACATTATTATGTGATGCACTTATAACATCTAATAATTTTTTCTCAAACAAAACAACTCCATATATATAAATATTTTGAAAATAAAACTATACAGGTTAAAAACACGTAGGATTTAATAGAACATGAACCATACAAATAAAACTTTTAAATAATTAACCTATTTTTAAATTATTTTAAATTTTATGACATGTAAAACGATTGATTGGGAAGTAAAAAAACGTAACTTACATTGCACAAATTCTTAAAATAAATTTAAAATTAAAAAGGTCATGAACTATCTCAATAAATTACAACAAACAGACTTTATTGATTAGGCCTATTTTGACAATAAAATTAAAAGTCAGTTTTTTAGTTTTTTAATTTTTTTTTAGTCACATTATCTCTATATTTTTTTGTATATTTTTTCTTAAAAGTCAAAAATTAAAAAATCAGCTTTTAAATTACTTTCCAAATGCCTTAAATATTTTTGTCTTTTTGATTAAAAAAAATAATATTTTAATAATAATCCTAAATAAATAAACATTACCCAAAAAAAAAAAAGCTCAATTGGCTAAAAAAATTATTCAGTGCTATTCAAACAGTACTCTATTACATTAATTAATCTACACATTTCATATATTCTAACAATAAAGTGATGGGTAGAATAGATTTGATCAACAATTATTCATTTGAAATACTACCTAAATTTATTTAAGTACTGAATAATTTTGGATTTAGTTGATTTCATATTTACATTTTAGCATGAAAAAAAAAATTGGGAGGTCAGTAGGGCCTACCACGGGTCCCATTTGAATAATCCGAATTGTTCATTCTGTAGGTCCTTCACTGTATATTATTTATGAAAAAATTAATTTAATTCAATAATCGTAACTTTTTTTTTATTGCATTTGTCTCGAAAAATAAACAAAAAATACATTTTTAAAAATAATTATCAATTTTTAGAAATAAATATAATAAAATAAAAAATATTACAATTATCGGATTGACATAATTTTTTTGATAAATGATACAAATTAAGAGCCCTACAAAATTTACAGTTCGGTTTATCCAAACGGGACATGTGGTCAGCCTCATAAGTCCATCAATTTTTTTCATATTAAGATGTGAACATTAAAGAAACTCAATCCATAATTTTTCTTTAATATAGTCTCCCTTTCTGAAAATATTATTGAACAAAATGCATTGTCCAATACCAATATGATATTGATTAATGATTCATTTATCGAATTCTTTTAACCCGAATGAAACTCTCACGAGTTTTCAAAACGGAAAAATCCTATTGAAAAGAGTCTTATTTGAATAAATTCTGAACAAATTCAGTAAATATAGAGAGATTGTTTTACGCGCTGCACCATATCCCAAAATAGTCTTCCTTGAATAGTTTACTAAAATGGTCTTTTTCTTCACATTTTGGTTTATTTTGACAACCTAATAAAATAATTAAAAAGTAAAAAAAAATTATTAAAAAAAATATTTTTTCTTTATTTCTTCACACGTTTTTCTATAAAAAAAATAAGAAAATAAAATAACCAAAATAATTAAGGAAAATGATTTGTCCCCCTAAAAAAGCTCCCCCAATCCCCCTAATGCCCAAAACGACGTCGTTTTGGGCTTCTTCTTTTTTTTTTTTTTTTTGCCTTGATTTGAAATTTAGAGGGATTAAGGGGCCAAAAATTAGGAAATGTAGCACAGCCCAATAATTAATTCTCTGAACAACTTGTTTGTTTCTCCACTGATCTATGTCTCGATACAAGCGATCACCACATAAATAATATACATTATCTTACTTACCCTTACGCCTCATTTGAAAATTTGACTTTTTGATTAATATAGTCAAAAAATAATAATAATAATAATAATAATAATAATAATTAAAAGAAAAAAAATATGAAAAAGTTCTTTAAAAAAAAGTAATTCAAACACAAGTTATTCACGGTTTTTTTATATAGTAATTAAAAAAAATGAAAAAATTATAAATAAATCTTAAAGTTAAGTCTTGTAATAAAATAAATCATAAATCTTAATATTTTGTTAATTTAAATCTTAATTTTTTATTTTGCTTTCGATCTAAACATTTAAATATTTTTGTTAAGTGAAACTAATAAAAAAAATAAAAAGAATGCTTAAGTCTTTAGGTATAGATTTAGGGGTTGTTTGGGGTGTCCTAAAAAAGTGCACTTTTTGTCTTTTTGGACTAAAAAGACAAAAAAAAAAATATGAAGGTTTGGGTTAACTTTTTGATTTTTTATGGAAAAATGTATATTAAAAAATTATATAAAAAAGTGTGTAAGAGATGATTAGAGAGGAGTGGCCCCAGCCGTACAACCGGCTGTACAACTGGCTGAGTGAATTTGAGTTGGAAATTATTGGCTAATTTTTGTACAAAGCACTGGACGGTTTTGTTTGACCCGTGGGGGTCATCACGGGTCCCATTTTAATAATCTGAACCGTCAATGTGTGTAACTCGTCAAACACTATATACCTATAAAAAATCATGTTAATCGGATATCGATAGCTATCTGATCAGATTTATTTATTTTTCAATCATTAATTATAACACCATCCATTTGTTATACATAACTGATTGATCATATAGTTATCGATATCCGATCAATGTGATTTTTTGCAGACATATAGTACTCGATGATTTCTACACATTCAACGGTTCAGATTATCAAAACGGGACCCGTGATGGCCTCCATGGGACGAACAACGGTGTGTATAAAAATCACACCCAATCATTTCTTTTGGAGCCACTGCCGCACACAGCGGCTGCACACCCAATCAATTCGGTGTGTCCTTTTTTTGAAAAAAAATGATTTTTAATTTTTTTTTTTTGTGAATAGTGATATCTTTTTGGATTTTAGAGTAACTTTTTGATTTTTTGGCTTATATAGGATAACCCAAACCAGCCCTTAGATTTACAAATATCGAAAACATATTTTTTCATTCATTTTAATGTAACAAATCAAAATATTTTAATTTAAACTAATAAAATTCAAAATTTGTTTTGTTACAAAGGTTTTTTTTTTTTTTTATCAATTATTAGGAGAGTAATTATAAATATAAAAAATATTTACATCATCAAATAACTATTAACTCACAACAACTAGAAAAGTCAACAAAACTTAACATAATCAATATATCAAGCCCGAGCCCAACAACCACTATTAACTGTGTGCAACTCTCCTAACAGGAGAGAAATAAACTACCAGTCTACCATTACAAAGGATATCACCACTATTAACTACAAACAACCCTGATAGTGGAAGTCTATCACCACAAAAGATATCGAATTCTTCCTAATAAGAGTTGAACCCAAAATGTTATACCACAAAAATTTGATTATATAATTAATAAGACCTCGTTTGGGAACAGGCTAATTTAGTAACTTTTTAACTATTTGGCTAAAATATGAGCTAAAAAAAATTAGTATGTTTGGGATGACTTTTTGGCTAATTACGAAAAGATGTGCAAAAAATAGAGAGAAAAGAGAATCTTTGATTTTTTGGTATGGATTGTTGACTTTTTGACTAATTTAATAACTTTTTGACTTTTTAACTAAAACAGAGCTTCCCAAACTAGGCATAAACCAAATGCTTTAATTTTAGGAATGTCAAACTCTTATTTTTATTTATTTATAATTAAAAAATCATTGCCTATGCCATTAATTTTCTGAGCACGTTATTCTCGTGGCCATGAAAAAATCTACAGAAAGAGTGATTAAAATAATGGTGTTTGGTTGATCTATCCATTCCATATTTACTTCCCAAAGTGGACTTCCCAATTGATGCTTTAAATGATGTGCAGACTTCAGAGCTGGCTCAAAAAATGATATATATATATATTATATATATTTTGTTGATCACTTCAATCATACACCAACCATTCGTTCAATAATTTTTTGAAAAAATCCCTCACAAAAATTTGATGGTTGGATTAATAGACCGTTTAGTTTTTAAAAATCACAAACGATAAAATTATGAGGTATAATTATCAGAATAATTTGATAAATTTTTTATGGATGATCTATAGATTGAAATAAAAAAAATAATAATAATAAACGAAATGAATTATTAAAGTGATACATGTGCTTAGGGATGGCAAATCAACCCGACTTGCCGGATCTCTGATTCTCCCTGACCATAATGAGATGGGTTTGAGAATAGTTGAATAGAGTCTGATCGAATTTGAAAAAATAATAATAATAATTTAAACAACCCAATCGACTTCGGTTGGGGGCTGAGAGAGTTGTTCTTTACAGGTACCTTGCTTGACCTGTACATATAATAATAAATAAATAAAAAATAATATTATATATAAAATGTGTATATTATTTGTATAATGTGTTGTTGAGTTTTGATTATGTTATATATATAATATAGTTTTAATATCAATATAATATAAAATATATTTTTAATTATAAATATGATTTTTCTTTTAGTTTTAATTATTGAGTTTTAATATTATTATTTAATAATTTCATTATGTTGCGAATCAAATCATTTGCAAATTTAAGATGAGAACTAGGGCAGAAATGGGGATATAATGGGATAAGAAAATTTCAATTCATACCTTACCCGGTACCAATCTAATCCGTGATAGGCTCCCACAAGTCACACTAGACGATGCTTGAGAGGAGATGGGTTGAACCAATAGCACATATCTCTGCAACATCACGTGTACCACCTCATTAATCAGATTAATGCTTGGGAACACTAAAAAGATAGTACTATGAGAGCACTAATGAGGTGGCTCTCCCTTTAATATGATGATTGTCCTTTTTTTTTTTTTTTTTTTTTTTTTTTATATTTTACAACTCATTAGAGCTATTAGTGATGGGATTTTTTAGTAGTCTCTATCATTGCTGCATTAATCATACTTGTCCCACAGCCACATGTCCATATCCAAACAATATCTCATGTTCTTATTGCATTGGTGAAAATATAATCAACAATGATTTAGACTATTAAAAAATACATCACTAATAGCACTAATGTATTGGAAATGGTAAAAAAAATAAAAAAGTAAAAAAAATAAGGCATAAAAAGTGGGCGGGACCCACTGCGACATCATTAGTACTTCTTCTAATGCTCCCTTTTTAGTGCTCCCAATCATTTTTCAAATACAATCGTTTTCAACTATTTATAAAATATTATCCATGGATCTCAATAATTAAACAACTTTTATGTTAACAGCTCGATCGTATTTCACAGTCAAAAGACAAATGACGTTACAGTACAAACAACACATCAAAGGAGTGCAATAATAATGTCTATCAAATGAGATATTCTCGTCTATTTTGGTAGATGCTTTGTGCTTCACGTGGCTTTACTTCACCCACGTCACACCCAAAGTCTTTCTCAATTAGATTGGACTTTTTGAATTTTTTAGGAAAGGTTATGCAAAAAATAACCTCCGAAGATTTTTTTTTTTTTTTTTTTAGATTATGGTCTCTCAATTCAGCCATAAATTTATTTATTTATTACTTTTTTTTGTCAAACAATATAATTAAAGATATCATGAGAGTTGTGTTTGGCAGACACTCTACTTGATTACTTTTTGTAAAAAAATTTATTTATTTATTATTTTTTTAACATTTTTGTTTTTAATATTTTTTTTTTCCAAGTTTATACAAATTTTTTTACTTTTTCCGTTTGTCTAGTGTATAAGAATCTAGAAAGCAATTTTTTTTTTTTTTTTTAAAAGTCACTTAGAGATATATTATATATATAAATATTTTTAAATTTGAATTTTATTTTTACTTTTCTGATTTGTCTAGTTCAGGAAAACTTGAAAGTTTAAAAGTTTTTTAAAATTTAAAAAAAAATAAAAAAGAAAAGTATTCAGTGAAAAAAATTAATAAAAAAAACCACCAAACAAATTCAGGTTAATTACATCCTTTCAACTATTAAAAAATATCACTTTATCTCATTTATCTATGAACTCGTACATATTGACTTCCTTAATTATAAAAATTACATTAATAACACCATTTTAAAGATGGTTTAGAGGGATGAAAGTAATACATTTTTATAGTTATGGGAGTTAAAATGTATGAGTTCACTGATGGGAGGATTAAAATAATATTTATTAATAATTAAGAGTCCTTATGTAATTAACCTAAAAACTAATCCCAAATGACGAAAGTTAGCCACATGTTACCACAAACATAAAACAAATCTGGCAATCATACAAGTCACACAAACATAACCCAAAATTTCATGACACAAACAGTATTAAGTACCTACTTAAAAATATATTATAAATAAGGGAGATTTACCAATAAATCTCATATTTGAAACTTATGTACCAATTGATCCCATTTTTATTCTATTAAACATTTAGTCCCAAAAAGTTGTGAGGGACATAAATACCCTCATGTGACCGTTGTTGGATGTGGCTCGGGGCTGCACGTGATACACTGCAAGCTTGCCACAGTGTTTTTGAATTTTTTAGGAAGGTTATGCAAAAAATAACCTCCGAAGATTTTTTTTTTTGTTTTTTAGTTATGGTCTCTCAATTCAGCCATAAATTTATTTATTTATTACTTTTTTTTGTCAAACAATATAATAAAAAGATATCATGAGAGTTGTGTTTGGCAGGACACTCTACTTGATTACTTTTTGTCAAAAAATTTATTTATTATTATTTTTTTTAACATTTTTGTTTTTAATATTTTTTTTTTCCAAGTTTATAACAAATTTTTTTACTTTTTCCGTTTGTCTAGTGTATAAGAATCTAGAAAGCAATTTTTTTTTTAAAAAAAAAAGTCACTAAGATATATATATATATATATATTTTTAAATTTAAATTTTATTTTTTACTTTTCTGATTTGTCTAGTTCAGGAAAACTTGAAAGTTAAAGTTTTTTAAAAATTTAAAAAAAATAAAAAAAGAAAGTATTCAGTGAAAAAAATTAATAAAAAAAACCACCAAACAAATTCAGGTTAATTACACCCTTTCAACTATTAAAAAATATCACTTTATCTTATTTATCTATGAACTCGTACATATTGACTTCCTCAATTATAAAAATTACATTAATACACCATTTTAAAGATGGTTTAGAGGGATGAAAGTAATACATTTTTATAGTTATGGGAGTTAAAATGTATGAGTTCACTGATAGGAGGATTAAAATAATATTTATTAATAATTAAGGCCTCGTTTGGGAACAGGCTAATTTAGTAACTTTTTGGCTATTTGGCTAAAAAGATAGGTAAAAAAAACTTGTATGTTTGGGATGACTTTTTGGCTAATTACGAAAAGATGTGCAAAAAATAGAGAGAAAAGAGCATCTTTGACTTTTTAGTATGAGTGGTTGGCTTTTTGGCTAATTTAGTAACTTTTTGACTAATTGACTAAAAAAGTAAGTCCCCAAACGGGACCTTAAGAGTCCTTATGTAATTAACCTAAAAACTAATCCCAAATGACGAAAGTTGGCCACATGTTATCACAAACATAAAACAAATCTGGCAATCATACAAATCACACAAACATAACCCAAAATTTCATGACACAAACAGTATTAGTACCTTAAAAATATATTATAAATAATCCAAAATTTGATGGGTTAGCTAGTAACGAAATTCTATTTTGGGGGTGTGCCTAGTTATGTTGTTTTTGGTATTAGTTATGACTTGGTCATATAGGCCATGTTTGATTTACAAAATTAATAGTGTAGGCATTAATAATCTCATATTCATTATCTAATTGGATTAGTAAGATAAATTATCATCTTATCCATTGTTTGATTTGCATTGGATAAGAAAATATATGAATGTAGAATTACAATTACATTTATCTTCTTTTCTAATCTTACTCTCCGTCAATATTTCTTTACAATCTTTACTTTATCAAAATTTCTTCATAAACGTGATTTTGAAAAAAATTATAAATAAATAAATAAAAGCAAAATAAAAATACAAAGGCCATGTTTGGTTTTTTTAAAAATTTTTTTTTTTGAAAAATATAAACTAATTTGATAAAATAAATATCAAAAAATATTATCAAATTTTAAAAAATTATTTTTAGCCTTCTAAAATATAAAATTATATAAAAATAATAAGTGTTTTAATTTTTAGTCAAGGGTAAAAGAGACTTTTTATTTATTTCCCAACTCAGGATATATAATCTCACCCCTACCCCATTACTAATAATCTTACAAATTTGTTAGATTAATTATCCATTGGATTAATAATCCTGAAACAAAATTTAAAAACAAATACACGATTATTAGGCTCATAGATTAATAATTTCAATCAAATACTCTAATTCTGTCAATCAAACATGCTTATATATTCTTGTCTTAGTTATGACTTATTTTGATATTGGTTATGATATTATTTTGGTTATGATTTAAAAAATAAATAAATACATAAATAAATAAAAAAAATTGATTATAACTTATGTTGTGTTTGATCAAGACTTATTTATTTTTATTTTTAATTATGACTTGTAAAGGATTCAATTATGATATTTGTGGCAATCGACTCTACAAATGTCCTAACTTGCATATGGTATACCTCATTTTGAGGTTATGTACCATAACATGACCCTCATATGAGCTAGCTCTCTCTCTCTCTCTCTCTAAAACCTTTACCTCGGGTCTCACCGCTAGCCAATCGACCGCCACCTATGGCCATGGCGATCGACTGGCCTCATTTTTTCTTTGTGTGTGATTGTTGTTTTCTCTCTTAACTTGAATCCCCAAAATTTTTCCACCATATTATGTTTTACAAGATCTATAGATTTTGCTTAGGTGTGTTTTGATCTATGGTATTTGGCCATGGATCTTTTTTCGGATCTTCTATCAGTGGGCGTATGGTCATCTAGTTTTGGGCGCTTCTCTGCGATGTGTAACGCCCCAATTTCCAGGTAGTTAATAAATCAAATCAACCTCAAATTAAAAATTCTAACTAATTAATAACCTCAAAAATACAAATTGACTCCAAAATAATTACACGAATGTCTATAATTTATAATTTATACAAATCTCCAAAAACAATATATAGTGATGGGCCCAAAAATCTCCAACTCAATAATTCTTTAAATGCTTCAAGTCCAATCGCTACTAGATTTACTCCACACCTGAAAAATAAATTAATTCAGGAAGTATACGATATGACAAGAATAACAATGCTCGGATAGAGAATAAATCAACTAAGATCCAACAATGTATTACGTGACACAAATGATTCGATTTGAGATACAAAACAATTTATCAAATTGCATAGACAAGTCAACTCAACATATGATATTTTATCCAAGACCAAATACCCGGTACTACTCGGTACATGGCCAATGACCGGCCTCACCCACCTCAACACAATTGCTTATCCGGGCTATAGGTCCAAGCTATTGGCAAGGTCCACTCGATCGATGTACGGAGCATCTCCATGTCACAGCCAGACAAATCAACACTAACTACACAAAACAACTTCACAGAATTTATCAATGACTAGTATAATCAAACGTATCAACAAGAATGATTTCATAGAATTTAACATATGACCAGGATAATCAAGAGGAGTACAGATGAGAAGTAATTAAAATAAACAATCTTTGCAAAGAGATTTACAAGAAACATATTGTATACCACCTGAATTACCTCAAAACAAGTTCGTGACTACTTGATGCAAAATCCCTCCAACACCAATGCTTTAATCATCTGCTATATCACCATAACTCTCCAAAGGTTGTGGATCCAAAAGGTACGTAAAGTTTAACAAAATCTATAATTCTCTTCTTGAATAAAATGCTAACTCTCACTTTAAATACTCTTAATCTAAACTCTAAATTTTGATCATAGAGAGAGAGAGAGAGAGAGAGAGAGAGAGAGAGAGAGAGATGGACCAAGAAGAAGAACCATAGAAAGAAGTTGAAAGGATGAGTTCAAATATATAGGCAAAATAAAGAGTAGCCTCCAAGTAAAGTTGGAGGGAAAGAAAGATAGAGTAGCCTCCAAGTAAATTTGGAGGAAAAGAAAGATAATTGTCTTGGAGGCAAAGAAAGGTTGCTTGGAAGGAAAGAAAAGAACATTTGCTTGGAGAGAAAGAAAAGAACCTTTGCTTGAAGCCCAAGCAAACTAAATAAATAGATTAATTAAAAAGATGAATAATGATAATAATGAAATGGAGGTAAAAAGAGATAAAACAAATAGAGAAAATAAGTTAGATTCTTATTTAAAAATCTTATCACCAAACTACCACCAATATCTCTCACTAAAATATTAATACCTCAAAAATACGGGGTTTCACAATCTATCCCCCTTAAACAAATTTTGTTCTCGAAATTCGCAATCTCTATCACTCTAAAATTTAATAACTACTAACTCCTCAAATAACACACTTTCGCTACGCACTTTAATATAAACAACGATTTTATTTTCTTTTTACCTCAAATATCAATCATTTTTTTTACCTCAAATATTGAACCCAAATATTAATCACCCAACAGATTCCATGTAAGACCTAATCCCTATGCTTTGATACTATTCTGTAATGCTCCAACTTCTAGGCCGTTAATAAATCAAATCAACCTTAGATTGAAAATTCCAACTAATTAATAACCTCAAAATTACAAATTGGCTCCAAAATAATTACAAAAATGTCTATAATTTATAATTTATATAAATCACCAAAAACAATATGTAATGATGGGCCCAAAAATCTCCAACTCAATGATTCTTTAAATGCTTCAACTCCAATCGCCCTAGATTTGCTCTTGCTCTACACTTGAAAAATAAATTAATTCGAGAAGTATACGATATGATAGGAATAACAATGCTCGGATAGAGAATAAATCAACAGGGATCCAACAATTTATGACATGTCACAAACAATTCGATTTGAGATACCAAGCAATTTACCAAATTGCACAGACAAGTCAATTCGACATATAATAATTTATCCAAGGCCAAATACCTGGTACTACTCGGTACATGACTAGTGACCGGCCTCACTCACCTCACCCAAGCATAACCGCTTATCCGAGCTATTGGTCCAAGCTATTGGCAAGGCCCATTCGATCCATGTACGGAGCATTTCCACATCATAGCCAGACAAATCAACACTAACTACACAGAACAACTTCACAGAATTTATCAAATGACTAGAATAATCAGGCATATCAACGAGAATGGTTTCACATTACCAGGATAATGCAGAGGAGTACAAATGAAAAGTAATTAAAATAAACACTGTTTGCAAAGAGATTTACAAGAAGCATATTGTATACCACCCGAATTACCTTAAAACAATTCCATGACCACTTGATGCAAAATCCCTCAAACACCAATCCCTTAATCATTTGCTATATCACCATAAATCTCCCAAGGTTATGGATCCAAAAGGTATGTAAAGTTTAATAAAATCTATAATTCTCCTCTTTAATAAAAAGCTAACTCTCACCCTAAATACTCTTAATCTAAACTCTAAAGTTTGGTCCTAAAGAGAGAGAGAGAGAGAGAGAGAGATGGACCAAGAAGAAAAACCATAGAAAGAAGTCGAAAGGATGAGTTCAAATTTATTGGGAAAAAAAGAGTAGCCTCCAAGTAAACTTGGAGGGAAAGAAAGATAGAGTAGCCTCCAAGTAAACTTGGAAGAAAAGAAAGATAATTGTCTTGGAGTCAAAGAAAGGTTGCTTGGAGGGAAAGAAAAGAACATTTGCTTGAAGGGAAGGAAAGAACCTTTGCTTGGAGTCCAAGCAAACTACAAATAAATTAATTAATTAAAGAGATGAATAATGATAATAATGAAATAGAGGTAAAAGAGATAAAACAAATAGAGAAAATAATTTAGGTTCTCATCTAAAAATCTTACCACCAAACTACCACCAATATTGTAACAACCTCGATCTGTGATTAACTATTAAACCATGCCTAATAAGCAATTAAGATGAAATCTTGAGTTAATTGCATGTGTTATATGATATTTGAGTTCCTTATTGTCTGTCATAGAAATATATATCTGTTTATCTGTCATATTCTGTGAATTGAAGGCCTTATCGGCATCTGATCACGAAATTGACTTGATTTATGTGTTATCTAGAATTTTAGGAATTTATGGTAGGATTAATTGAAATTCGATTAAGAAACGAATTAATTAGGATAATTAATGCCAATTTGATTAGCTTAAGCAAAGCTTGATTAGTCAACACTAAATCAAGCCTATAAACGGCTTATAGATTGCATTATACTCCCATTTTTGGCATCCTTGAGAGCAAAACGTAAAAGAGAAAGAGATTAAGAAAGCTTGAGACCAAAGCGTGAAGCTTGGAAGGGATTTGCTAAAGAATTAAGGGGAATTGCAGAAATTAAGCGAGAACTCAAAGAATTAAGAACCTTAGGTAAGAATTCTAGCCTCTTGTTTTGTAATTTCATTCGTTAATGCATAGAATCAAGTGAAATAGGAGAATTAACATGAGAATTGAGCTTAAGAGTGGAATTAAGAATCAATCCATGCATGCATGTGCATTTCATTGCATTTTAAGCATAATTTCTATTAAACACTTTCATGCATGCAACAATTTGAACTTAGTTTTGAGAATTCATTATCTTTTCCATCATTATACCTTATTTAATCATGTTTTGGAAGATTGAAGTTCATATCAATTCATGCATGTTATGTTTTGAAAGTTTCAAGTTTTGTTTTGCACAATTGGCAAAGCTTTTGGGCTTGATTTTACGAAATGGTTTATAATTCATCATGTACTATAAGTTTCTCAAAGTTTTACTAGGTTTTGGCCCAAAATGATGTGTTGTGACGCTTTGAAAGTGGATTTTTAACTTGTACCAGCAATCTGAAAATTCCAGAATTTGCACCCTCCGCTCGAGTAGTAGAGTCTACGCTCGAGCGAAGAATACGAGCTCCCAGTACTTTTACAGAGTTTGGGGGTAGCTCGAGTGACAGAATCTGCGCTCGAGCGACCGCCCTTATTTTTGACCCTCCGCTCGAGCTACTGAAGATGCGCTTGAGCGTAAATTTCATGCTTCTAGAAGTTTTACAAAATTTTATAGACCGCTCGAGTAATCGAAGATGCACTCTAGCGGAGACCCTGTTTACCCAGTCTTGTGCTTGAGCGACGATCAAGTGTCCGTAGAGAAGAAAAATCATGCAACCAGTACTTTTGCAGACTTTGCGGACTGCTCAAGCAACAGAAATTGCTCTCGAGCGGACTACCCTATTTTTGAAAATTTGACTAAGTTTTTCAACTTGCATTTTGGCATCCTCATTGCATCTTAAGCATTCCTAAGCCTTAGTTAAGATATAGTAATGAGGATAAGGATTAGAAACACACCAAGACAGAAAAAGAAAAAAGTTCAGTGTTTTCAGAATGTGTGTTTCAATATGTATCTGCTATGTGTTTGTGTAGGTCACATGCCATAGACTATTTGATCCTTCCGCTTTATCTATTCTGCTATCAGAGCTATCTATGAATAATAATTCTATAAAGTTATGTTTGACTTTAATTATTTTCCGATGATATGAAATGATCAGTTTTCTAAAATGCTATGTTTTATATGAATGAATAATTGTCCAAGTTTCTGAAATGTATTCGTGGCATCCTTAGCATCATATGATATGTATCCCTTTATAGGTCATTGGAATGCCTTTATGGTCGTCCCTTTATGGTTCATCGGAATGCCTTTATGACCGCCCCTTTATAGGTCATCGGAAACGTCTCTGTGCACATGAGTCATTGGAATGCCTTTATGGCCGTCCCATCAAATTTGTTAGTGCTAAAGGATGTACCACGTATGATCATATGGGATATGTGAGCTCTGAAAATGACTATGAATATGAATATGTTTTTGAATTTGAATTCTGATTTTTGAATTTGTTATGGATATCATTCACTAAAACCTTTACTCTGTTATTATTCACTGGGCTTCAGCTCATTGTATTATTTAGGTATGTACCAACTCGTGACCAGGCTCAAAGTAGATTGCTTGGAGTTCTATCTGTCTGCCAGCTACTGTGCCTCCCAAGAAGGTTCCTTTTGAGAAGTGGTCAAGTTTTTGTGAACCATGTTAATGATCTTGTTGTATTTCTTTTGTTAAGTTTGAATATCACTTTCGTTTGTTTGTATATATATGGTGACGTGGGATGACGTCAATAAGTAAGTTAAGGTTTAAATTTTATGTACCATGTATGTCTGCACAACTCTATGGACAATGTATTTTGTTTAGTTGCTTCTGCTAGCCTCTTAATTATATGTCATTCTGTACAGAGGCCTTTGGTAATCCAAGGATTACTAACCGGTTACGGCACTAAACCTATAGAGGCGGGTTTGTGTCATGACAAATATCTCTCACTAAAATATTAATGCCTCAAAAATATAAGGTTTCACATAATGTGTTTGGTTGTTCAGTTTTGGATGCTTTTCGGCCATAGGTATGTTCAAATATACAAGTCTTCTTAACAAAGAAGAGATTGGTGGTCTTAGATGAGGTGTTGCTTGGTAAAGAGGAAGTCGATGGCCTTAGATCTATGGGGGCTCTCGATTATGGATGGTTGAAGATTGAGAGGTTGTATAAGGCATGGGTCTTTAGGATTGGCCATGGGTGGTGTTTTTTCAGCCATGGATGGAGGCCATGGGAGGTGTTTAATCACAGGAGCTCTTAGGCCATGGAAGTGGTTTTTCGATGCCAGTTGGTTCAGCTAAGGAAAGTGTTCGTCAAGTGAGAGAGGTGGTTTTTGGATATTTGTGGTACATCTTGGTTGTTTAATAGGTAGAAGAGGTGCGATTTTTGGCCATGGTTTTTTAGTCTAGGGAGTTTTTCGGCCATAGAAATGGATGGCTCTTGGCCATGGGTAGTTGTCGACTAGTGGAAGCATGGTCTTCGGTAACAATGAAGTCTCAACAGAGTCTCAGTAGAGAAAGATCAAGGAGCGAGTGTATTTGGCAGCTAAGAATGCGTGGGAGACATGGCTTTAGGCGTGGGCGACAATAGCTATGATTGTAAAAAAATTAGTGTTTGCTATGGATTTAGATGTTTTAGCTTTAGGTCTCGAGTTGATTTTTGGGGATTCAAGCGTTTTTTGTTTTGTAGTTAAGTCTTTCTTAATTTTTTTTTTATTCTTTTTTAGGTTGTTTTGTTCTTGCTTTGTTTTTGCTTCTCTTTAAAAAAAAATTAAAAAACTCATGAGGTCAAGGGATTGGTTGTATGGATGCGAGTAGCAGTAGTAGGGTTATTTTATACTTTTCGAATCTCTCTCTATGCATTGCATCTTCTTGTATCTTTGAGTTTATGTTGTTAATGAAATTTTTACTTTGCTGATTATAAATAAATAAACCCTCATATCACGTTCATTTAAATTCAACATCATGCATTTAAATTGGAAAATGATATACATACAAAATTTGTAACAAAAGTGATATAGTGGTAGTTCTTGTGAAATTACGAGAAAAATAGTGGATGTTTTCATTAAAAATAAAAGTACCACAAGTTGTCACATCATTTTGTATGAAAATGATGTGTAAATTCTAATGGTATATCATTACTCATTTATATTCTATGCTTTTTCCTTTTTTCTTTTTTTCTGGATACATCATTTTTGCCATCAAACACATCAATGTGAAAAGTTTCATACAGAGATAAACCAATATTACTAACACACAAATCAAACATAGAATAAAATACAATATATATATATATATATATATATATATATGTATAAACAAGATTTATTCATACAAAAAAATTTATTTATTTTTAAAAAATCTTATCTATCTATATACACATTTTGTGATTAATTTCTATATTCATAAACTTATCAACTTAATACTTTTCAACAATATATTGCCTTGAAGTGTTCAACCATTGTGGTGAGTTGGAATTTTTTCCCTGCCGCCACCAAGAGGATGATCCACTTCACGTCATATTCCTACAAACAAAGAACAAGTTCCGACGAGATGGTGCGCCAAGTGAACCCTCTGAAAATATTGTCAATATTCTTTCAATGTTATAAGTCCTCTATCTCTTATTCTTTTTTCTTACTTACCCTTACTTCTGGTGTGGATCCTTTATTTATAGGAATTTTATCCCTTTGCATCATTGTCCTTGGTTTGAACATGTCCCATCTCATTAATTTCTCTTTCGTTAATGTGACATCTTCTTTTCTTGTAATTTCCTTTTGACAACTCTATCTTGGCAAGCACATATTTTGCCAATGTTGACAACTCCATCTCGGCATATGCGTATTTGGCCTATGCAAACTTGTGACAACTTACGATGGCATCTTTCATATTTCTTACGAAAATTGTGTTGATTACTATAGGCATTAATTATGGTTACCGTAATTGCCTCCCGAACTCCAATTTAAGCCATGTGCTTATATTGTGTGGTCGGTACGTCTGATGCAGAATGCTTTCATCGCAACTTTTTCCTATCAAGTGAGTTTGCTGTGGGCAGGTGTCCTCATGTGATTGGGTCAAAAGCATTAAATGCGCTGACAACCTTTTCGCTCCTTTGTCACCTCGAATTTCACTTACGTCTTCAAAACTTCCCTTACTTTTTTCAAAAAAGAAAACTGCGTGCAAAAAGGTGCTTATGTCATACATACCCTCATCTTACTTGACCATTCCCTTTTCTTACATCTTTTAGCCTTTGTAAACTCTCGCTAGTGTTTCCCAAATTCAAGCTTTTTGAGTTCTTTATTTCCTTGCTTGGCGATTCAAGCTCTTTAGTTTATAAGTCTTCTCTCCTCCATATTGTTTTCTTTAGTTTTTGCTCCCTTTTTTTAAAGTATTTTAACCAAGAAAAAATCATGAAATCCATATGTGGGCTTCTCTCTAAAGCGAAGCGTGATCTTTTTCGAAGTCATTTCCACATTCTTGAAGATGTTTAGTTGGCTCTCATTGATGACGACACCACTGAACTCCAATTCAAGGATAGAGGAGCTATATTTTTCTCCTTTTTTTTTTTTCTATTGTGGAGGGTGGCGTTCAATTTTCACTACATCTGCTTCTTCATGAAACCCTAAGATTTTGGGGATTAATCTCAACTTGTTGTAAATTTCTTTAGGATAGTAATGGGTGTAGTGGCCCTAAATCGAGTCTTAACATCAACCTAGGATTAGATGCCATTCGACATTGTTCTAGCCTTCAAAGGTCAGCCAGTCGACATGGGAGGTACTTTTTGATGCTCTATGACCGTAACCATCAGTTAATTCACATGTTGTCTAGTTTTGGGAAGGGGATTAATGACGTCTTGGTTGCCGTTTTAGGTAACTTGGAATTCTCTCCAGAAAAAGACCAAAACAATCTCATCCCACGTAGGAGAGGGAATCTAGGTTGATTGCCTTTTGAGATTGCTTAAAAAATGTTGATTTTAGCCATATTATAGTTGGCTTTAAATTTATGTACTAAATGGTGTCGTCATTTTGTGCAGATAACGAAACCAAAAAATACATTACTCTCGTCGACGTCGAGATAAAAACTTGTTAGGACTATCTTGGAGGGAAGGAGCTTTGTTATTAGGGGAGATCGGCTCACATTTTGCCAAATTACTTCCCTTTTTACACGGTTTACTTTGCTACCGAACATATCCCAACTGGTAAAAGTGGGACAATCAAAGTTTGTAATTGGCAAGGAGCCATTTGCTTCTACGACCTTCTATCCAATAAGTATCAGCCCATAGAGGCCGGAGAAGTTTAAGGTAAGGGTCCCATTGGAGATTAGATTGTCATCGACATAATTTATCCTGCCGACAAGGAACTCGGTGAGGGAGAAAAGCTTGAGCTTGTTTCTGAGGGGGATCTTTCAGTCCAGGAGGTTAAAGTAGAAGATCGCTCCGGCGTCCCTTCGATCTTTGAAGAAGACCGAATCTCCTGGAAATAGTCTAAATTTTTGGAGATTTTTAAGAATTTTAAAATTTTGACTGAGATGGATCCGCAAGGGAAGATGGGCATCAAGATTAACTTGGGAAAGTTGCCAAAGATCAGAGCTGCAGAAAAAGCTGCTGCGACCAAAGCCTTTGTCGGTGGTCAACCTTCTGCCCACTTGGGCTCCAAATCTGCCACCATTGTTTCTCCCTCCCGTATAATTTTGTTGGTATCCACTCCTCTCTCAAGGTCATCCATTACCCGCAATAGGGGGGAGAAACATCCCCCTGAGGCAGGGTCCACTCCCTTAGACAACAAATCAAAACACTCGTCTAGTAAAGGGAAGGGGGCTCCAAATCGCTCCGGCGTTCATGCTTAATGGTTTTAGCCTTCTCTTGAGGGTTTCTACTAACCAACGGCATGATGCTTCTTTCATGCTCAAAACGCTTGTGATGGTCCTTCTTTCCAATTAGAGGACTTCTCACTTTTGGACTTAACCGGTTAAAGGACTTATCGGTAATCTAAAACGAGTAAACAAAATGAATCGAAGTAAAACCTGCCAAGATAATATGTTTGTGCTACATTGCATGTGTTTGGATTGGACGTTAATCCAAACACAAGAAACGAAGGGCGTTTCATACTCAAAGTGATGAAACGTGCCTCATTTCTTAGTCACCGACACCCTTGATCGTGTATGGTAGGGTGGAGGCTCATTGAGTCTATTTGTGCATTCATTGACTTGTGCAAACTTGGTTTCTCGGCCATCGTGCATCGCGATGCTCGGTTGGTGGCCCGAGAGTCGAGTACCACACTCCTTTGAGCTTGAGAAATGATAAGGAGGGTGGTTGTACACACATATCCTGCAAAGACCTTGCTTTGCCTCTGTTGTTCCCTGTTTGTAGCAAAATTGGAAAATGCAAGAGCAAGTGGCCGACCGCCCAGAGGAAGTGGCCGACAGTTCTCAGGCTAAGAGGTGGTCAGAAGTTGTTCTGGTTCTGGAGCAGAAAGAGCCTGGAGATTGGTTCAGTGTTCAAGAATCAAGGCGAATGCAAACAGAGTCAACCGGTGGCAAAGTAACGGAATTTCGGGAGAAAGTGAAGCAACCGAGCATGCATGCATCCCTCACTTCCCAAGGCCGTTCATTTAAATTGCTTAGCTAATTAGCTAGTTAGCTTAGTCATTTTTGTAATTAATTAGTTAAGTGTTTAATTAATTAATTCGGTTTGTAACTAATTAGCTTAGATTAGCTAGTTATTCAATTGTGTTGTAATAATTAGTTAACTAGAATAGTTAGTTTAGTTTGTAATAGTTAGCTTAATTAGCGTAGCTAGTTAGCTCTCTTTTATTCGGACCCTCTTTCGCGAGGGCGTATTGTTGTAATAAGGGTGCATGTGTGTGTGCATGTCTTCCAACCCCCACTTCTTCCTCCCTTTTACTTATTAGCTTTTGATGGTTAGTTTAGGGCATATTTCGATTAGCATACCTTATGCTATGCATGTTTGCATCATGCATTTGTATTGCATGCACCGGGCTCGGCGCATCATACAAACTGCATTGTACTTCAATATCAATTTGAATACATGTTATCAAATTGTTGCATTCATATGTCATTTTAGATAGCCGGGCCTATTTTAGTTACATTTTCGCATGTGTTGCATTAGGCATCTTAACATAGCTAGGATCATGCATGATTACTAACTAGCTTTTGTTTTGGCTTAGAGTACACTGTAAGTGTTTATGCTTTAGCATCCTTGCATGAGTATGAGTGATTGCCATGTTTAGCATGCTTGCCATGAGGCTATGTGCTTAAATGATTAACTGCATGAATACCTGCGGATGAAGGCTTTATTGCTTGAATTGGAACAATTCATCAAATGTGAGTTTTAAGCCCACTTTGCGGAGTGGCAAAATCATGTTTTAAGCTCACTTGAGGGTGGCAAATCCGCGTTTTAGCCTACTTGAGGGTAGCAAATTCAAACCATTTTCGAAAAACAAACATGAGATGTTTTGTTCCAAATCAAGCGATTTAGTCTATACTTGTGTTGTGCACATCACATAGTAAGTTAGTTAATAATCAGATAAGAACACATGTGTTTTCAAAAGCAACATATCATGTTAGTAGATGCCGATCTTTGATCGGGCAAGCAGGGGTGCTCATTTCAGGACCTTCCCCCCTCGTACCCAAGTTCCCGAACCGAGACAACTTTGGTGATGACGGACACGTGGCCTTAGGCACGAGTTAGGGTTTCCTAAATTTCCCAAAACAAAATATTTAGGTGGCAACTCTGAAATCTGGCAAAGCAGTCCATGTTTGGCGCTTTTTTATTAAAATTGATTTTCCAAAACGATTTGCCGGATTTGGATTCTTTGGTAATTTATCAGTCTTACATTGCACTTTGTGAGATTAGATTCAGAACCGTGACAGGAGTCCGAACTATAGTAGCTAGAACCCAATTTGCGCCCTCTCCGAAAGGGGGGCGCGCGGAGGAAGTTCGGGCGGTCTACAGTTTTTGGCAACGCTGCTGGGGATTTAGCGAATCATGATATGTTGTTTTGTTTACACTTATGTGTTTCTTTGCATTGCATTTGCATTGGTGCGCCTAGGACACTGTGTTTGCCGTCTGCTATTCCTGAACGATTTGTCGGAGGCTTGCTTGGAAAAGCATGCCATAAGGCTGACCGGTTACGGGCTCTGCCACGATGGGAACACAAACCTCGGTTATGCCGAGGCACCATTTTTGACCATTCGACCTAGTTGCATATCGGAAGCCTTAAAGACTGTTCCAAACTAGGACAGGTTGCTTACCCGAATGTAGGTTGTTTGAAACCGCATGCGTGCATAGTGAAACCCTAGCTCCTGACAAAATAGGACAGGGAAACCTTACCCCACCATAGGGGTGTTTTGGCTCTTACTTGCTTGATATGTGCTGTTAGGGTGTGTCTCTACAGGAATGTATGTATCAGTTGCAAGTCTGGGTATCAATCTGAGGACATCAGTATTTGAGGGTATCAGTTTGAGGTAGAAAAATTTTGGGGCAGAATTCAGTAGAGAGCATAGTCATTCAGCTATGCTCATATCTGTTCTGGTAAAATCAGGTTGAGATGTTGTCTGTTTTCTCTTTTGCTAGGTAGTCTTGGAACCATAGTTTCAGAAGGCTCCAATATCCCCCGGGTACATTGGACTTGTGTTGATAGACTTTGTTAGGTCAGGGATTTAGTTCAAGGGCAATCAGTGCTTCTTTCACTGAGGCAAGGCAAAAAGGTCAGTCAGGCACAAATCACCAGTTCAACAGTTTCCAGTTCAGTGGTCGTTATCTACCTCACTTGTGCACAGTTGGGCTCAGATTCCTGCTTCCATCTCAGAAAGAGAGAATATACCGGAACCTATAGATCAGCACTCCTCAGTCAGTATGAGTATGGAAGACATGATGCGTCAGCTCCAACAGACTATGGAGGCCATGCAGCGGGATGCTGCCCGTCAAACAGAGGTTACCGCTCACCAGACTGAGGTTGTGACCCAGCAGGCTGAACTCATTGCCAAGCATCAACAGCAACAGCAACCACCGCAGCAGGCGACAGCCTCTGCATCCCACCCACCTCCAGTAGAAATTCCTGCACCCGAGGCCCCTGCCTCTACAGCTAATGTCCAGGAGAATACAGACATTCCGATGGATCCAATTCCACCTCAGACATCCAAAGCACAGGCCTACCCAATTGAGGCCCCTTTCGAGTTCGAAGTGGATCTAACTGCATTAAAAGTGAGCAAGCTTGAAAAGTTGTTCAAGAGGGCTTAAGGTGTTAACTCCATTCCAGACATAGAGGATGGTTACACAAATTCGGCAGTGACATTGCCGGGCCAGTTCAAGATGCCACATATAGACCATTTTGACGGTTCTGGAGATCCTATGGTACATCTGCAGTTGTTCTTGGATATCCTACGGCCGATGGGCCTCTCCAGACTGCAAAAGTTTTCCCTCTTCGGTCAGACTCTGTCGGGTGTTGCGACCATCTGGTATGCTAAATTGGAGAACTCTGTGAAACAGAACTGGGAAGAGATGGCTGAGGTCTTTATTGCTCAATACTCCTACAACACACAGATCGAGGTCACAACTCGTGATCTCGAAGTCACCCGCCAAGAGCCAAATGAGGGTTTCTCAGAGTTCGTAAGTAGATGGAGAGCAAAGGCCTCAATGGTGACTACAAGGCCTTCCGACAAATATCAGATCAGGATGATTGTTCGGAATTTGCATGGCAAGTTGCTGCAAAAGATGATCGTTCTACTTCTGTTTACCTTTTTAGACCTTCATGAAATGGGGGTTCAAATCGAGGATGTCCTCAGACAAGGGATCTTTGTCGAAGATAATGAGCCTTTGAAGAAGAATGTCGCTCGCAGTTCCAATACTACTACTGATGGTAGCACAGCTGCGAAATGCTTAGAAGTAGACACTATCACCACTCCCCTTAATGGCCAAAAACCAACCACTTCAAATCGGCCCCAAGCCCAAAAGTTCAATCCTCTTTACATGAGTCTCTCTCAAGCTTTGAAAAAGCTGCGAAAAGAAGGGCACCTAGAGCTCCTAGAACCTCAACCCCTTCCAAATCCTCTTCCACCAAGATATGACCCAGCTAAATACTGTGCTTATCATCAATAACACGGTCATGATACGAACTGTTGCATCCGTCTCCGTCATAAGATTCAGGATCTTATTGACGACGAGACCTTAGCTCCACCAAAAGGACCTCAGGCCACCACTGACCCGTCACCTCTACATCTCAACCTCATCCATATACTGCCATTCACCTATGACCCCAGTATATATATTACCCCAGCCCAGTTACCCAAGCCTGAGGTGTTCATTCCAGAAAGCACAGAATTGTGCATGATGAATGCACCCGAACCCCAATCATCTCAAACCTGTGAACCCACTACTTCTAAGCTAATGAGAATGATTAAAGATCTTCAGAGAACTGTGATAGATTTAGCCTTTGGGATATTGGCTCCATCATCGACCACATCACATACTAGGGATTTCATGTCAAAAGGCTCCCCAATCTTGGGACAGGCTGTAGTGGAAGAAGGCGAATCCCTTGGCAAAGTGGAGGCAAGTGGTAAGAACAAGGTAGGGGCAGGCATTGGTCCCCGCGAACACCTTCTGTGGGCTGTTGAGGCTTTGAAAGTCGAAGGACTGAACAAACAGCAAGTGCTCGCAGTTGTTGCAAAGACTGTAGATGACACTTTTGCCACTCAGAATGAGAGCAGTTTGAACCAAGGGGCAAGCCGAAAAAAGGGATGTTGTACTAGAAACGCCCCTTTCAGCTTCAATCCTACACTCGGAAGAGATCATCAAACCCAGCCAGCACCTACCAACCCCTTTACTGGTATATCCAACACCTCGCAAACCTCGAAGTACCCACCCCGAGGCCAGAGGGTCTTCAATCCCCTCTACATGACTTTGTCCAAAGCTCTCCAAATCCTCGTTGGACAAGGCCATCTCAAACTCCTTGAGCCTCGGCCTCCCCCGAATCCCCTTTCGGCTAAGCATGATGCTACCAAGTACTGTGCCTTCCATCAACAAACCGGCCATGACACTAACATGTGTTTTCGTCTTCGCCATCAAATACAAGATTTGATTGATAACAAGGTTATTGTCGCACCAGGCTCTGCAAAGTCTATCGGCACTGGATCAGTGAACTTGGGGGATAATGTGATTATGTGACAGGGGGATGAACCACCTGCGGATGGTGCTCAGTTTACTCCAAATATGGTGGATGGCACGCACTGTGTTGAGCAATGTGCACGCACTGTTTTGAACAATGTGCAAATGCTGTTTATTATGCTTTCTGACTTGGGTATTAGGTCAGTCTTGTCGTGTTGTATTAAGTCAGTCTTTTTGTATTGAGTTAGTTAAGTCTGTCTTGTTGTATCGAGTCAGTCCTGTTGTGTTGGAGTCAGGTGCTTTCGAGCGTGTTAACTCGGGCATCACTTTCTTGTTTTGTGTTTGTCTTTTTCACCATTTCTTTTGAGTCTGTTTCTGCCTTGGAGCCAGTTATGTTAGAAGATTTGAATGAAACGACAGTGTTTTTCACTTACTTTTCTGTGCCTTGAAATCATTGCATTGACCTAAGTTTTTCAAAACTTTTTTAACACTGTGATGAAAACAAAGAGAGAGGAATTCCTCGGGATTTGCAAAATTTGATCAACTGAGAGAAAGAGAGGCATGCTAAGTCCTTAATGAATGAGATCGTGTTTGTTAATATGAGTACTGAGAAGGATCCTGGCTTGATCTTGATTGGTTCTACACTGTCTTCGCGAGTGACTAGTCGCTTTCTTAAAAGATTTCAAAAAATGTTTTCCGTGGTCCTATGAAGACATGCGTGAAATTGATCTTGAGATTGTGCAGCATAGGATCCCTTTCAGCCTCAAGACTCGACCCTCTTTGCTTTCAAACCTTGAACCTTGACTCAGAATGTTTAATGATCAATCACAATATGAGGCTTGTATGGCCGGATCAGAAGCAGCCCTTGAACTAGGGGCAATCAGGTCGTATGACATCAAATGAGGCTCGCCTGGCCAGATTTGAAGTAGCCCTCGAACTAGGGGCAAGAAAGTCAGATCAAGAAGATAAGATGTTATCAAAGGAAGCTTGCAAAGCTAGATCAGAAGTTGTCCTTGAACTAGGGGCAAATATGTCAGACGTGCTCAAAGATTCAAAAGATGGGTCATTCCGCAAGCCAATGAAGACTGGCAAGAAGGCCAAATCCGAGAAACGGAAAGAAGAAAGTTTATTGCTGAAGGACAATCAAGTTCCTATCCGTAACACTAGGGGCAACTTCAGCCCCCATTGGATGGGCTCCTGCATCATCAGCGAACAGCAACCATTCTCCTGGATTCAGATGGCTTTTAGATCTCAAACCGATCAACATGGACCAGTTAAACCTTTTTATCCTTGAGAGGCTCGCTGGGCCGAAAACTCAGAAGGGCGACCCAGGCAAAAGTTAGAGCAAAGAAAAGAACAAAAATGAAAAAATGAAGAAAATGAAAAGAAGAAAAAGAAATGAAAAGAAAAGAAAAACAAAGCTCGCAAGGTTGAAAACACGGAAGGGCGGCCTTGGCAAAAGTTAGAGCACAAAAGGAGAGGTTAATACCCTAGTGTACCTTAACCCGGAACTACGTCAGGCCTGATTCCCATGTTTGGGATACATAGGCAACTTCATCCTTAAGTTCGGCCCCAAATCATTTTCAGCCTGCTTGGCTTATCCATGTTGATTGGTTTATCCTTGTTCAAAACTCGGCTATCTTATCCATGTGCAAATTGGCTCATCTTCATTCAAATTCAGTTGTCCTATTCCATTAGAAGATTCAGCTGCAAGACAAATCAAGTTCAGATCTGAGGTTGTGCATCTCGAGAGTAAATTCTGTGTTGGTCAAGCAGTGGCCATTTGCAAAAACATTTTTGAGGATTTTTAATGAGGTTGACTAATTCTCTTGAAAATTATTCCAGTTTTTCCAAAACTGGACCATTTCTTGGACCAAAAAAAGGAAAATTTTCAGTGCTCATAGCCTGACTTGCATGATTTCGAATTAGAAAATCGAACAAACATGTTAATCTAACTCTCATGTTGGTCAAAATTGTTTTAGTAGAAAGCCAAAACAAAAAATGGTCAAAATGATGAAGTAGGGACACAGTCGAATCAGGTTTTCTATCTTTTCCCCCTTTATCAATGTGTTCGCCAGAAAAGGCACAACTGAAGCTAACAGCAAAGGGCCGAAAGCTCTCGCATCCTCCAAGCAGAGAGGTATCAAGCTAAGTGTGAAGCACGAACTGGAACTAGAGCGGGATATGCAGTTCCCTCATCTGGACAATCACATCCAAACTGGCCAAGGGCATCGTCAATCGACGTTAGTTGCAAATCTACTGCACACCCAGTTGTAGCGCAGCCCCCTCTGTGGGAAAGTTCACTGTTGTGAGCAAAAGAAGAAGAATCTAGTAGAATACTAGGGGCAAGAGCCCGCAACTTCCTGTTTATCCATCAACCACCCAGGGGAAGGATAAAAAAATAAGAGAAATTAAAGAATAGAGAGATGTATGTTGAGAAAAAAAGTGAGAAAAGGGCTTTTTCAGAAAAATAGAGATTGAGTGCTAAGTGATGTGAGAATCACAAATGAGAAAGGGTGGGAAACAATACCCAAAGAAACTGGCTCCTCGTGAACTGAAAGGTCTCTTGCCATTGGAATACGTCTGAGTGTCGTGTCTGTTGTTTTGTTTGTCTCGATTCTTATTTTGAGTCGTTTTGAGTGTCAATAGATGTGTTTAGGTTGTTTTACCTTTGTTTTTTCCTTTGTTGAGTCGTTTTGACTGTAGTCGGTCATAGGCTCAATACCCAGTTAGGAACTCGTTTCTCAATTTTAATTTCAAAAATAAATCGTTTTGTGCTCGGAGTGTTGTGCCATTCTCCACATATGTGCAAAACAGGATTTGTTCTTTCATAAAACTGCAGGGTTCAACCCAGGTCATGGAGAACAATAAAACCAGGACCTATCTGAAGCTATTTAGGTTCCAGACTGCAAAGCAAAAGAAAAGAGGGAAAATGCGGGGCATCTGAGTGTGTTTCAACTTCAGCAAATTCCAATATTACGTTCCGGATGTATTTCTTTAGGCCTTGTCAATGCTCCGAAGTATGAGTGTGTCTCTACCTCAAGCTTGAGATCAAGCCTGTTTCAAGCCAGAATGGTGATTAGAAGTGCTCTCCCTGAGTACCATTCCCTGCCAGGGGCATCTTGGCTGTGTTTGCAATGAGTTCCTAAGAGACCAACTGCGATAGTGGAAACTAGAGTTCGAATGGCTGATGCCTAAAACGCAAAGGTTCGAAATTTCTGAGACTAAAGTCTGGTTTAAATACCCAAGGGTGTATCCCCGGCTTGAAATCTGTATGGCAGCCCTATAGGTTGAGGTAGCGGGTATGCGCCTCAATTCTGGATACTGAACCAACCCGTTGGAGAATAGGGAAAGTTGTGAATATGATCAGGAAAACAAGCGGCATCCGTGGCTTCTATATGCAGAGGTTACCCTTGTCAGCATTTCAGGACCGTTGAATTGTGAGTTGAAGGTAAGAGTTCGAAGAACACAAAGGGGAGATCCCCGTCAGAGTAGAGCGGTTCATCGCCACTCACCCCATGAGGTGCTTTCTAAAGTGCCACTTTGTTTGTTTATTGCATTTCTCTAAGCATCATGCACTACATTACTTGTAACATGTATCTTATCATCACACGTTTTGCATTTATTTGCATCTTGTGTTATCTTGTATCATTTATCCTTTTGCGCTGAGTAGCGTTTAAGATCGTTGTCCCCCGGGGCTTTTCTCAGGATGCGTGGAATGCGCTCCTGATTGCTTTTATTTCCTTCATCTTCTCAGGAGTTCAGCGTGGTTAGAGTGCTCCTTTCCTTACACGATTTCAGCTTGTTTTGAATTTATCTCAGGTTGCATCGAGTGCGCCCCTGAGTTGTTGTTTTTAGAACTCTTCTCACAATTTTAGTGTGGTTAGAGTGTTCCTTTCCTTACACGATTTCAGTGTGTTTGGAATTTATCTCAGGCTGCGTGGAACGCACCTGAGCAGTTGTTTTCGGACCTCTTCTCACGATTTCAGCATGGTTAGAGTGTTTCTTTCCTTACACGATTTCAGCGTGTTTGGAATTTATCTCAGGTTGCATCGAGTGCGCCCCTGAGCGGTTGTTTCCAGATCTCTTCTCACGATTTCAACGTGGTTAGAGTGTCCCGTTCCTCACACAATTTTAGCGTGTTTGGAATTTATCTCAGGATGCGTGGAACGCGCTCCTGATTGGTTGTTTTCAGAGCTCTTCTCACGATTTCAACGTAGTTAGAGTGTCCCGTTCCTCACACGATTTCAGCGTGTTTAGAATTTATCTCAGGATGCGTAGAACGCGCTCCTGACTGGTTGTTTTCAGACCTCTTCTCACGATTTCAGCGTGGTTAGAGTGTTCTTTTCCTCACACGATTTCAGCGTGTTTGGAATTTATCTCAGGATGCGTGGAACGCGCTCCTGATTGGTTGTTTTCAGACCTCTTCTCACAATTTCAGCGTGGCTTGAGTGTCCCCTTTCCTCACACGATTTTGGCGTGTTTGGGATTTGTTTTTCCTCCTCTCATAATTTCAGCATGGTTGGAGTATGTCCCCCTTTTTCATCTACTGTACAATTTGTTACATCTATTGCATACATCTACTACATTGTTTCATCATGCATCCTTTCCATGTTAAACTTGGTCTGGCATGTGCCCGTACTTTTCACGTTAAAGCATGGTTCTGTGATAATGTGTACGCGCCTATTCCACTAAGAGAATTGTGGTCTGAGGGTGTTGGCACCTTTTCTGTGTTAGACGTGGTCTGTTTTGTGTTCATGTCTTCTCTAGGCAAGATATGGTTTGGTCGCGCGCCTTATTCACTTCATCCATTGCATTGCATTTTGTTTCATTGCATTCAGCATGTAGGATCACGATCTTTCCTCAGCAGATCATTCCTCGCTTATGTCATCCCACCCAACTACTTGTATTCTCTCTGGGAAACACATAGTTCTGCATGTGCATGCACCTATTCCACTAAGAGAATTGTGATTTGAGGGCTCCGGCACCTTTTCTATGTTAAATGTAGTTTGATTTTGCATCTCCATCCCTTTATGATATTTGTGTGGTTTTGCACTGCTTGCGGTTTGATAATTCAATTACATTGCATGTCATTTGCATTGTTTCAATTACATTGTATATCATTTACACTGTTTTGTTATATTGCATATCATTTTGCATCTTGTCCTTGAACTACGCTGGTTTGATTCCTTGCAAAGGGATACGTAGGCAGCCTGTGAGCGCAACCATTTGTTACTGTATCTGTATTTTGTTTGTTTGTCCAAGTCTTCGGCCTTGTCAAAAATGGGTCGTCTCTAGGCTTTGACATTCACTCACGTCATTTCATAACTTCCGAGCTCTGTCAAAGAGGGGCAACTATAGACACCCCATTTTTGACCGCGCTTAAGACTTGGGCACTACTGATGGTTTACTTGGTGGTGAAAGATGTGCAGTGCAAAGATTCGATTTCTTCGGCAAGAGGAGCTTCAAATCCCAACTTCACACCCCATTGTGGACCAAAGCTATTTTGAATGGTTTTTAGACCTTAAAACCCTCTCTTTCAAAATATTTTTGAAATAAAGTTCCTACGATGTTCCGAGGCTCGTATTTCGTTAAATATTGCGCTTTTCAGTAAACCGAGCAAGGACAAAGTTGAAATGAATGAAAGAGAGATGGAATCTTTGAAAAATCTTTCAAAACACCTTGTTTAGGGGTTTCGGGTTGAAGAAGAGAGGAGAGGAGAGAAGAAAACTAGTTTGGGAGAAGTTCGGCATGAATCCAGGAAGGATCAAAACTGAGCGGCTTCACCAAAATAGGCATAACTTTTTGCACAGTCGGAATTTGATGTGAGGCTACCACCATTGGAAAGCTTACTTTCGGGGCTTCAATTTGGACACAAGAATGACCTGAAAAAGAGTCCAGATGAAGGAGATATGCCCATTTGAAGTTTGACCTGCAGAGCAAATTTTTGCTGTCTGCCAGAAAAGTAGCCGATCGGCCAGTTGAAGTAGCCTACCGGCCACTTTTGTCAAAAACTCATTTTTTTTTTTTTTTTGCAGATCTTTCTTCTCCAGCTGTTATACACTGCTCCAGATATTTCCAAACTCAGATATTTCGACCAAAGCTCCATTTTTGCTATATACGGAGCCATATCACTCATTTTGGGTAGAGAACCTTTTAGCAAGTTTGGGAGCTTCTCACACTAAAATCCCTCTCTCTCTACAAAATTTTCAGAGCTAAATCTCTGCCTCTCTCTCTGGAGTTCACTCTCTCTTGCCCTTTTGTGCATGAAAGCTTAGATACACCATACTTTTGCATACACATCCTTGATCAAACTTGACCACCATTGGGCTGAGATTCCTTGGGACTTTTGTTTGAGCTCCAAAAGGTGGTTTTGGCTCAGATTTTGGCTGGTTTTGCTGCTGTGCTTCAAGGGTAAGCACTTCTCCCTTTTAAGCTTGTTTTTGCACACTTGCTTTATCCCCCTTTTTCCATTGTTTTGTACTATTTTGGGGCTGGTTTTGAACCATAAAAAACTATGATTTTGAGGTTCTAAAATGGTGGTTTAAGCCTTGTTTGGCTAGGGGGTGTTTCCTCCCTTTTGCTCCTTGGCTTGTAAGGCCTTTTGAGCTATCTTTCAAGCTTTTCAAACGACTTCCTTTTGGCCTGAAAACTACTAAATTCCAAAGGAATTTCAGTGGTAGAAAACTTGTTTCCCCCCCTCCTCTTGTCTTGTTAGCATGTGTTGTTGGCCTACCAAATGAGCATGTGTTTCTATCCTCTTGAGGCTTAGTTTGAGCATGTTTTTGTAACTTTTTGGACCTCCTATAACTCTGTTTTTGGCTGGTTTGGTCACCTCTTGCATGCTTCATACACTTGTAGTGTAATCCTACTTGCTAACCCAATATGCTTCATGTCTTAGCCTATAATTCTAGCATGTATTGGCTCCACTCCAGCATGTTTTTGGCCATTATTTAACATGCTCTAACTCTGATTTTGGTTAGTTGGGTCATCTCTTGCTTGATTTTTGTACTTGTAGTGCAATCTCACTCATTAGCCTTGCATGCTTAGTGTTTTGGCTTATCATTCTAGCTTATTTTGGCTACATTCCAACATGTTTTGGCATTGTTTTGATATGCTTTAGGACTATTTTGAGTGGTCTTAGCCTCTTGGGGCTTGCTTTGTATAGCTATGGCATAGTTGGCTTTGCTAGTCTTATGTTTTGAGACCCCTAGCATGCCTTATTTGTGATGTTTGTGTGATTTGGCATCATTTGGTATGTAATTTCAGAACTTATATCTTTTCCATACTTCCACTTAAATCACTCTTTCAATGCTTTTGAGAAGTTGAGCATTATGCCTTGTTTGTGAGCCAATACTTGAGCATATTTTTCTTGCCATCTATGCTACAAGTCCAGCATGTTTTTGCTGCTATTTCGACCTGCCTTAGGTCTGTTTTGAATGGTTAAGGTCATTTGAGCATTGCTTAGTATGGTTGTAGTGTAAAGGGCCTTGACTAGCTTTGAGTTTTGGGGCCTTTAACATATTGTGCATGCGATGTTTGCATGTTTTGGCATCATTTTATACATGATTTCAGAGCATATAGTATAGTCACACTCTCACATATTCCACTCCTTTATGGCTTTGAGAGTTGTGCCTTTATGCCTTGTTTATGGGCCAATACATGAGTATGTATTTCTTGCTATTTGAGCTTCAATTTCAGCATGTTGTAGCCTTTGATTTAGCATGATTAAGCTCTGTCCAGAGCTAGTTTGGTTGTTTGTGCTTAATAGTGCATGCTTCTAGAGTGATGCTATTCACTAGTCTTGATGCTTATGGCTCTGAGTATGTCTTGCATGCATCATTTTCATGCTTTGATGTCATTTAGCATCCTATTTCAGTGCTGGAATATGTGCCATTGCATTTCATCTTTCATTGTTATATCACTTTCCAAAGTGGTCTTAGGCCCTTTGTTGGTTTGAGCACGAAATTGAGGCATTCATGCTTAATGGTTTTAGCCTTCTCTTGAGGGTTTCTACTAACCAACGACATGATACTTCTTTCATGCTCAAAACGCTTGTGATGGTCCGTCTTTCCAATTAGAGGACTTCTCACTTTTGGATTTAACCGGTTAAAAGACTTATCGGTAATCTAAAACGAGTAAACAAAATGAATCGAAGTAAAACTTGCCAAGATAACATGTTTGTGCTGCATTGCATGTGTTTGAATCGGACGTTAATCCAAACACGAGAAACGAGGGGCGTTTCATACTCAAAGTGATGAAACGTGTCTCATTTCTTAGTCACTGACACCCTTGATCGTGTATGGTATGGTGGAGGCTCATCAAGTCTATTTGTGCATTCATTGACTTGTACAAACTTGGCTTCTCGGCCATCGTGCATCGCGATGCTCGGTTGGTGGCCCGAGAGTCGAGTACCACACTTCTTTGAGCTTGAGAAATGATAAGGAGGGTGGTTGTACACACATATCCTGCAAAGACCTTGCTTTGCCTCTGTTGTTCCTTGTTTGCAGCAAAATTGGAGAATACAGGAGCAAGTGGCCGACTGGCCAGAGGAAGTGGCTGACAGTTCTCAGGCTAAGAGGTGGTCAGAAGTTGTTCTGGTTCTGGAGCAGAAACAGCCTGGAGATTGGTTCGGTGTTCAGGAATCAAGGCGAATGCAAACAGAGGCAACCGGTGGCAAAGTAACGGACTTTCGGGAGAAAGCAGAGCAACCGAGCATGCATGCATCCCTCGCTTCCCGAGGCCGTTCATTTAAATTGCTTAGCTAATTAGCTAGTTAGCTTAGTCATTTTTGTAATTAATTAGTTAAGTGTTTAATTAATTAATTCGGTTTGTAACTAATTAGCTTAGATTAGCTAGTTATTCAATTGTGTTGTAATAATTAGTTAACTAGAATAGTTAGTTTAGTTTGTAATAGTTAGCTTAATTAGCGTAGCTAGTTAACTCTCTTTTATTCGGACCCTCCTTCGCAAGGGCGTATTGTTGTAATAAGGGTGCGTGTGTGTGTGCATGTCTTCCAACCCCCACTTCTTCCTCCCTTTTACTTATCAACTTTTGATGGTTAGTTTAGGGCATATTTCGATTAGCATACCTTATGCTATGCATGTTTGCATCATTCATTTGTATTGCATGCACCGAGCTCGGCGCATCATACAAACTGCATTGTACTTCAATATCAATTTGAATACATGTTATCAAATTGTTGCATTCATATGCCGTTTTAGATAGCCGAGCCTATTTTAGTTGCATTTTTGCATGTGTTGTATTAGGTATCTTAACATAGCTAGGATCATGCATGATTACTAACTAGCTTTTGTTTTGGCTTGGAGTACACTGTAAGTGTTTATGCTTTAGCATCCTTACATAAGTGTGAGTGATTGCCATGTTTAGCATGCTTGCCATGAGGCTATGTGCTTAAATGATTAACTGCATGAATGCCTGCGGATGAAGGCTTTATTGCTTGAATTGGAACAATTCATCAGATGTGAGTTTTAAGCCCACTTTGCGGAGTGGCAAAATCATGTTTTAAATCCACTTGAGGGTGGCAAATCCGCATTTTAGCCTACTTGAGGGTAGCAAATTCAAACCATTTTCAAAAAACAAACATGAGATGTTTTGTTCCAAATCAAGCGATTTAGTCTATACTTGTGTGTTGTGCGCATCACATAGTAAGTTAGTTAATAATCAGATAAGAACACATGTGTTTTCAAAAGCAACATATCATGTTAGTAGAGGCCGATCTTTGATCGGGCGAGCGAGGGTGCTCATTTCAGGACCTTCCCCCCTCGTACCCAAGTTCCCAAGCCGAGGCAACTTTGGTGATGACGAACACGTGGCCTTAGG
Source organism: Camellia japonica (assembly GCA_030407325.1). Lineage (NCBI taxonomy): Eukaryota > Viridiplantae > Streptophyta > Magnoliopsida > Ericales > Theaceae > Camellia > Camellia japonica. The sequence goes on from JAPPVO010000029.1 coordinate 60,818,948, forward strand.
CACGAGTTAGGGTTTCCTAAATTTCCCAAAACAAAATATTTAGGTGGCGACTTTGAAATCTGGCAAAGCAGTCCATGTTTGGTGCTTTTTGATTAAAATTGATTTTCCAAAACAATTTGCCAGATTTGGACTCTTTGGTGATTTATCAGTCTTACATTGCACTTTGTGATATTAGATTCAGAACCGTGACAGGAGTCCGAACTGTAGTAGCTAGAACCCAATTCGCGCCCTATCCGAAATGGGGGCGCACGGAGGAAGTTCGGGCGGTCTACAGCTCTCCTTTAGTTTGAATATATGCAAATATCTCCCTTGTAGTTTTGGATTAATGTGCAATCATAACACTGTTAATAGTAAACATTAAAAAGACTAATTTACCCTTACATAAAAAGATTACTCTCTCTCTCTCTCTCATATATATAATTTCTATATTAAACACATAATTAACAAATTAAATCATAAATTAACTTAAATACCCTATTATCATAAAATTACCTTAATTAATTTTTAAGTTTTAACGTAATTTCTTATTTAATAACATTTTAAAATATATATGTATATATAATTAAACTCTAAATTAATCTAAACACATTTATCACCATAAAATCAAAACATAAAATTACCTTAATCTAATTTAATTTTTAACCCACTTTTTTATCTAATAATATTTTAAAATAAACACACACACACACACACACACACACACACACACACACACAAACACACATATATATAGGGCAAACTTCACTTTACTCCCCTATGGTTTGGACCAGGTGCGGATGACGCCCCTGACATTCGGAAATCACCACATAACCCCCATGTGGTTTGTAAACTAAAACGCACACTAACTTCTGTTAACAGAAGTTATAAATTGACAATTATACCCTCATTCATCATCATCTTCTTCTTCTTCTTCTCTCTCTCTCTCTCTCTCTCTTTCTCTCTCTCTCCATTTCATTTTTATCATCTTACATACAGATATATATGCATCTGCTGAATTGATTTCTAGTTATCCCAACTATCCCAACTATTTGATGGCAATGTTAAACAAATATCTGTGTTATGTTCAAATTTGGAATTGATGGCTGAAAACTCCTGCATGTAGTTTAGTGCCTTCAAATTTTTAGGACGAATTGATTCTTAGTTATCCCAACTATCCCAACTATTCCTAATACAGCAGATGCAATACATATATATATATTAAACATAACACAGATATGTATATATATATATATGGATTTGATATACATATATATAGATTATATAATCAAATTTTTTTTTTTTTTTTGGATGAATTGAAATTAGCTTTGATATACATATATATATATATATATATATATATAGATTATATAATTTGCATACACATATATACAGATCGTATATATAGCTACACATTTCAAACCATATTCAGTAAGATTATATATATACAGATTAAATATATAATTTGCGGCGGTGGCTCTGGATTGGGGTTGTCTGAAACTGCTGGGGGTGGTCGACTGTGGAGGTCACGGTGGAGTTGACTGGAGAGTGGCTCTAGACTAGGGTTGACCGGAGAGTGGTGCCGAAATAGGATTGACCGGAGTTAGGTACTAAGAAACTCAAAAAAAATTGGTAGTACGAAGATCAAATCATATTCAGTAAGATCAAACCATCTTTCATCTTCTTCTCTTTTTTTTTTTTTTTTCTTCGTAGGTAGAGGTTTACAGATCTGATGGCATTGTTTATAAATTTGAAGATGTGACGGGGGCATTTTCGTCTTAAAAATAGTGTTACTCTCCTTGCAGCGCGTGACTCTCACTTTAACGGAAAAGCTAACTGTGCGTTTTAATCCACAAACCACATAGAGGTTATGTGGTGATTTTCGAATATTAAGGGAGTAATTCGCACCCGGCCCAAACCGTAGGGGGATAAAATGAAGTTTGCCCATATATATATAACAAATTATTAATTCATAAATTAAACTAAACACCGTAATTTATTACCATAAAATTACCTTAATACTAATATTTTAAATTAAACATATAAATACACACACATATATGTATATATTATAAATTAATCTAACTGCCTTAAATTATTATCAAAAAATTACCTCAATTAACTTTTAAGTTTTTAACTTAATTTCTTATTTAATAACATTTTAAATTATTTATACAAACACCTATCTTTTTTATTTTCTTATTTATTTAGGAATTTGAGTTTGTTTTAAATTATGTTGGTTTACCTAAATATATCTATTGGACTTATCAGACTATAAATACTGATTATTGAGGCTTCGTTTGGCTAAGTTGGTTGAGCCTAAAAAAGCACAAAAGATAAAATAGGCTAAATAAATCAATAAAATAAAATGTCACATTCAAACCATAATCATTTCATATTTTTTCTTACAAAAGTCCAAAAAAAATTATCAAACAAACTTTTTAGTCTCAAACTAAAAAAAATCTCAACTCAAAAAATTAACTAAAAATTTTTTTGCCAATAGACAAGTGAATAATTGAGTTTAGATTTTGTTTGGGTAGTGTTTCACATTCTTCCCTCGTTTCTTTTGTTCATCTTCTTTATTGCTTTGTGGTGCTACATCAACTAAATATTAAATGAGGCCCTCTAGATTCTTACAAGTGCAAAGTGCCATTAATTTTATTTTTTTGTTGATTTTATTTTATTTATTTATTTATTTTTTTTCTACTCTACTGTGCAATTTGTTATGAGCATTGCAATATCTACTAGTTGTTGCCTCTCTTTGTAATTTTTACTTTTAAATTTTTTGATTTGATTTTATGATAATAAAGGTGTTTAAATTAATTTTTGGTCTAATTATATATATTTGTATATATAATTTAAAACTTTATTAAATAAGAAATTAAGTTAAAATTTTAAACTTAATTAAGGTAATTTTATGATAATAAATTAAGGTACTTGATTAATTTATAATTTAATTTCTTATACATATAAATATAGGAAAAATTAGTGAAACATTCTTCTCCAACTTTGTGTAGTAGGACAGGTCCAACATATTTTTTTTTTATTAGCCAAGGTCCTTCAATGAAATTTCTCTGTGATAATACCAGAGAAATTTTGAAATTTCTTTGATAAAATTGAAATTTCTCTATGTCGCGTCCAAAATTTCTTTAAGTCGAGCACAAATTTGTCTGAGTTGAATTTTTTGTGTGAAAATGTTGAAGGACCCTAACTACTGTGAAAATATTATATGTCTTTTATCTTATAAAATCTTAATATCAAATAACTTAAAACAAATTTCCCATAAATATATGTATGCTTAATTTAAAATGTGTGGCAATAAATTTTTATGATTTAATTTGTTATATATACATATATATGCTTAAAGTAAACAATAAAAAAGAAAAGAAAAAAGAAAAAAAGACAGCCATCTAGTATATAATAAAGTAAAAGAAAAATTAAACAAATCAGAAGAATAAAAAAATAAATAAGAGAAGCAACTGGCACAGTAGGATAGAAAGAAAATTAAACAAATAAAAAAAGTAAAAGTAAAATAAAATAAATTTTTAAAATAAGGGGAGGCAGTATTTACAGTTTTTGGGAATAATAACAAGTCCTTTTTTTTTTTTTGTAATCGGCAAAAAAAAAATTTATTGATAGTAATCAAAACAAAGGATTACACATCAATAAAAGTATGGGAAAAAGATTGCATCATAGTTGAACAAGAACAACCCAACAAGGTTGGCACCTACAAAACAACACAATCATAGTGAAGGCTAAGGTTATTTTGGTCTTTTGGACAAACCATTTTTTGAGAGAAAAACATCAAATGGAACCATACAAGCACATTGGGCGGGTGTCCCACGGTCCATTTATTTGGATGGAAAATATAACAGTGGCACATCAGTCCAAAATTACAGGGGAGATATCTGCATATATTCAAACCACAGGGGTTATGTACAACAGCCTAAAACCACAAGCAGTAAAATGCTTTTTACTAGGGGTGCTCACATATCAGTTTTTGACGATTTGATTTGCGATTTGGTCTCGTCCGCATGTCTACAGTTTGAAAAAAATTGAACCCACAACAGCCCACAGTGCGGATTACGGTTTGTACAGATAGGGTTCGCGGATGTACAGGCGGTTGCGGGTGGTTTGCGGATTGGGCTTTTCTTTTAAAATTTTATTTTTGAGCTTATTTTTTCCTATTTTTTAAATATTCATTTTAGGCCTTTTCCTTCATTTTTAAAATATTATTTTGGGCCATAAAATCACATTTTTTTTTATCATGAAATCATTATTTTCCAAATGATTTATCCCAAATAAATTACAGTTTATCTATCCAATTTACTTCAAAAAAAAAACAGACCACGAGCACAAGCTAAGATCAGTCAATTGATTCACATTCACTTTACAGAAAATGTATAAGCTAAACAATGTATACAGATACAGGTGGGTGAGTGAGGGTGCGGGTAAAACCTATGACCCGCCCGCAACCCGCAAAATAAGAAAATTCCAACCCACATCCGACCTAACGATTATGCAAAAGCGCCCAAATATGTGCGCGTAGTTCAGGTTGGGCAGTTTTCGGGAGTTGGATAACTCTATACCCAACCCTACTTTTTACCCTATTACTTAGGCCCTGTTTGGGAATAAACTATTTTAGTTGGCTATTTGACTTTTTAACTATTTTAGTCTTACTAAAAAAATAGTGTTTTGGATGATAGTCGATTTTTTTTATAGTTGATTTAATGATTGTAAGAGTAAAAGTGAAATAATTATAAATTAGATCTGACATTTTATTTTATTAACTAATTTAACTTTATTTTTATTAACTATTTTTGTCAAATAACCTCTAGCCAAACAAGGCCTTAATGAAACTTTATTCGTACTAGAAAAATCCTTACAAAAAAGGTGTGCCGTGGCAATGTGAAAAATCCACACAACATGAAAGGTCAGTTTTGTAAATTAAAATATATACAAAAACTCTACAAGAATGATGTGGTAATATTAATTTTGTAAATTAAACTCTTTTTTATAAGTATTTTATCTTAAAATGAAAGGTTGACATTCAACCATGTCATTCTTTATAAATTTTTTGTTCGATAATGCTATAAACTCAAAAAATTTATCTAAGAAAGTACCTAAAAGTATTACTATGTAGTCCAAATTCATTTCTTACATCAACCGTACAATGTCCACTTTTAATCAGCACCACACAATTCAATTCTTGGTACAACTATGAAAATGAATTCTGACTTCCTGGACTTAATCCTTTTCTGTCTGTATAAGATTAATCTTACTTAATTGGATACGTGATTAAAAAATTAATAAATAAATAAATCATTGGTTATCCATGTTGCGCATTCTATTTAAGGGGGGGGAGATGCGGGGCAGGGGTTATAGGGAGAAGATTGAAAAGATAGCAGCCAAGTAGAGATAGCAGGCAATGATGGCAGTGAAAGGGTCAGTTGTAGTGGGAGTGTTAGCAATTGTTGCGTATGCATTTGTTGTAAGTGAGGTTGCCATAGCAGCTCAAATCTCCTCCTTCAACAGAACCAGCTTTCCTGATGGGTTTGTCTTTGGAGCTGCCTCTTCTGCCTACCAGGTACAACACCTAAGTATCCTTGCCCTTCCTTATCGTCTTCATTTTTGTCCTTCAAAACGTACGAGAGTTTCAAATATCAGCTGTTACATTTCGTATTGTCTGTTATTTATCGAGATTTTAGACTTTTGGTATCGTTTTTCGTCGGTATATCAATTAATATTGTCTGTATTGGTCAATATATTACCATACCGCCGGTACTGATTATCAAAATGCACAAGATTTATGGCAATGTGTTTGTGTGTGTATGGTTTGGTTTTGTAGTTTGAAGGTGCTGCCAAGGAAGGTGGGAAAGGCCCCAATATTTGGGATACCTTCACTCATCATTTTCCAGGTCTCTCTCTCTCTCTCTCTCTCTCTCTCTCTCTCTCTCTCTCTCTCTCTCTCTCTCTCTCTCTGCATGTATGCATTGCATGCGTTTTGGTGCAAATTTAGGTTAAGGTATCATTTGATAACATTATTTTTTAGTTTAAAAATTAAAAAGTCATTAAAAAATTAGAAAGCCGATAATATATACCAAAAATTAAAGATTTTATTTTTTCTCTATTTTTTGTACATCTTTTCATAAAAAATTAAAAAGTTATTCCAAACATATTAATTTTTTTACATCATATTTTAGCCAAAAAGTCAAAAAATTACTAAAAAACATGTTCCCAAACGAGTCCTAAGTTTTTGAAAAATTTAGCCAAAACTCCTCTATTGGATTTTTGTTCGGTAAAAAGGACAGACTAATTTATTCTGCTTCATAAACCTTCTAAGAAGAAAACACATAATTGAGTAAGAACCAAATAAAATATATATATTTTTTTCATAAACATTATTGTTAGAGTAACATGTTACTGTGAAGTAGAGTAACATATTACTGCTTGCATCAATTTAGAAGGTAATAATTATTTTTTTAAAAGAATTTTATAATCTACATGGATCTTATTTGATAGATCTTGATGAGAGAATTTTAAAAATACTAATTTTATTAAAAACCGACATTTACATCAAAAGTTATATTATTTTAAAATTTAATATTTTAATAATAATAATAATAATAATATATTGGACTTTTCAAGAAATTTTTTTTATACTTACTTTTAATGCATTAAAATTTTATTATGAAACGATTTTGAGCAAATTTCCTAAGTTTTTCTATATATCTATATATATATATATATTATTTTTATTTTTTTGCGCCCTAGTTTTTATGCATTCCACCTTTTAAGTTCTCTATCTTCTACGTTATTGGCAGAGGTAGAGATTGACAGAAGTGCCATAGAATAGAATAATAGGTAAATTATAAATGCACTGGATTAAAATATGAATTGTTTTTATAATTTTAAAAATTACATCTTATTTTTTAAAATTTTATTGAAATAATAAATGACATATTTTATTAATAAATTATTAAGTCAATTAATAATTTTTAATAATGTTATAAATATATTTCAATTAATAATTTTGGTAATTTTATTATTATATAGTAGAGTAGTTGAGAGTTTTATTTTTCTGTTAGTAATAAAAATTTCTGATAATAGGGTGTTTGTAATTTTCATAATTGGAGCAAATAATTTGTATTCTAAACAAATATAATAAAATGTATTTGTAATTTATCCTAGAATAATTTAGGGTGCCACAGCTGGAGTCTGATCATCTCTATTTAAAAAAGAAAAAAAAAATCATATCTTGTAAAATTAATATTTACTGTATCCTGTTTTTATTTTTATTTTTATTTTTTAAATATCATTTAGGTTCCATTTGGAATGCTTGCAATTGTTTGGTGGTTTGGTAAATGTTTTTGTTCTTACCACTGCCAGGCTTTCCGTTAGTTTCTATTTTCACCTTGTAATATTTTATTATCCTAATATAAAATTCAGATCTTGTAAAATTAAAATTCACAGTATTTTATAAATTCAGTTTTCAATTGGTTTATATAAATGTTTAGACAATGACCTAGTGTAAGTGCATATATATTCATATTTTTTTTTTCTTGTTTCAATTTATTCGTTCAGAACTTAGCTTGCCTCTAGTCTCATTTTTTGACGAGGGGATCTAGTTTTTGTGAATGTGGGCTCATTTTAGATTCATTTTAGTGATTCAAATCACTTAACTTGTAAAACTCATTGAATAGATTACGTATACAGAAATTCAAGATGAATCAATATCAGTACCTACATGAATAATTTATACTTGTATAAAAAATTGACTATTTAATTTGAAAATCATATTTAGTCACCCAATTATTAAAGAGAAATGTGCTTTAGTGATATAGTTTTTGATAATTGATTGATTTGATTTTTTTCCATTAATAATTTTCACAACGAGTTTAATAATTTGAACAATCCGATCACCCAGACAACACCAAAGTAAGCCCACATTCACTAAGACCATATCCAACGGTTCATCAAACCCAGCATCAAATTTAAAATTTAGTGAAAAAGTTACTGTTTGATGCTCCAACGGTTGCACCAAATCGATATCAAAATGAGATTTCACCAAACAATTCATCAAACTGAGCACAGAATACTGATTTCATCAAAACACTGTTTGTGACCGTTGGGGGAGACCAACCGGTTGCCCAGCCGATTGCCCGGCCGGTTGACCAACCGGTCGTCCAAGAAAAGGTTCAAACAGTTCCAAGAAAGGTTCAAACAGTAAAAAAAAAAAAAAAAATTTTGCCTTACTGGTCGACCACTAAAAGGTTCAAAAAGTTCAAAAAAAAAAAAAAATTTTTTTGCATTAACCGGTCTACCAACCGGTTGTCCCGACAAAAAAATTTGATGAAAGTTCACCGTTGGAGCGAGTGATATCAGATTTGGTGAAATGGGTCATTTTTTACTCTGATTTGATGAAAAAAGAAATGCACCGTTAGAGATGCTCTAAACTGCGCCCTCTAGTTAAAAAATGGGATTGGAGGCAAGCTCGCTCTATTGCTTTATAACATTAAAAGTAAAAAATCAAATATATATATAAATAAATTTAAAATCCTCCTAAACCCTTGTTTATTTTTAAATTTTAAAATAAATATTTATTAATGTGTCTGTTTCTCCTCCTCTCTTTGTGTGTTGCAGTCTAAGCAAACTGTTTGGTGCAATTTTTGTTTCTTACTTATTAAATAACTTAAATAAACTGGAAAAAATATATATATATATATATATATATGATCATCTAGAAGTTGAGAGGATATTTTTAACTTCTATTTTATAATTATTAATTTTTTATTTATAATAATTTGCGCCAAACAAGCTCTTTCTCTTCTTCTAAATCATTGAATTCCTTCTAATTGGATCTTTTGTTTTCATTATGTATGACTATCTATATAAAATTATCTCAAAGAATTTGAAAAAGTGTTTTTGTTTTTTTTCCCTCTACAATTCTCATTCACAAATTCAAGATCTTAAGCAAATATCATCCACAGAAACGGCTACTATTAAAGTCTACTATGTTTGATTTATTTGGTTTGGGATAAGAGTTTCCTAAAATTCAAAGATTCCCTAATCATATGAGCCACTATACAAGACATAAAAGCACCATATAACCAAACAAAATAATGGTTTATCAAGTTCTCCCTAAAAACATAAAAAAAAGTAATCAAAAAAGTCAGTTTTTTTTGTCAAAAAAGTCACCAAAAAAATCAAAAAATCAAAAAGCCAATATTTTACCAATTTCCCAAAACACCCCAATGTCAGTATTTTCATTTTTTGTTCAGACAAGATCCCCATCGAAGTCTTACCTCCTTGACTCTAATTTTCTCTCTTTCTTTTTAGAGACATGACAATTTATTTGGAAGAGCGGCAAGCCATTCATTATTAATATTAAAGTGCACATGTAACGTAGATTAAATTAAAAATAATAGACTACAGTTTAGAAGTCATGTCCTATACCATGACAAAAATAAATAAATAATTATTATATATTTACTAAACTTTACTGTATATATGAATTTTCTACATTGAATATGACTATTTTACTTTACAAAAGAAGCTTATTTAAAATAGAATAATAGATATATGGTAATGCCAAAAGAGTTTTAAAATGTGTGTACTGCGTGCAATTTATGACCAAATGTAATATGTTAACTTACAAAAGTCATAAATCAATTTTATAGGGGTTATAACTAAAAAAAAATAAAAAATGTGTAATAACTAAACAACAAGTTAACAATTGAACAAACTTACAATTGCTTCAAGGTTGGGGATATTTTGCCTTTATGAATTTGACCTTGCAACCTCTTAGATGGTAAACCTTTTTGATTGCCTCTCATCCCATTAAGCCAAACCCCTGTGGGTTACATCATTATTTTTCTTGTGGATAAGTAATTGTTAAATACTCAAATCCTAGTGATTATTTTGTTTAGTTTAGTTTTTTAAAATTAATTTTTTGTATTTTTGATCTTTAGAAAAAAATATTTGAATATATATATATATATATATATATTAAGGTCTCGTTTGTCAACTATACATTTTAGCTAAAAAGTCACTATAAATTGTCACATCACTCTCTTTAATTTTTTGCACATCTTTTCGTAAAATATCAAAAAATTACTAAAATAGTTTGTTCCCAAACGAGTCTTAAATATAAAAAATACAAAACTATATATATATATTTTATTGAACCTAATCTAGATGCAATCAAATTTTTTTTTTAAAAAAACTTGGGTGTTCATTGCTCAAAAAACCAAGAAAAGGAAACAAAAAAAATAAAAAATAAATATAAATACAAATACAAATACAAACTAACCAACAAATATCCGTTTTTTCCATTTATAATGTCATTTCTCTTTTTCTTCTTTTATCAGTAAAGAAAATAACATTTTATTAATCATAATAAAACGTTTACATGCAAAACTTCCGTTTCTAATTGTACATAAAAACAATGTTCACCACAAAAAAAAAAAAAAAAAAGGTGTACATAAAAACATCTATTAAAAATTAATAAAGTTATATACTTCAAAAACATATCTTAAAAAATACACATAATTTGAAATATCTAAATGAGATTCTTTTTTTTTGGGTTACATGGAGACTCTTTAAATTATTGAGAAGTATCACTTTGATCCCTTAAATTATAAAAGTATACAAATGAATTTCCTAAACTATTAAAAAGTATCGTCTTACCTCTTAAACTATGAAAACAAAAATAATAAGAGAAGTTAATTGGGGATCCAAGTACGTTTTTATAATTACTATTGAACGTGTTTCATTTTGACCCTTTCTAATAGGGATTCAAATGGTACATTTTATAATTTAGGAGTCTATTTATACGCTTTTAAGTTTAGACACAAAGTGATACTTTTTAATAATTTAAAAAGTCGATTTATATATTTTTATAATGAATAAAAGGTGGTAGCTCGAATTTCCAAGGGTCGAATGGCCCGAAATTTCAAAAGGGAGAGAAGAGAGGGAGAGCAGAGAAGAGAGGGAGAGAAGAGAGGGAGAGAGGCTCGTCTGGTTCTGCCGACGACAGCGGAGGACGAGGACGACCGCGAGGAGCTCGTCACCTCTGCAGGAGCTCGTCGCCTGTGACTCCGCCGTCGCCTCGCCGCCGATCGTCGCCTCGCCGTCCTCGTCGCAGCTCCGCCTTGCCTCGCCGCAGCTCCGCCTGTCTCGCCGCCCCGCCTCCGCCCCTGCCTCACCCCGAGTTTGTTGGCCCCCTCCCCTCCCCCTCCCCCTCCTCCCCTCCCCCTCCTCTCCCCCTCCTTCTTCCTCCCCTCGTCTTCTTCTTCCCTCTGCAGAAAAAAAAAAAACAAAACACAAAGGGCAAAACGACGTCGTTTTGCCCTTTCGACCCATTCGACCCACGCTCTTTCGAGCTACCAACCGGGATTGTTTTATAATTTAAGAGATTAAAATAATACTTTTCTATAATTTAAGAGTTTTTTCCGATAGATAACCTTGTTTTTTTCCAAGTAACTTACACCACACTAATTGAACATTTTTACACTACAAATCTGAAAAAAAATAGAAAATTGATCAAAGTTTATATGGAGAGAGAGAGAGAGAGAGAGAGAGAGAGAGAACATTTCTTATCGGAGAAAGAGAGACCATAAAGTCTCCTTAACATTGTCGGAGGGTCGGGGAGCTGGCATGACCCATTGGCTGTGGCTATGGTACGGTGTCCTCCACATATTTTCAGACTTTATTTTATGAAAAATGTTTGGTAGTTTAAAAATTTGTGGTTCAAATAGCTTAAATTTGTCAAAATAACATCGTTTTATATTCAAAATGACGTCGTTTTGAGTGATTTGAGCTATTTGAGCCACAAATTTTTGAGCTACCTAGCATTATTGTTATTTTATTATTATTATTGTTGTTGTTTTAGTACATTTAATGCAGAAATAATGTGATATATAACTTGAAAAATGCCTGACACCCCCAGTGGGGGTCATTGGGGTCTCCTCCCATTGGTCAAAAACTGTTTTCCTTTTTTTTTTTTTTTTTTTTTTTTTTTTTTCGAGCGAAAGAGGGGATAACACCTCACTAGGGGTTGTCAGTGGAGTCACCCCACTGGGGGTCGGTAGCATGGCCCATATAACTTGGAGGAACTTAGATTTTTGTCATATTTTTATGACAGAAATGATATATCTTTTTAGGGCCTGGCTTTGGTCCAGTCCTTAATCGGACTGGACGGTGCTGTTGGGCCCGTGGGGGCCCACCACGGGTTCCGTTTTGAAAATCTGAACCGTTCAATGTGTAGAACTCGTCGAGTACTATATAATTGAGAAAAATCACGTTGATCGGATATTGATAGCTATGTGATCAAATCAGTTTTGTAAAAAAAAATGGACGGTGAATAAATTGACGGTTGATAAAAAACTGATTTGATCACATAGCTATCAATATCCGATCAACGTGATTTTTCACAGGCATATAGTACTCGACGAGTTCTACATATTAACGGTTCAGATTTTCAAAACGGGACCCATGGTGGGCCCTCACGGGCCCAACAGCACTCCGATTAAGGACTGGACTAAAGCCAGAGCCATCTTTTTAATTTAAGAGTTTTAAACAGAGTTTTAATGACTTGACAATAATAAAAAATAATAAAAATAACATAACACAAACATCACATCATTATAGGACCCATACACTATTAAAAACTCTCTAGAGCTCTTCTTCTAAAGCTCTCAAATTTTTTTTCATTTCTATGGTCTACTATCTTTAAAAGGTGAACTACTTTGCAGATGCATTTGTAAAGAAAGTATTAATGGCTCCTTTTTTTTTGCCCAAAAAACAAAAAATAAAAGCAATTTATTAACAAAATTTATATTTACAGATAATGGCCTTGTTTGGTTTGTCCCTTGAGAGACAATTTTTGAAAAAAAAAATTTGAGTTGTTTTATCTTGTTATTTTGGTAAGCTATATTTCTGTTTTGGGTAAACTATATTATCGTCTCTTGAAATTTGAAGAAAATATAAATATTTTGTTATAATTATACTAACTTTCATTTTAGTAGATTAAAGCGACTGGAACTAATGCAGATGATGTAAAAGCTCAAATATAAACAACATATTATATACATTTCAATGCAAAAGAAATAATATATTTTTTCTATTGATTTAATTAACGAATTATTAATAAAAAAATAAATGAAGTATTATATGGATTAAAACTTTAAAACAATTCAATATAATTATATAAAACTTAAGAGATTTATCACATTTTATCAAACCTCAGAGAAGACCAGTGTATTTTACTCTCTTTTTCTAAAATAATTTAAGAGTTATTTTAGTTATCAAGCTTATTAATGTGTTTCATGTCTATAACTAAAAATAATTTTAAAAATTTTAATGTTTATCTAATCTTTTACGTGTATTAATAGACAAGACTTGGTTATTGTGAAGAAATCACCGACTAATCAAACCAACTTTTGTGGCATACAAACGAAAACCAATCACGTGAGAATCATTTTATTTTTATTAGCATTTTCTTAATGTAACATTACATATTGAGAAATTTTATTTAAAAATATCAATTTATAACTCATATTTATTCTATACATCACTAATTTCATTTTCACCACAAAAAATACATTCTCAAAACACTTGAAGCTTGGTCCTTTCGAGTTTGTTCAGTCAAAACACTGTTTACTTTGAGTAATAGTAGAGATCACAAATATTTTATCAAATATCTCACATAGGTGTAAGGCCTGCATGATACTCACATAGTGTGAGTCTCATACCCATGTGAAACATTTAGTAAAATATTTAGTAAAACATTTGAGATCCCTAACATTTTTCTTTTACTTTATTAATCAAATGGAAAAATGCTATAGCACCTTTACATATTTTTGTCATACATTTTGTTACATATTTTGTGATAAATCTTATATTTTTGGTTCTGACATGATGTATTTTTGTTAAAATGTTACATATTTTGTATTTCAAAAATATCTCGTTAAAAATATGTACTGTAATTTTATTTCTTAACCACAACTTATTGTGCATATATGCATCACACAATAAAAAAAACTCTCCTAATCAAATTTGTAGATCTTATTAGATTTGAGGTCCATTTTCGCAACTTTGGTTTTTTTTATTTGCTTTTTTTAACTTTTTATTATTATTTTTTTTTACATCATCTCCCTATTTTTTTACATATTTTTTCAAAAAAATTCAACTTTTTAACCTACTTCACAAAACAACCTGAATTTAAAATGTACCTTAGAAAGAACAATCAAAGACATTATAATCTACATTAAATATTTTTTTATTTTGTATATTGATTTGATTTGATTTTTTTTTTTTTGATAGGTAAAAAATTATTTACAAATATAAAACAATTCTTCAAACTTAATAATCAATTATATCAGAAAATCTAACAACATATAACGAATTACATCAAAGTGAAAAATCAATCAAGTAGAAAGTAAATTCCAAAACATGTTTTTGGAAAAAAAATTCCAAAAACTTATTTAGTTGAAATTTTTTTAAAAAAATTCCAAAATAACTTTCTCTCTACTGCACATCAATCAATCATTTTTTCTTTTTCATTTATCGTTCCCAATCTTTTTTTCTCTCACACACATCTATTCAACTATAAAAACATATCAAATCATTCCAAATTCTAAAACTCCAAAATTATTTTCAAAATATACGATTAAACAAATTTTTAAATTTTCTAAACTCTCTTCAGAAAATAATTTTTGAAATAATATCTCAAAATACAAACCAAATATGTATCTTTAATAGTGAATAAATGATTAATCTTTATTGTGGCCAATCATTTACTTTTAATTAAAAAGGTTTGACTTCTTTCAAGTTGTCATCTCAACTTAAGAGTGTATATTTGGACTTGGTAGATCTATTTTGAAACCGATTTCAATGATCCGAATCGTTCACTAACCCAATTGATTAAGGAAAATATGAGATTATGAATTTATATTTTAAATATTTCTTATTTAATTATGGTAAGGTCAATCATATCAAGATCCTTTAAGTTATTAGCAAATATAGTTCACCTTTTTTATTTATGGATTGGAAGATTATGATCTTTTCAATTATAAAAATTGTACAAATACCTCCCAAAGCAGGTAAAAGTTATGTGTTTTTTATGGGTTTTTTTTAAGGTGTATTTATTACAATTAAAATGTACAAAATATACATGTTTACGGATTATGATTAAAATGGCTTTCAAGCCTTAGCCAAACCTATTGTTTTACAAGAATATCAATGATTTCATTTTATAAATTACTGCACATTTTAACTAAGGAGTATCAGATTCATTAATTGACCTACAAAATTAGCAATGATTCAAACCTAAAAAATGTTTTAATCTTGTGATGATATTACAGGTAAAATATCGAATGGTAGCACTGGAGATGTAGCTGATGACTTTTATCATCGTTACAAGGTATGCATTTGATAAATATATAAATATATTTCAAAATGACAATTGTGGTATACAGATTCTCTATTTCATTCTTTCTTAATCCAAATCTCATTTCTACCACACGATCAAAACTTTCTAACCTAATCATATGGTAGATTCAGTATTTGAGACAGAACAACACGAGAAAAAAAATAAATAAATAAAAGAAAAGTAGAAGAAGAAAATTCGCACCTGATTCAATTCGGTGCAAATTTTGAAAAATAATTATAAATAAGTGTAAACTTTGTAAATATTGATAATTAAAATCATAAAATTTTCATGAATTTGTAATAAAGTTTTGAAACTACCACAGAATGGTAATGTCTCCCAAAAGAATAAAAAATAAAAGATCGTGAATCTTCCATCATAGTTGTAAAGGAATGATATTTCTCAAATTATTGATACATAAACAAAATTTTGGTACAAAATTTTCTATAGAATTATATAACTTTTCGTTATCCTTCACTGTTGTTCTCATAATTTTAAAAATATTATTGTCGCATCATTTTTTTTTTTTTTTTTGTATAAAAATTATTTTTCTAAGTTTTCACATTTCTCCTAGTTGGAGGTACACAAGGTGATCCATTATTATTGTGTTAAGTTAGTAATTCTTTAATTTTATAACATACTTTTTTGTTTCTTTTGTTTAATTAGTGTAACTATAACAAGTGTTTGGATTTACAATAATAATTGAGAGAGACATGTATGTATGTATGTAACAGGAAGATGTGAAGGTGCTGAAGTTCATAGGACTAGATGGTTTCAGAATGTCCATCTCATGGGCCCGAGTATTACCTCGTAAGTTCATTTTTATTTTCAATTCAATCCATCACTACCCTTGATTTAATTATTTATAAATAATTAAAAAAAAATTGATAATGCCATCAATCATCATAAGATTATTGATCAGATTTTGGTGATGGATAAAAACAAACATTATTAAAGAGTCCAAAAGGTATTACTATGGTGTTCCCGATGAATAAGAACTGTATAATATATTAAGGGTGGGTTTGACATCTAGTTAATCAATTATTAAAAGGGAAAATAATATACAAATTTACTTTTTAAATTCATTTTCTAGGGTTAATGAAGTGTAAGTGATATGATTGGTTAATAATTAAAAAGATATGAGAGAGAGTATTACTTTAGATATCTTAATTAATTATCATATCATTAAACTTAAAAATTAAAATCTAATTTTTAGACTTGTATAATAATTTCCTTATAAAAAAATATGTTTAGATAACATGAGTGACATAGTATTTGTAATTAATGATAGATCCCATTATCTTTCGTATATGACTGAATATATTTTTTTAAATAATATTATATATAAATAGATTTTTAATCAGATCTACAATATAAATAACCGTTGCCCAATTGTGTTGCCTAATTGTGTGATCTACCTATATCTATTGACTGGACACTATACCAACAACAAAATATTTGGTCATATTATATACTGGGGAAGAGTAAGTTTATAATATATGCTTTATATCAAAAGCATAACTTTGTTTTTTAATGCAAGAAGGGATACTTGCACTCTTTTATATTATTGTTAAATATGGTTAATAACACTTAAATGAGTTGACAACAAAACAAGGTTAGCTGTTACATACGTGTGTTAATGCATGAAGTATGCTACCCCTCTTTTACGTTAGTGTTAAATAGGGTCAATAATACTCAAAAGAATAATATTACTAACTAATATTAACAAATGATGTAGTATAATTTTAGAAGTTTTAGGTATTTATAATTCAACAATGATACATCCCACTAATTTGGGAGCACTAATAGACCACTAATGAGGTGGAAAATTAAAAAAAAAAAAAAAAAACTTAAGGCCAAAACATCACATCAGTTAGTGGGACCCACTCTCTAGAGCTCCTTTAGTACTTCCAATTTAGAGCTCTCAAACATTTTTCTTTATAATTTGTATAATAGGTAGGATCAGTAATGATGATATAACACTAATTGATACACTAATATGTATATTAATTAGTGCATGTAGCACCACCAATACTCAAAATCATAAACCAACTAGGACCACCATACAATGTTTAACTCAAAGGAGAAGGTCGTAGGTTTAACTCTTTCTTGGGAGAATTGAATTAGGTGGCAAGTACTTGGTCTTTGCAAGAGTGAGAAGGGTAATTTCTATAGATACTAATCTAACAACTAACAACTGACTTTCATCATATTTAGTGGCGTAGATCATTTTAATACATTTTTCACATAAAATATGTTGAAATATGAAATTTTGGATAATTTATTTACTAAGAAATTGGTAAAGAGAAAAGATAAGGTTTTATTTTTATGGGCAAATTACAAACACCCCCCTCGAGATTTGGTGAAAATACAGATTCCCTCTTGAGGTTTGAGAAATTACAAATTACCCCCTGAAGGTCAAATTTGCATAACAAATTAAGGGGAGAATCTGTATGAAAATAAAAATCCCATGGGACAATTTGTTATGGAAATATAAACCTCAGGGGGCGGGATGTAATTTCTCAAACCTCAAGGGAAAATCTGTATTTTCACCAAACCTCGAAGGGGGTGTTTGTAATTTGCCCTATTTTTATTTTATTTTTTTTTATAAAAAAAGTTAACATTATGTTAGTTCTATTTCAAGCCAATGGTATTAACTATGTGATATTTCAGTGGGAGAAAAAGGTTAAATAAATAAAAGTATGCTAGCAGCATCGATGTACATTTAAAAATTATATAAAATTAATAAAAAAAAAATGTATAAAAACATATAAATGTATTTGGAATAACTCAAAAGAACATTTAACTTTTAGGCTCCTTTGGTAAGCATCTCAAAATATAGTTTCACCTATTGATTTGAGTGTGTTGCTTGTTTGGAGCTTTCAAATCATAATTCTACACCCATTTTTCAAAACTCAATTCAAAATATAATCATTACTTTTCAAAACTCATAACCAAACACATAATTCAAAACTCAATTCAAATCAATATTTTAATTTTTAAATATTGTAAATATTTAAATATTTTAAAAATATTTTAATTTTGTTAAGATTTTAAATATTTTAATATTTAAATTTTTTGAATATTTTTAAATATTTTAATTTCAAAATATTAAGATTTTAATTTTTTAAATTTTAAAATATTTTATAAAAATAAATTCAAACTCTATCTTATAAAAATATTTTTAAATATTTTAATTTTTTTGTTATGAGTTTTAAAAATAATTTCTTAATTGAGTTTTGTTTTATATGTTTGGTTACGATTTGAGTGTAGAGTTGTTTTTAAATTTAAAATATTAACATTTTAAATTATTTAAATTTTTTGAATATTTATTTTAATTTTTTACTTATTAAATTTTTTAGATTATTTAAATATTTATGATTTAAATTTTTTGAATATTTATTTTGAAAAAAAATTATTTCCTTTGTAGTATTTTTAATTAAAAAATTGATTAATGTTATTTTCTATTAATAATAAATTTTTTTAATTGAATTTTAAAAAGAGTTGGTTATGAGTGTTGATCAGAATTTTCAATAGTGTGAAAGTAGTGTGTTTTGTTATGAGTTATAATAATTTGAATTAAGTTTTGAAAACTTTTTCCAAAACTCATAACAAAACAAATTTTCTTTCTTTACATGTCAAATCAAACTTTCAAAACTCAATTCCACACACAATTCAAAACTCAATTTAACACTCTATTCAAAAACTATAACCAAACAAATTTTCTACACTCAAATCATAATTTCACAACTCACAGACTCAAAATACAACTCATACTCTCAAATCATATATAGAAAACTCTACCAAACGCAACCTTAATTATTTGGACATGGAAAATGCATGAGACCCCAGTGGGGGTATTGGGGTTCCCTTTTATTTTATTGGTTATTTTAACACTTTAAGCAAATTTTTTAATTTTTAAACACACCTAACATAAATACACTTAAAAAGTTTAATATTTGTAAAAAAAAATCTTTAAAAAAATTCACTAAATACTAAAAATAAAATAAAAAGAACAAAAATTCAATACATTTTTTGGAGATTGACCAATAAGTCCTATATTTAGAAAAAGTACACTAAGAGGTTTTTTAGTGTCACATCATACCCATCAAGTTAGAGTGTTACATTTGGAAAAAAAAATACAGTAAAGAGTTTAATTGTTTTAGAGTGTCACATTATGCCCGTCACATTGGAGTGTCATATGTCACATCTGGAAAAAAAAATATACTAAAGAGTTTTTTTTTTTACGTTGTCACATTTAGAAAAAGTACACTAAGGAACTTTCATTTTTTTTAGAGTGTCACATTATACCCGTCACATTGTCACATTTAGAAAAAGTACACTAAGAATTTTTTTATTTTTTTTTAGAGTGTCACATCATACCTGTCACGTTGTCACGTTTGAAAAACAACAATACACTAAGGAGTATATATTTTTGGAGTAAAAGTCTTGAAGTGTCAAATCATACCCGCTACGTTGTTATATTTGAGAAAAGTAAATTAAGGAATTTTTAGTTTTTTTGAAGTGTCACAATAATACCTGCCACATTGAAGTATCACATCATACGTGTCACATTAATAAATAGTATAGTTGTCCACCAAAACTACCAAAACAAAAAAATAAATAAATAAAGGACTAAACAAAAAGAAACTCTCTACTCGTTTGGGAATAGACTTTTTTAGTAACCTTTTGAATTTTGGCTAAAATATGATGTAAAAAAATTATTATGTTTGGGATGACTTTTTGATTTTATATGAAAAAATGTGCAAAAAGTAAAGAAAAAAATGAATCTTTGACTTTTTTGTATAAGTTGTTGACTTTTGAATTTTTTTAGTAATTTTTTGACTTTTTAGCTAAAAAAGCCACTTGCCAAAGGAGGCCTAATAGGATTTAATAGATCAATAGAAAAAACTTTGGATTAATTGGAGTACTTGTTTGTGAGAAGAGATTTATTGGTATTTATCTTTTTGTATTTTTGTATATTTATTAATTTTTTAAAATATTTTTTAATTAATATTTTACTATTTAGATACATCTAATTAAGTTAAATTTAAAAAGTAAAAAAATTATTTAAAATTTAAAAATATTCATTAAAAACAAAAATAAAAAAATACGAAAGTAAAAAATTTAATTTTAAAAAAATTAAATTCAAAAAACAAAAACCAAACGGAGTGAGTGAGTATTTTCCCTGATCCTTCCTAAAGCTGCATTAGGTTTGCCAAATTGGAGGAATTAGTTTGTCCTGCCAAACTATTAACCCCCAATTTCATTGGATATACAACTCGTTTGGGATAAATAAACCCCTTGAGTTATTTTCTCTCATTCATTTAATTTAACAATCAAGATAATTTATCATATCTCATTACATGTACAAACTCATCCAATATTTCATGGTATAAAGGTTTATTTTGACAATTAAAAAAAATAATAAAAAGTCAACTTATTAATTTATGAGAGATTTATGAATAAATACCCCTATAAAAAATATTTTAGTTCCACTGTATTACTTAGGATTGTTAATATACACCCTTAGAACATATGTTAAGATGCTTGAAAAAATTATAAATCACCTTGAATGGGAGTGCATTAAAAAATGAAAAATACCTTTCAAGCTCTTTTAGGCTGTGTTTGGTTAGAGGATTTGACGAGGAAATGGAAAGAGAAAAGAGAAATAGAAATAGAAAGAAAATGAGAAAGAATTAATATAGGATTGAAATTATAAGTTTTGTTTGGTTGAGTTGGGAAATAGAGAAGGAAAATAGCCTAAATGAATTCAAAAGACAAAAAATGAGATTGCATTTTTCTCTCATTTTCTTTTTCCTATATTTTTCATTATAAACAAAAAATAAAATTATATTTCATTTCCTTTTTCTGTTTATCTCATCAAATTTTTCAATCAATATGTGCTCTTAGATCACATAATAATAAAACCCTGTTACTTATGGGGAAATAACTGCGCAGTTGTGCAGGAAAAAAGTATGCAAAATTATTAAAAAAATATAATATTTTAATTATCAAAATATATAATAAAAAAAAATATTACACTGTGCAATTATTTCTCCATTATTTATTCGTTCATCTCCAAATCCCAATGCGGTCAAACAAAAACCAGAAATGATAGATCCTTTAATATTTGAAAGCTCTCAAAGAACATTAATGATGTGAAGAATAAAACAAAAAAATATTAAGACTAAAATATCACATCATATGAGATTTACGTATCAATTAAAACTGTTAGAGCATTTAATTTAGGCCTTGTTTGGGAACGTGTTAATTTAGTAACTTTTTGACTATTTGTCTAAAATATGAGTTAAAAAAAATTAGTATGTTTGTGATGACTTTTTGACTTTTTACAAAAAGATGTGTAAAAAGTAGAGAGAAAAGCGAATCTTTGACTTTTTTGTATGAATTGTTAACTTTTTGACTAATTTAGTAATTTTTTGATTTTTTAACTAAAAGCGAGGGTTCCCAAACAAAGCCTTAGAGTTACCAATCTTTTTTCAACGAAAAATGCAGCTTTATGAGGAAGACTTGGAGAAGTTATTGGGTGGTCTTGGTGTATCGTCATGTGGTATTTTAAGAATACTATAACTGACAAAATGAATAGGACTTACAAATTTAAATTAAGTGATTAAAAAATATAAAAGAGTATAATAAATTATAATTGATATCGGATATAGTCACATAACACCTGAAAACCAACCAATAATTTTTTCAAAACGTGGCTGCACGCACACATATTGAGAAAAGAGCATTGATTGGTAGCTCGAGGGGGGTTCCCCCGAAACCCCCGAATTTCCCTTTCAAGTAAAAAAAAAAAAGAAAAAAAAAGAAAACAGAAAATAAAAAAAAAAACAGTTTGCCCAATTTGGCAATTAGGGGGATTCGGGCTCCCCCAAATTCGAGCTCCCCCGTTTTTCCCTTGAGAAAATGAATTTATCAAGAAAAACTCTACTCCAACCCAAGGGCATGGTTTGCGAATTTTAACTATTTTAATTCAAGTTAAAAAGTTTATTCAAGTTAATTTTTTTTTATTTTTGTAAGAGAAAAAATAAAATGATTATGATTTTAATGTGACATTTTATCTTATTGATGTTTAAACGTATTTTGTCTTTTTATGACTAATTTAACCAAAAAAACCCAATTGCCAAACAAGGACAAAATTTATGGTAAATTATAAATACATTTTTTAAAATTTGATTAAAATACAAATTGTCTCTTATGATTTGAAAAATTACAAATATTTTCTTGTAAAATTTTTTATTTAAAAGAATTAACTGAAAATATAAATAACTGCCTCCTATACAATAATAAAATTACATGATTTATTAATTGAAATATATTTCTGACATCATTAAAAATTATTAATTGAGTTGATGATTTATTACTAAAAATGGTCATTTGTTATGAAATTAGAAATCTCAAGAAGTGAAATGTAATTTCTAAAACTATAAACGATAATTCGTATTTTAAGTAAATTTCAAGAGTATGTATTTATAAATATCCTAAAATTATATGAGAAAACATCATAAGAAATATGTGGCATTTTTTTTTGCCTTTTTGTGTAAATATAAGTTATCTTTATAGATATTTTGTTAAAAGGTTGTCATTAAGTTAAATTATTTTATATCAAAATTTTGTAAGAATTTTCTATTTGTAAAATACTGAAAAAAAAAAATTGTCAAGTGATGTCTATTTTACCTTTGTGTTGGATAGTGGCTTCTAAGTTAGTTTTTTTGGATTATTACAAAAAGATGTGTAAAATATAGAGAAATGATGTGATTCAAATAAGTAAGAATATAATAAGTTCAGGACGGTTGGTGTTTAGGTGAAATTTTACACTGAACCAATAATGTCAGTTCTATTATATTAAGAATCGATACAGACCAAAATTTTCACTAATTGCACCAAATCACACCAATTCAAACAGTTGGGCATGGTGCGGTTTTATTTGTATAGGGTCTTTTAAATTTGAGTTACTTTTTAAATTTGTAGTATAATAAATAATTTATATAAAAATTTTGAAGTAGAATTAGAAACAAAATATAATATGAAAATCAAAGTCTTGACACCAAAACAAAGCTAAAATTTAAAATTATCATCCCGTACAGCTAAATCACAAGTCTATCAAGTATAGTCAAAACAAAAAATTGAAATTGACATAAACATCTGCTATTGGGAAGCTTCAACCCAAATTTTTTATCTCATTTTTTCCACTAAAAACAAAAGTTTTACAAAACCAAAAAAAAACACATTCAAACAAAATATCACATCCAACCCCATAATCATTTCACTTTTTCTCTCACAAACATCACATCCAACCACATAAAAACCCAATTATCTTCCCAAACACTAAAAATTTTTTATCTCATAAAAACCTACATCTCCTAAAATCTACATAAAAACTCACTTCCCAAACACCCACATAGTAGTAACGAAACTTGACTAAGCACATATGATTGGCAAACTAACAACTTATCACATTGTCAACATCTATTGTGAAACCTAGAATATTTAAGAAAAAAATAAACAATTAAGTGAAAACCAATTTCATTATATATTTAATATGAGAAACTTTCAATTAGTTTCGGTTTAATTCGCTGCAAAACGTGTCTAAACCAGTACCGAACCAAAAAAAAAAAAAAATTTAAAAACCACACAGACTAATTCATATTAAAAAAAGCTGACCAAATATAACTAGTTCGGTTTGATTCAACTGATTTGGTCAATTTTTTCGATTTTTCTTATATCTCTACAAATAAGTTAATAAGTCAATAAGCTAGTTTTTTTTTCCTTTTTTTTTTTTTCCTTCCCAAAAGAAGCTGTGAGCTATAAGGTCATGTCATTATAGGATGATACTATGGCCTTTTTTGGAAAGTTAGCTATTTTACTTTGTTGGCTTCTTTTGTAATTGATTTGATAGTTATAAGAGAAAAAATGAAATAATTATAAGTTGAAGGTGTTTGGGAAAGATGGTTAAAAGTTGACTTTTTAACTTTTTTTTGACTTTTTTTGAAAAAACGTATAAAAAATGTAAGAGATGATAGGACCTAAAATGGGTTAAAAGTTAAAATTGGCTTTTAATTCACTTTCCAAAAGAGACAAGATATCTTATTAACTATTTTAATCTGTTTTGTCTTTTTGTGGGCTATTTTAACCTAATTCTCTTTCCAAATAAGGCCTATATGTTATATTGAACAAATTGTAACACTTTAGTAATTAATTTTGACGTATGACTAAAATTAACGTGCATTGGGTAAATGTAATTAATTATTATTCCTCTTACTGTTTTATAGTTTAGGTGATCTTAAATAACATTTTAGTACTTGTTTTCAATTAAAAAGTTCTATTCTTTCTTATTTTCAATCTCCATTTCTTTTTGTTATATAAATTTTTGGTTTTTCAGGTGGGAAGCTTAGCGGAGGAGTGAACAAGGAAGGTATCGCCTTCTATAACAACGTCATCAATGATCTTTTATCAAAAGGTTGTAATTTACTCTCTCTCTCTCACTCATAGTTTTTTTTTTTTATAATTTATCAGATACTCAAATATAATCTTCTAAGATATGTTAAGAAACAGAATTACAAAAGTTTAATTAGTAATTTTACATCTCAAAATTAATATATATGTATATATTTATTGAAATTAATATTTAAAAATCAAAAGTCCTCAAATTAAAAATTTGTCTTAAGCCTAAAAAAGGATTTGGCCGCCCTAGTTAGGTGCTAAATAGTTTAACTTGGTTCATATAGGGTATCTTTAATTGGATGGACTGAATAAGAGGGAATTGGAATCCATTAGACTTGAATCTTGGGACTGTGAATCCTCCGGACTATTTGGTTGGATTGAATGTGTATCTCCTATTTGTTTTCTCATGTGATTAGATGTCTGGAAATGACTATTTTTAGTGAATCCAATGTGTTGTTAGACGGACTGGATAAGGATAAATAAGCAAAAGACTATTTTACCATTTTTCAATTATTTACTAAGTAATAGCAATATTAAACATATCTTTTATATTTTAATTATTTTTAGTTAGATTAAATAAAATTTTATTTTATTTTATTTTTTACACAATTAAATAAATTTATTTTTAAAAAATTAAATAAATAAAATCAATAAAAATATATGTTATTTTTTTATTTAAAATTTTAATTAAATTTATTTTAAAAAATAATAATAATTAAATTATGAAATCAAATGAAAACATCTATTAAAATTTAAAAAATGAAATTAAATAAAATATAAACAAAATTTTAAAATAAAATATCGATAAAAAATTATTTTAAAAAATTAAATAAATAAAACATCAATAAAAAGTTAAATAAAATTACTTTATTTTTAAATTGAGACATTTAAATTTTATTGAATTTTATTAAATATAATACATAATTAAATAATAAATGGTCAAAATAGTCATTTCACTACCTAATCTCATGGGATTGTTATCCCATGAAAATTGTCCCACACCCACCCCCGACGGATAGTGTAATCCCACATATCGGTGATAAGGAGTCCGGCCGGACTCCATGTCCGACAGACTAAAAAAAATAAACATCAAATAAAGGGCTTCCAATAAATTACAATTTAAATAGTGTTTAGTCCCCTGATCCCTTAAATCAAACGCACCAGTAGCGTTCTCATAGATGCGGTTTTCATTTCTCAATTACCCTCTTGCCAATTGTAAAAAGTTAAAATAAAAATAACTTGGGTGGTAAAGGGTGTGAACTAGGGGATGGGGTTTGTTACAAGTTTAACTTCTTTTTCTTTTCCTTTTTGTTAAGTTAAAATGGAAAGCTTTGTCTAACATATTGTTATTCTCCATGTACACAGGTATACAACCTTTTATAACAATCTTTCACTGGGATCTTCCCCAAGCCCTAGAAGATGAATATGGGGGCTTTTTAAGCCCTCACATTGTGTAAGTTGACATCTCTTCATACCATATTAAAAATGTTACTCCCAAACTATGCTCTTTTTTTTTTTTTTTTTTATCAGCAAAGAAAATCTTTATTGATGAAGAAAACATACATTACATATGAGATTACATCAATAAGGATGAAAACGAAAAAAGAAAAAGCATAATGTTAGTGAAAAACCAACACTTATTGCCACCCAAAGACTATCACTACAAAAGCATATAACCTACGAGAGCACTCCCCAACTATGCTTAGAAAATATTGATTAGAGGTATTTAAATAGCTTCTTGGTTTAAAAATGTTACTCCTAATTTCTGTTGTAATATACGAAGGTCCTCAACCCTAATACACCTTCAACTTCTCCTCACCATGAATATTTACCATTTTGGGCAGGAACGATTTCCGGGATTTTGCAGAGCTGTGCTTCAAGGAGTTTGGTGACCGAGTTAAACATTGGATCACAATGAATGAACCATGGTCTTACTCCTATGGGGGTTATGATGCAGGTCTCCTAGCACCGGGCCGTTGTTCGGCTTTTATGGCATTTTGCCCTGAAGGGAATTCTGGGACTGAGCCCTATATAGTTACCCACAATTTGCTTCTTTCTCATGCTGGTGCTGTGAAACTATACAAGGAGAAATATCAGGTGACTAATAATTAGTTGTGTTTTCATTTTTTTTCAAAAGTATTTACACGCCCATTTTCAACTCCCGGCACCATTTATAAGATTCAGTTTAGTTGTGTTCTCTTTTTCTTTTGGATAAATTATTACACTGGTAATACTTGCATTTTACAATTTGTATCATTTTGGTATCGGCAATTTTAATTAGATCGATTTTGAGATTTAATTTTAGATTTTTTTGTCAATTTAGTTCAATTGATAACGCAGATTAGGCCTTTTGAAAGAAAATGGTTACTAAGTTGGCTGAGATGAGTTGAACAAATTTATAATTTTGTGTATAAATCAATTGATAACATATGTCATTTGTGCACATTTTTCATTAAAAAAAAAAAAAAATTACAATTGTAATCACTTAAACTAAATTGAGATAAAATTATAAATTCATGATCAAAATTGAGCGAATTAAAATCAGAGAGACGAAAATGACACAAATGCAAAAATATAGGGACTACCAATATAATTTATCCTTTTCTTTTTCTTTTTTTGGAAAAATATAGAAATTTTTCCTGGCTAATTATTCTAATTTTTTTTTTGGGTACTTTTTAAAGCAATTTTAAAAAGTTTATTTTATATTTTTATGTTTTCAGATAATGAAAAACATAGAAACACGATGGATTTTTTAATTTTTTTAAATTTTTGTTTCATTAAATACCCAAAAAAAAAAGTTGAAATTAAAATTAAAATGAATAAAAGGGAAACACAACAAAAACTCTCAACATTAAATTTTGAGCGGGAGCTTTACATGTGAGTATGTGGGACAAGGATTCTCTAAACTTAAATTTTTTGGTCTTTTTGTTACTAAATCTTTCAATCTTTCTGTCTCAATGCATGCATTTTCAATTATTGGGTCATGTGAAAATTTTAAAGTAGTCTAATGAATAATTAGGAAATGTATTTAAATTGAGAGACAGAAAGATTTGGGCATGCGAGATTTAGTAATTTAATAAACGAAGATAAAATGCAGGCATATCAAAAGGGGCAGATAGGGATAACACTAGTGACTTATTGGATGATTCCCTACTCCAATTCGAAAGCCGACAAGGATGCAGCACAACGAGCTCTTGATTTCATGTATGGATGGTAAGTACATTCTTCCCAAAAAAATTGTTCATTTAACAGGTGTCTAAAGAAGTTGGACAAGTGAATTATAATGTCATACAGATGGAAGTTTTGTACATTTTTTTTTTTTTTTTGTGTGTGTGTGTGTGTGATTTTATTTTATTTTATTGTAATTATTCTATTTCAGACAAAAATGACCACACTATGACTCTCAATTTCAAAAATAATACTGTTATAGGATACAAATCTTACAAACTATTTATATTCACCATGTGGCATTGTCGGTCTATTTTAGTTAATTTTATGTTTAATACTAATTCTTTAGTCAAATTTGTGACATTTGCATTTTTGGATAGCATTTTACTTTTTAAAAATTTACGAATATCACAACGTTCTAGATGTAATTTTTGTTTAAAGATTCAGTTTGTGCATCATTTTCCCTCTGCAATTCAACCAGTTCTTCAAACCGTATGTGTTCATCTTGTAAACATGATTTGTAGTCATAAAGATATATAATAAGTTAATGGAAGTGGATTTTGACAGGTTTATTGAGCCATTAAGCTTTGGTGAATATCCAAAAAGCATGCGTAGACTCGTTGGTAAAAGGTTACCAAGGTTCACTAAAGAGCAAGCTATGTTGGTGAAGGGGTCTTTCGATTTCCTCGGACTAAATTACTATATTGCAAATTATGTACTAAATGTTCCCACTTCTAATAGTGTTAATCTCAGCTACACAACCGATTCTCTTTCTAATCAAACTGGTAAGTTCCCCCCCCCAAAAAAAATAAAAAAATAAATAAAAAAATCATTACAGTTCTCTTTAAATGAATCAAACCCATGTAACTTTTATTTGTTTGTTTCTTCTTTTTTTTTTTTTCTTGATTTGCAGCATTCCGAAATGGGGTAGCTATTGGGAGACCAGTAAGTATCAAAGAAACTTTTCTGTAATACATTATGAGAAGATATATGTCCATATAAATCTTTGAAAGGACATAATTCAATTTCATTTCAACAACACAAAATGTTGGTTTAATTTTTTTCAACTTGGGACAAATCAATTTGCAGACTGGGGTACCTGCATTTTTCATGTACCCGAAAGGATTGAAAGATCTATTAGTCTACACAAAGGAGAAGTACAACGATCCAGTTATTTACATAACAGAGAATGGTAACATTAATGTGTAATACAGTTGACACAATTTTTCTTTCAACTAATTAACGAAAATAACATATTTCATTTTTGAGTAATCATGTTTACTAATTGTCTAAAGTAATTGAAATAACATCTGTACATAAAGTTCATTCCTCGAATCGTTTTCAGGCATGGGTGACAACAATAATGTTACAACTGAAGAAGGCATCAAGGATCCCCAGAGGGTCTATTTCTACAATCAGCATCTTCTATCACTTAAAAATGCCATTGCGTAAGTCTACACTTCCTGCTCTTATATATGGTTCTTTAAATACTCAACTATGTTACAGATTTGTTAAGATTTTATCAACTTAGTGAGCTTTGTCTCTTGCTTCTAGGGTGTCTTTAGTAGTGAAATTTGTTTCTTCTTTTTCATCCTCAACCAATTTGTAGCTTCACTAAAAGCTATCAAGGGAAAACAATACAGTATACACCCCTTTAACCACTTTACAACCTCACTACAAAAAATTAAGGTCTTAGAGACCAAAATTTAGGGATAAATTATTTTTAGAGACCAAATATTTTTATTGCGAAAAGTGTCATGATTATATTTTTAGCAACGAAAATTAGACATTAGTGATGAATTATTATTCTTTTGGGACCAAATTTTCTATCTCAAAAAATAAACCATTTTGAGACCAAATTATTTTGTCCCTAAAAGTCAATTTATTAGTGACATTTTCAAAATTTTGTCGCTAAAAACATTGTTTTTGACTTTTTGGGATGACCTTTTAACGATTATTTTCATGACGATAGAAATTGATTCATAGATGTCTTTTGCAACAAAATATTCACTTTTAGAAATCAAAATATTTAGTTTCTAAAACTCTAATATGTTGTAGTGCTTGATTAAGATTTTGTCGAAGTAGTGAGCTTTGTTTCTTGCTTCTAGGTAGGAGTGTAAAAATGACCCCCCCGACTCGAGGCACAGCTAGGCCTAACCCGACCCCCCAGGCTAGGGCTTGTGCCATACTTTTTCTAGCTTGACCCGACTCGATGAGCCCGATCCAGGCCTGGATTGAGGCCTAGTTCAACGCCCAACATCACCTGCAAGTTATTTTGGTGAGGAGAAAAAAAAAAAAAAAAAGGTAAAGCCCATTCCAAGACCAACTTGAAGCCCAATTATCCCTAGGATTGGGCTGATATTTTGGTAATTGGGCCAGCCCAGCTCAGCCCAACCCAATTTTTTGCGGGACCCTAGGCCCGCCTAGCCGAGCCAATTTCACATCCCTACTTCTAGGGTTCTTTTAGTAGTGAGATTTGTTTCTTCTTCATTTATGATTCTTTTTATAGATTTTTTTTTTTTAAATTTTTTTTATTGAAGTTGTTCTTAACTTCAACATAAATGTATCATTGTCAAAGACAAGTCTATATTAATTTTATGAATCTTTGCAGGGCTGGCGTGAAGGTTAAAGGTTACTTTACATGGGCATTTCTTGACAACTTTGAATGGTTATCTGGTTACACCCAAAGGTTCGGAATTGTCTATGTAGATTTTAAAGATGGACTAAAAAGATACCCCAAACATTCAGCTTTGTGGTTCAAGAAATTCCTCCTCAAGTAGTGAAGGTTTCGATGTATGACTAAAAGCGCTATGCGTTCAATAAGTTGTCTCCGCTCTATTTAAATCTATCAAATTAGTAAGGTGGAGAACAACACTTTTGTATCTTCATTTCACAATAAAATGTGTGGCACTCTTCACTCAACTTTTTTGTAATCGGTAATAATGATTGTGTTGCATTCGCTCTTTGCTTATTCTCATATATTTTTCATCTCTTTCACATTGAAACAATGAGAACTAGAGATAGATCAATGCAGGGCTGATCTTCATCATGAATCAAGGAATCAATATATATTTTTTTTTAATTTGGGTAACTGATTTTATATATTCAGCAAGAGAAAACATTGATTATAAAATCAGATAATAAGTTATTAGATTTTTTTTGTTGAAGGAAGGATATTATTAGGAAAATTTGACGCAATATATCATAATATTATTATCACAGAAAATCACAAATATATTAATTCAAGGGAATCACTATTCCCACTCAAGTTTATTTCAAATACACTATTTTCTTTGTCTTTTATTATACATAGTGTGGGAGCCGGATAATTGGAATAATTAGAAGCGTACTCTAGAAGACAGGTATTACATGGCTCTACCTTGCACGATAAGGATGCCGAATATAATAGATAGGCCGAATAGATACTGAACTATGGAGCCGAGTAAATAAAAGGATAATGAGTGACAAGTGGGCCTGGCCACGAGGCCCAGGAAACAAGTATAAATAAAGGAACAACAGACTAAGAAAGGGAGGTGAGAATTGTGGTGCTAAACTTAGAATATAAGTATTGTTGTACATTGAGACTGACTTGTCCGTCGGAGTGCTAATTCCAGCACCCCCGACCGGAGTGTTCATTCTTTTTCAGGTGACTAGAAGAGGATCACGAGCGTTCCCCAGGATAAGAAGAGTATTTCCAAACCACTTCTCCATAATTGGCGCCGTTTGTGGGAATACTCAAGCACATCCATGGCAAGCGTGACGGAAGATCCTCTGACAGTCACTGTCGACCCTATACCGCAAGATGAAACCACTCCAACAAACTTGCTTGGAACAGAGACTATCGCCGCAAGACGTGCCTTGAATTTCGCCTCACCCTCGACTTCTGAGCACGAGACAATGCAGGCGATCATGGAACAAGCAAAGCAAAATGAACAGAGGTTGGAGAACATGATCGCTGAGAACGAACGTCTTCGTGAAGATTTGGTCTTGGAAATGGCGAAGTCCAAGCAAGCTGCGCGCCTAAATCCAGAACAATCTCCGAAGGCAGGTGGTCGACAACCTCGAGCACGACAAGACACTGATAGCGACGCCGATTCATTATCCCCGGAGCCCAGGAAGAAGGAACGACATGAAACCACCAGTTCTTCTGAAGAAAGTCCCCGTACAATGCGCAAGCGAAGAAGGAACAGTTTTGACGACGACCAACACGATCCCTTCGTACGACGGATTGCAAAGGCTGCGCTACCCAAGAAATTCAAAGCACCGTCGTTCACCTTGTACGACGGCAAATCAGA
Organism: Camellia japonica; assembly: GCA_030407325.1. NCBI lineage: Eukaryota > Viridiplantae > Streptophyta > Magnoliopsida > Ericales > Theaceae > Camellia > Camellia japonica. The sequence continues at coordinate 60,851,285 of JAPPVO010000029.1, forward strand.
TCCCACTGACCACATCCGCCACTACAAGCAGGCCATGACATTGTATGCAGACGACGAGGCCTTCATGTGCCGAATATTTCCCAGCAGTTTGGGACCATTGGCGGTCAGGTGGTATTATAAACTAGAGCCGGCTTCGATCAAAACCTTCTACCAACTACAGAAATCCTTCAGGGCCAGATTCATCACCAACGAAGTCCAGCCGAAGCAAGCCGACTCTCTCTGGGCAATGCAAATCCTGCCAGGAGAAACACTAAGAGCATATTCGGCGTGATATTGGGAATGCTTTAATCTTGTTGACGACGCCTGCAACGACTCCATGGCCATCACCGCCTTTAAAATGGAATTACACCCAGATAGTGCCCTCCGCAGTTCCTTGACTAGAAGACCCCAAAAACAGTTTGGGGGTTGATGAAGAAAGTAGAGGAATACTGCAAAGTGGAAGATGACACCTTGCGGGTTAAAGCCGGACACGTGGCCAACAAAACGGCCCCTCTCAACATCGCTCAGCCAATAAGTTCTGTACCACCTTAGAGCCCTGAACCACGACAGCGGGCTAAACGAGACAAGAGACGGAATTCTCGCCGATCCAGCGATCAATGCTCACACCAAGGAAATGAGCAACTACAGGTCGATAACAGGCGCACAAAGCGCGCCGACAAGAAATATACGGAGCTGTCAGAGCCAATTAGCTCGATTATGTCTAAAATCCAACATCTTCCGTTCTTCAAATGGCCGTCCAAGATGGTGGGACCTCCTGACATGAGAAGGCGGGACAGGCGTTGTGAATATCACAAAGATCACGGTCATGACACGGACAATTGTTATGCCTTGAAAGACCACCTTGAAGAATTGGTGCAAGATGGTCGGCTCCAGGAACACGTCTGGAAGAGCACAATCAAAACTGTCGCCCTTCGGCAGGAGTCACCTCCCCTCGGCGTTATACATATGATATACAGCCTTCCAACGCCACGTACCATATACGCAATTCATTCAGCCCCCCAGAAGCAACGCACACAAACGAAACAGCCCCACGAAGCTTCGAGCATTACCTTCGACGATTCAAATCTTATCGGCATAACGTTCTTCCATATTGATCCATTGGTCATTGAACTACACGTGAACCGATTTACCATTGAACGCGTCCTCATAGACCAGGGGAGCACTTCGGAGGTTATGTATTACGAGACCTTCATCAAACTCGGATTCAACGAATCAGACCTGTCTTCGGCTCCTCATCCATTATTCGGCTTCAACACAAATCCAGAGTACCCGTTGGGGAAAATCACGTTACCCGTTTGGGCGAGCTCCCAAACAGTGGATGTGGAATTCTTGGTCGTCAAGCTCCCTTCGCCGTATAACCTCATCATGGGGCGAACTTGGTTGCATACTATTCAGGCTGTGCCAAGCACCTATCATCAGCTGTTACGCTTCCCGACCGAACACGGCGTTGAGCAAATTCGTGGTTCCCGGCAATCCGCACAAGCATGATATCTCCTTTATGGAAAGACACCAACGGAGACACAGGTCAACTCTACTGAAGTGTCGAATCGTGACAGTCCCGACGGTGTCGGACGGCTCCCTGACGAAAAAGCCAAGGAAGCTCTAGGCGATACCAGCAGCAGCTTCCCAAGACGTATGCTTAACGCGTCCAGCTGCGCCGCTACACGCCGGGAAAGTTGCTCCTGGAGGTATTTCTGGATGATAGGAGGCCGATTGATGGAAAATTAGGCACGCGGCCCTGCTCCTAACGCACTTGCGCAAATTCTATCATTAAACCCGACATGTGGGGAATGATATTGGTTCTGAATGGCTCACCATGTACACTTTCCACTTCTGTAATGCAAAGATTCTTGTTTACTCACTGTGCAATTCAGTTCAAAAGTGTTCTAAATAAAGCCTTCGGATTCGGAGCGCCCTTCGTGGATGCCACGATTGGTCAAATAAAGTCTCCAGATTCGCAGCCCTATCGGCGCATGACGTCTTTGGGCCGATAAAGCCTCCGGATTCGGAGCGCCCTTCGTGGATGTCACGATTGGCCAAATAAAGTCTCCGGATTCGGAGCCCCATCGGCGCATGACGTCTTTGGGCCGATAAAGCCTCCGGATTCGAAACCCCATCGGCGTATGACGTCTTTGGGCCGATAAAGTCTCCGGATTCGGAGCGCCCTTCGTGCATGTCACGATTGGCCACAAAGTCTCCGGATTCAGAGCCCTATCGGCGCATGACGTCTTTGGGCCGATAAAGTCTCCGGATTCGGAGCGCCTTTCGTGTATGTCACGATTGGCCACAAAGTCTCCGGATTCGGAGCCCCATTGGCGCATGACGTCTTTGGGCCGATAAAGTCTCTGGATTCGGAGCGCCTTTCGTGCATGTCACGATTAGCCACAAAGTCTCCAGATCCGGAGCCCCATCGGCGCATGACGTCTTTGGGTCGATAAAGTCTCCGGATTCGGAGCGCCCTTCGTGGATGTCACGATTGGCCACGAAAAGTCTTCGGATTCGGAGCCCCATCGGCGCATGACGTCTTTGGGAAGATAAAGCCTCCAGATTCAGAGCGCCCTTCGTGAATGTCACGATTGGCTAGATAAAGTCTCCGGATTCGGAGCCCCATCAGCGCATGGCGCCTTTGGGCCGATAAAGCCTCCGGATTCGGAACCCCATCGGCACACGACGTCTTCAGGCCGATAAAGCCTCCAAATTCAGCTGACCAAATAGTTCCACCGAGCAACGCTTAAGGGCCAAGTAATATTCCGAATTCGGAGCGCCCTCTAGAATGAAAACATTTACACATCGAAGCAGGGATATGTAGGTTGAACCAGTACAACCGCATGAACAAGACAAAACGTTCCAGCATTCAAAATAAGATGCTTAATTCAGCATACAAAAATTCAGAATGAGATAAACTTTTAGAATGAAACATTTTATTCGATCAAACAGTAATTACAAAAAACGCAATCTGCGTTCAAAGCATTACAATGTTTATTCTCATACGGCGTCGCGTTGGTACAAGCGGCAGCCCCGAATCAACGCCTGCTGATCAGAGAGCACTCGCACCTTGAAATGCTTTGATCTGACCGCGCTTGAATCCCCGATTCACAACGACGATATAATCACCCTTGAGGCGGGGACCTTTGACACCATAGACAACGTCAAGGCCAAGATCCAAGACAAGAAAGGAATTCCCCACGAAAGCAGTAATGCTCAACGGTCGCGGCGCTACGTCGGCCTCATTTCTCGGTCACGATTGCGGAGGACTTCGCCATTGCTATTTCTCCCTTCGAGGTGATCTGCTTTGACGACTTAGAAGCTGATGTTTTTCCCGTTTTTTGAACGCCCTGCCTCCCGCGTGAATGGGTTCTCTGCTGCGAGTCATTGCAATGTCAAGCTCAGCCAGAGTCCAAGCTTCTGCTCTGCTGCTGAAGAAAAACTCCATTCGACATTCACACTTATCTAACCCCACGCAACAAAATCGTTTTAAATCGAGTCTGAGCACAGTAAGCGAAGTCACTGGAGCGAAAAGTCCGAGGCGATTTATTTCTAAAATCCTTGCAGCGGCCCCGAGGCGATTTCATTAACATTGAACTCCAAAAGACGGACGCCGAGCGATATTGGCCGTAGCCACTCCATGCACCAATCTTTGGCCTTTTTGTTTTTGGAGTTAAAATGGCCTCATTATATAAACAGCAATTATAGATGGGCTGACTGTCTTCGGATTCGGAGCCCCTGGTGCATGACACCTTTGGACCGGTTAAGCCTCCGAATTCGGAACCTCATCGATGCAATGGATAGGCCGAATAGATACTGAACTATGGAGCCGAGTAAATAAGAGGATAATGAATGACAAGTGGGCCTGGCCACGAGGCCCAGGAAACAAGTATAAATAAAGAAACAACAGACTAAGAAAGGGTGGTGAGAATTGTGGTGCTAAACTTAGAATATAAGTATTGTTGTACATTGAGACTGACTTGTCCGTTGGAGTGCTAATTCCGACACCCCCGACCGGAGTGTTCATTCTTTTTTAGGTGACTAGAAGAGGATCACGAGCGTTCCCCAAGATAAGAAGAGTATTTCCAAACCACTTCTCCACACATAGTTACATTAATATCCTTTTACACACAAAATACACTCCTTCAAAAGATCAAAATTTCAATGGTATTAATGTATTTAGAGCAAAGAATGAGTATATTTGGAATAAAGTAGAGTGAGAACAATGACTCCCTAATTCAAATATGTAAATTAAAAGAAAGTATAAAATTTGGCCTACGATTGTGAGAGAAGTGTAATCGCTATACTAAAGCTGCTATTGCGTCCTCATGCGAAGGTACTAGTGGACAATAAACAACTCCAAGATTCAACCAAAATCACTTTGGATACACCAAAAAGGTTATTGAATCATCTATAATCAAAGTTGTTCAAAAATATATATGAAAAATAATAATATAATATTGAATATATAAAGTGAGGGGAAAATGTTTTCCATATAAATCTGGAAGTGAATGGTGGTCCTCTATGTATATAGGACTCTAAACAACCGTTCGCTAGCAATATATCTCTTAATTAACATGTGTCCCTTAGTTTTGTGTCTTTTTATTAAATTTAATTTTTAAAACTTAATTATTTTTTCAACAAACACAGCATCATTTTTTAATTGAAATTGAATAACCAAATCTCTTTCCAAATTCAAGAGCCAAACACAGCCCAAAGAAACCAAGAGAACCAAATCACATTACATCAATTGTAGTATGTTGTGTTCTTCTAGTAGTGTGTCATACTAATTTCATTGAAGTCTCTCTCCACTTGTTGAAATCGCAATTATTGTACCTTTTGCATCTCTGTGAGGCTGCCAATTATATGTGGAGTATTTCTTTGTCAAATCAACAATTTTCCAAGTGCTATTTCTTGCCCATTTTCATTCAACTATTTTGGATAATACATGTCTGCAACTTTTGCAATTATGTGACAAGACTTGAGGACGCTAGTAATCCAGCCATAAAGCTGTCTCTTTTCCATTTCAGTTAGCTTTGTTAATGTATATATGGATAGGGGTTCAATTTAGAAATTCATATTTAGTTGTATCTGTTGGGATTAAACACACCTAGAAAGATAATTAAAAAACAATCACACATACAAATGAGACAAATATTTACGTGGTTCAGCCCAATGCCTACGTCCACGGGAGAGAAAGAGAATGCACTATAAACAGAGCAATAATACAAAATAGAGGAGGATGAGTCTCTCACTCTTTCTACTCAACTCAAAACTCTCATACACTTCCCACAACTCCCTCTTTTCCTTCCCTTCTGATAATCAACTCAACTCACAATTCTCCCTATTTATACACAAACGGGGCAGCCAAAAAATCAACATTTGCTTGCCAACAACTAACTACCAAAATAAATAGCAAGCCATTAACATCGCCACCCTAGGTTGGAAAAGCTTCAAAATGTCTATAGCCCAAAATCTGTTGCAGCAGCTACATTTGACTTCCATGGCCAACTTCACATGGTGTGGATACTCAACAGTATCACTTAAGAATCCATATGTGGTTGTATCACTCTTCTATATATAGGAACCCTTGTGCATTGTTATAGAAATATAATACATATACAAAACTTTCTCTTTCTCTCCCTTTTTTTCAACCATTGTAACATAATATCATAGCTTAGGTCTTGAATCCTAACTCCTCTTTTCTCTTGCTTATTGCCTGTACACAGTGGCATTATAGCATCTCTTTTTATTTTTCATCAATATACCATTCTTTGTTCAACAACACTGTTTTGTTATCATTGTTGACCAAAATTTTATAAAAAAGTTTCCCACAATGCTAGGAATTGTCCTCTAGTTCCAATGCCACCCGGCCTGTCGCAGAAAACCTCCTCACGCGCTCTCACGCACCGCTTTTCTACTCGGCACATCCAACCTTCTGCCACCACTCTCCCACGCGCAAACACGCGCCCTTCCATTGATTGCTCACGTCAGCCTGACGTAAGCCCTTTTCCCCGCGTGCACCGTGTCATGACCCAAACCCGCCTCTAAAAGTTTGGGTTATAACTGACCAATAATCACTTGATTACCTTCGGCCTCATACAAACAAACAGAGTAATTATAACAATGGGGCCATATGTGAAAGCATACAACAACTGAAGAAGTCTATTGAGCTGTTCCAATATGAGCAAAATTATAAAGCTTACATCATAACACATTTACATTACTTACGCCCATGGAAAAATATAAATGCCATAGGAAATTTTATACATATCGATTACACATCCCAAGACCAAAATAGCAAAAACAAAATAAAGTCAAAGCAAAATTGGAGTCAAAGGTAAACCTCCATCTCTGAGGCATGACTCGACAAGTTCACAAAAATAGCTCCTGAAGCTGACTCTAAAGGTGGGCTTCATGGTGCGGATCACTTACGTGTGCATATATAATATTGGGTGAGCGAAACTCAATGAGTAATAATACAGTAAAGTAGTATAAATAAATGAACATAAGGTTCTCATAATTTCATAGTCATAACACGGAACGGCCTTAGGCCCATCACATAAACAGAACGGCTTTTGCCCCATTACATAAATAGAATGGCCTTAGGCCCATCATATCAGAACAACCTTAGGCCCACAAAAGTACAGAACGGTCTCTGGCCCACATATTAATAGAACGGCCTCGAGCCCACATATTAACAAAATGGCCTTGAGCCCACATATTAACAGAATAGCCTCGGGCCCATATATTAACAAATGTTCAAAACGACCTCAGATCCAAGTATATCTTATCATAGAGTAGATGGAACATCGACATGTCTCCACCTCGCACATAGAACGGAACGACCTTGGGCCCACATGTCATATTATAAACGAAACACATTTCATATTCAGATACCATATCACAATTCTTGAAATTCATTCATTTTGAATAAAACACAATTTCAGAAAAATCACATCATTCGTGTATCAAAATAAATACATGAGAACATATCTTTACAATACTATTACTTACCATGATTTAGGCCTTAATTAACTTGTTGAATTACCATACAGGACAATCGTCAAAGATTGACATCATACAGAATGTTTATAGCAAATCATTAGCTTATACAAAACGTCCAAGACGGATCATAGACAAATAACAATTACTAAGGGTCAAAGTACATTTTCCCAATTTATCATAATCGTTGCTTAAAAGGAAAATTAAAACATTCTTTCAGAAACTTGTCATAGCATAATTACTCTGAAGATTTCAAGCATATTTTATCATTTCAGAAACACTAGTCAAGGCACATAATTTATACAAAGTATAAGTTTCACAATTCCAAAGTATTTCATATGAAAATACTGTTACAAAAAAATTACTCACCGTGCTTGGTCGGATGATACTCCTTAACGACTCAGCTTGTAGAAACATAACCAAGCATAACATTTCAAAAAACATTGCCTTCAATTCACTCAATCGATTTATTCGTTACATATCAGTTCAATCGTTCCCCATTCTTTAATTTCTCTCAAGCGTTTAATGCTAATCTTCTCTACATGTGAATCACGTACAAAGCATGTGCGAAAGATGTACTTTAAACGACCCTAAATGTTCATAACTTAAATTAATGTTTGCTACAAAACTTTAATATATTTTTCATTGAAAATGTCATGGTTACATATTTAAGGTTTAAGGAAATAGCAAAAAGCGAAAGGAAATTAAATTAGGGTAGGAAATGGCATGAAACGGTTGAAAGAAAATAAATAGCCTTTACTACTTTAAACATATCTATTTGTGTACTTAGAATTTGGATGTGAGATTACCACCATTAGAAACTCGAATTCCAGGGCTTGAATTTAGGTTCAGGGCTTGAATTTAGGTTCAAGAATCGCTTAAAACGGAGTCTGGAAGAAAGAGATATGCCTTTTTGAAGTTCGGCAGAAACAAGGATTCCACATGTGCGGAAGTCTTCACCGCTTGTGCGGCCCAAATCCGCTCGAGCAGAAACACGGGCAGCTCGAGCGCCCAAAGAGCATAATGAAAACCTATGCCGCTCGTGCGATCTAGGCAAAATCAGACATTCCGAAAAATGGTTCAAAGTGTGAGTTTTCAAACCAAAATCCAAGTCAAGATCTCAAGTAATCTTCCTTTAAAACATGAAATACTAACCTTATACAAGTGTAATCACAACTCAAACACATTAACCTTGCTTAGAGTGCAAAATCAAAGTCTCATCTTTTCATAAATTCAAGATTTCATAATATATGACCAAGATCATGTAGATACACTTTATACATGGATGTTTCTCACACAAAATCTTGTATTTTACAAACCCTAGAACTCATTTCATGAATGAATCACAAGATTAAACTTAAATCAAACAAAATCTTGAAGATCAAAGCCCAATTTCTTAAGTTTGGTTCAAAGAATCACACAACCTCTAAACCCTAACTCATTTAGATTTTAAATCTTCAATTTCTTCATGATTTCATTCAAAAGATAAAGTATCTACAAATATTATAGTTGAATTCATATATCTTAACTCAAATCCTTCAATTTCCCTTTGAATCTCTTCAAATTCTTAGCCCTCTTCTACAATTCTTGGAGCTCTTCTCTTTCTCTCTTTCTTTCTCTTGTTTCTATCTCTCCAGGAGATATTCTTGAGTCTAAGCCGAAGACTCTACTAAGGCTCATATAGATACACATAACTTAGGTTAAACCAACTTAGGTTGGCTTAATCTAGGTTTGGCTAATTAAACTCAATTAATTCATTACGAATCGTAATTTTTCAAAATTTCTTAATAAGCTCTAAAAATCATGTTAAACATAGATATGAAGTCGGTTTTGGCTTATCGCGCCTCTAAGGCTTTCAATTTCAGTTCAAAGTTGTAATTGCAACAGATTTTTCTACAGTTCAACAAATATGAATTCAAAATCACATAAATCACATGATTAAACTTACAAATTCATATCAAACACATAATCACATGCATAATTAAGCATAATACAAGCTTGGATATCACACACGGTTCTTGCTACCGTGCACCCACATGCGCCGCTTTTGCTACCGTGCACCAGAGTGCGTCGTTCCTACTACTATGCATCCGCGTGCTCCGTTCTTGCTACTATGCGTTACACGCCCCTCGCTACTATTGTGCACCGCGCCTCTCCCTGCTATTGTGCAACGTGCCTCTGCTAACATCATCTAGCTTCCTACTAATGTCATCTTTGTACCATTCAGTCATTTCCCATCTATTTTTGGCCTTCTAGACTCATTGGTACAATCTGTTTTATCTAATTTTTTTCTCCTACAATTCTGTTCCTATTTATTTTGCCCTACCACCATATTATTATGGATCGCCATGATGCCTTCCATTCAATTTTCTGTTATGCTTAATGGATCCAATTATGTTCTGTGGGCCTAAGCCATGTCTTCTTTCCTAAAAGGTAGGAAACTCTGGTGTATTATCACCGGGGATGTGACCAAACCGGTGAAAGAGGCTGTTGAAACTGCTGCTAAGTATGAAGACCGATTAGAAGATTAGAACAGTAAGAACTACCAGATCATTACCTGGCTTTGGAATACCTCTGTTACCTTTATTAGTCTTCAATTTGGACTTTTTCAACTTAACTCTATTACCACTCCTGCTAAAACATTTGGGATTTTTTGAAAGAACGATACCAGACTACCGGTCTTGCCCATCAGTATCAACTTCAGAGTTAATTTCACCGCATACGTCAAGACCCTAGTCAGTTTATTAATGACTTTCTTTCTCAGATGTATTCTATTTAAGACCAGCTTGCTCTCTCAGAACCTACATGGCCTCACACTAAAGGTGCTATTTTATTCACTACATATCGTAATCAACAACAGTTGGTTCAATTTCTCATGGCTCTCACTACCTATTTTGAGTTTTTCCATATCGACCCAGTGATCCACTGCCTGCATTTATTGTCAGAATCGAGGTCTTCCTTATACTCATCTTCTGGTTCATTGCCTAGTCAGACCCTGCAAGTACTACAACAAAATTGGTCCTGGTCATCTGCAGCAGGATTGTTTTCACAATCCCTCCTGATCATCTTTCACTGGTCTTTTCTATCGCGGTGGCTCTTCTAGGGGTAGTTCACATCGTCCCAGGAATCAGTCTAGATCTTTGCCTACTCATCGCACAGTTGCTGCTACTTCTGAGGATTTCTCTGAGTCTCTAGATCCATCTGTCCTTGTCTTTTCTGAAATTGATGTTGAGGCCCTATTCAAACAATTTCTCTCCACCTTTGGTACACCTCCCCCTACTGCTTTGTTTGTGACTTCAGGTGCATCTTCTTGGTATTTTGACTCCGCATGCTGTAATCATATGACTTCCAGTTCTACTATATTTTCTTCTATCTTTCTCCGTGCTCATATTTTCTCAATTCATACTGTTGATGGGTCTCCCATGTCCGTAAGTCATCTTGGTTCTATTTCCACCTCTCATTTGTCTTTACCACATGTTTATCATATCCCTACTCTTACCTTAAACCTTATCTCCATTAGTCAATTATGTGAGCATGTTCTAACTATCACATTTTTTGCTAATGGTTGTTTGGTGTAAGACCCTCAAACGAGACAAACTCTTGGGATCGGCCGTAAGCATGGACGTCTCTATGAGCTCATTCACCTTCATGTTCTGAACTCCACACAGTTAGCTACTCCTGCACCTGATTCTTCTTTGTCCCCTTTTCATCTTTAGCATTGTTGCTTAGGGTATATTTCTGTTAGTAGGTTAAAGTCCTTGGTTTCTAGTGGTCAATTTGGTCATGTACTTCCAGATAATTTTGATTGTTTGCCTTGTCAACTTACAAACTAACCTGCTTTATCATTTAACTAGCGTATGCCCGTGCCTGAAGGCATGATGTAAATAATGTTAAGAGTAGAATATAATTATAATCCCAACACTATTTAATAAATTATAAATTGACCCATAAACAATCTAAAATAACCCTAAAAAGATAGATGAAATATAAATCATCAAAACACCATAACAAATAAACATAAATCAAATTAATTCACAATAATAATAATAATAATAATAATAAATAAAGGAATAATCCCAAATTAACCCAAATAAATAAATAAAGTAAAAAAAATTAAATATGAGGAAGAAAAATGAGACCTTGGAATAAGAACCAACACCATAGATCCTGCCCAATTCGAAGTCTTGGATGGTGACATTCTCTTGGGGTGCCCTAAATGCGAAGCTCTTAGATCTGGGTATGTTCCCTCCATTGGAAAAACTTCTCAATCCTCAACTTTGAATCAAAATCCTTTTCCATATTAACTTCCGCTCCAGACCCAACATTTCTCTCTCTAAAATTCCCTATTTAATATATAAAAATAGATACGTATATACGTATAGTTTTTTCTATTTATAAATTATAAATATCAATCTCTCTTTCTCTCTTTCCTCTAAAAATAGCACACACACTCTCTCTAGAAATCTTGGAAGAAGAGGACAGAGCAGAAGAAAAGCAAAGCCATGGTACATTCAAATTAGATTGTCTTTCCTTCTTTAAACCAATCTGATAAAGCCACCACACCACCATTTGAAACATCATTGAGACAGTGTGTAGACACCCCATTTTTGATGGCCCTTACTACTTAGACGTCCTCGCATGCACACCCGATGATGAGTCTTTTTGCTCGCTAAGTGTTTGAAGTCCTCAACGAAATGCCACAACTTTGAGCCTTTCAAACCCTGCACCCTTTTTGCCTCATTTTTGGACCACCCCTTAGTCTTTCAAGCCTGCAGCTTCTGGTGGCTGTTGAGGCTACCGGCCACTGATGTGGCTTACCAGCCACCATTGATGGCCGGTCGGCCACCAGTGTATTTTGCAAATATTTTATGCCAGCTGTGCCAGCTGTTTGCACAGATGCATTCATCTATCCCCACGTATAGGGCTGGATCTCCTTGAGGGAATTTCATATTTTCTATATATAGGAGCCCCCTCTCTCATATCTTAAGGTTAGAAAATTTTGAGATAAAAAATTTTCCTCTCTCTTTATCAAATCTCTACACTTTTGCCTACAAATCTTCAACCCTTGCCTATACACCCTTAACCAAATCTTCTCATCTTTGAGCTGGGGTATTCTTGAGCTTGGTTTGAGCTCTTGAGGGTGTTATTTGCTTGGTTTTGTTGCTTGAATAACTTCTTCTCTTCAAGAGGTATAAGGCTTTACTAATTTGCTTACTTTCTCTACTAATTTCCCTACTATTTTGCCATTGTTTTGGGCTGTCAAAACTCTGTATTTTTTGGGCTAAAGCTCGAGTTTAAGGCCATTAAAGGTTGAGGGGTTGATAGCCCTTCTTTATACCTTGCTTTGGAGGCCTTTGCCCTTGTGTTTCCCACCCTTTTATTATCTTTTTTCAAGCTTTTAAACACTGATTTTCAAAGCTTTTTCGATGGCCAAAATCATGTTTTGAAGTCCAAATTTGGAGGGGTTTGCATTCTCTCCTTGTGTCTTGTTTACTAGCCTAATTTGTGCCATGTTTTAGCATATTAATCTAGCTATTTTTAGCTCGAGTTCAGCATGTTTTAGGACTTATTTTGGACTTTTTTAGCACTGTTTTGAGCTGTTAGTTGCATTTGAGCTTTGTTTTGCATGTTTATAGTGTAATAGTCCCCATGAGTTTGGTGTTCTAGGCCTTAGACACCATCTTGTTTGAGTTGATAGCATTTATTTATGTTTTTCTCACTCATTTTCAACACTTAATCATCTCTGCAACTTCCCTCCTTTCTTGGCTTTTTATTTTACTTTGAAAGTGGTTCAAACTATTTGTTTGTTTAAAGCATGAGATTGAGATGTCATGCTTAATGGTTTAATCCCTTAGGGGGTTTATTACCAACGGTATGATGTCTCTTTCATGCCTAAAACAACTTTTGGTTTGAGTCCTCTTTCCATTAGAGGACTTAAACTCACCCTTGGACTTAATTGAATTAAAGGATGGAAAGGTAACTAAAATGGAGTAACTAAAACTTGGAATTAAAAGTGAGTAAGATAATAATTTAGTTGCGTTCAATCGGACGTTAATTGAACACATGGAAACTTGAACCATTTCATACTCATTAGTAATGAAATGATTCAAGGTTCCAAGGTCACCACTTCCCTTGATCATTCATGAAAGGGAGGAGGTTTGTGTCATGTTTTGCATTTATTGAACTTGCACACTTGGTTTCACAAGCCATCATGCAATGAAATTGCATTCATTGATGGTTTGTGAACCGAACTTGCTACTCCTTTGATTTGCTCATGAAAATGAAGGGTGAGTTGTGCAAACAAACCCTTGAAATGCCCTATATATGCTCTGTTTGTCCTCTGTTGCAGCAAGATAAACCTGTGCAACAGTGGCCGACAGACCACTTTTCATGGCCAACAGGTGGCCAGCAGATGGCCAGCTGGCCATCAATTGTGGTCGGCAACCTTCATCATTGGCCGACCGGCCACTGATGCAAAATTGAGCAGTGTGTTGGTAAGGTGGAGTAGAGTTGTTTTGGAAGTGGGCAACAGTTTTGGTGTTCAACTGTGCAAACAGAGGCATTCAGAAGTAAAACGGTGGTCTTTTCGGATGGAAACCGAGCATGCTCATGAACATCTCTCGTTTCCCGAGGCATAGCAGCTAGTTGTTTAGTTTAATTACTTATTTTAATTGCACTTGCGTTGTAATTATTTAATTAGTTAGTTAACTAGTTAGTTAATACAAATGTTGTAATAATTAGTTAAGTAGCTTAGCTAGTTTGTTCATTTCGGTTTGTAATAGTTAGCTTAATTAGCTTAGCTTTAATTAGTTAGCTAGTTAGTTAATTCATTTGGACTCTCATTCGTGAGAGCGCAATGTAATAATTTGTATGTCTTCCAACCCCACGTCTTTCTCCATTTTATTTAACTACTTATGATGGTTAGTTCAGGGACATCACGTTTCAATTAGCATTCTCCATGTTTGCATCCATTTGTACTGCATGCACCGAGGCTCGGCGCATCATTCTAACTGTATTGTTAGTTCAATACTTCTTTGAATACATGCTTAGACCGCATGCTATCAAATTATATTCGTGATTTTTGATTTTAAGTTGTCAGGTTTATGATTTGCTGTTGTATTCATGCATTTCCCCAATGTACTACGAAGAATGTGATTACGGCAAACTCACCGTTTGTATATTGCAGATGGTAGTGTGAATGTATTTGGGATTGTGCCATTGATGAATGTGTTTACCTATATTGATTGTGTTGGCGGTGTTTATTGAACTGTAACGGGTTTGTGTGTGATGTGGATGTTAATGTCTCAGCCTGAAATGGTTATGGTTGCCATTTTTAGATGGTTTATTGAACATTGTTGCGATGTAATGCCATTGCTAGTTGGGGTAGGTTGATGGTATGGCAAACCAATTGTTCAAAATTGGGAGAACGTCAACATAATGTCATTTAGGAAAATTGTGGATGTTTAACATTAGTGCGAAGGTGTGTACTAGAGATGGCAATTTGAACTGGGCCCGACGGGGACCCGATCCCCCGACCCCGATTCGATCAAGTTTTCCCCAAAAATTATCCCTATAGGGCCGGGGATGGTATCGAAAATTAAACCTCGATGGTTCCTGCCCCGAAATATCCCCGAATATTCCCCATATATATATATGTTTGAGGCACCTCTCTTTCTCTCTCATCACTCACATTCATTTCTCTCAACTCAACGTCTCTCCCTCTCTCTTTCTCTCTCTCTCTCTCTGCGTAGTTGCTTCTCACGGCGTCAGCGCTGATCTCCCTCCTCCCATTACCTCTGATCTCCCTCCTCCCATCACTGCCGATCGTCGTTATCCCTCCATCGCCTCTATCTCTCCTCTCTATTGTCGTTGTCTCTCCTCTCCATCACCGCCGATTACCATCGTCTTTCTCTCTCTCTCTCTCTGAAATGTGTCAATTTTTTATTTTTTATTTTTTACATTTTGAGCTCAGATCTGTTCGTCTCTCTCTCTCTCTCTGAATAGATGTGTTGTTGATCATGATAATGATGATGATGATAATGGTGATGATGAGCATATATGCTTCTTGTTGTTGATGAATATATCTGAATCGCCATCGTTTCTGTCTCTCTCTCTGAATGTGTTATATTTTTTATTTTTTATTTTTTACATTTTCAGATCTGTTCGTCTCTCTCTCTGTGAATGGGTGTGTTGTTGTTGATGATGATGATGACGATGATGATGATGAATAGATATGCTTGTTGTTGTTGATGAACATATTATATATATGCTTAGATCAGATCTGTTGTTGAATATATGTTGTTGTTTTTTTCATTTTGGCCGGGGAATTTTCGGGGTTGGGGAAACCCGATCCCCGTTAGGGGGCAGGGATGGGGGCGGTGATAGGCTCCCCGCCGAAGATCGGGGCCGTGGACAGGGAAATTTCTACCATCGGGACGGGGAGTGTGGTCCCCAGCCCCGGCCCGGCCCGTTGTCATTCCTAGTGTGTACTATCAATTGTTGTAATCGTTGATGGTTTGTGGTAACGTCGCAGGTGGTTTTCGTTGATAGAGTGGTACAATGTCATGTGTTGTTGATGTACACGTTGGTTTTACCGATGTGTTACGCATCGTTTTCCATGGATAGGTTCCCCCATAATCATGTTACGTAGGGTGGTGTTGACGTATAGGTTAGCGTGTGACACACCGTTTTTAATGGTTACCACAGTTAAGTGTTAGTATAATGTAAAAATGGGGTACTGGTCGGTTATATAATAACATCCAGATTTGGTGATGTGTTCTCTGCATTGGAGTAAAGGCAATATGGCAATATTGCCATTAGTGACAACGGTGGTCTGAATAGTAATCTAAAAACATCAGCCCGTGTGATTGTTTATGATGCAGCATCAGTAAAAAATTGAAAACAGATTCGGTTTTTTTCATAACGTACAGTGCATTGGTCACGTAACGGCCACACCTATTTTTGTTTTATTGTATTGGCAGTGAAATAACTTTGGCTATCGTTTTTGTTGTTGCATTCATCAAACTTTAAACAATGATGACGTAACTAGCGTTATTGCTATTGGACACATTGTGAGCCTACTTGTTGATCATGAAATGTCACTATGTTTGCGGTTACATGGTTACAGCATTTAGCATTCGCGTATCGTTGTTGTATGTATTCCTAGTTTGCAAAATGTTATGTGGGAAAAATCTGATGGACACATTTTTGGTTTTTATGTTGTAGGTAATGTTCGGCAACAAACCCCCAAAAAGTATTCGTTGCTCGGACATGAAGTTCCAGTAGGAAAGAATGGACATCAACTCAATTAGCAGTTAAAAAGCAAGCAAAACTGCCTTTCAAGTGTAAAAAAATAGCATCAGCCATGAAGAGAGTGGCCCGCTACGACGTATCAAAGTTGATGTATCGATCAAACATTGTCGGCGTGATTAAGACCATGCTAGAGGTGAACCTGAACGATAGACACATCCAACAATTGAAGAAAACTCCATTTTGGCTAATGATCGAAGGCATCCGCACATACAACTTGCAGTTAAACACGTTCAAGAAGTGTGACAAAATAGTTTGCCGACTGATTCTGACGTACAACTCCGATGAGGAAAATTTTTACATAGGTAGGCATGGTTTGTCACTAAGGAACAGTGATATCCGCCTAATTTTCGGGATTTAGTGTGAGAATGAGAAATTAGACGTTTCGTATGCCCCTAAGCCCCTTTCTGATTTTGTGCAACGGAGGTGCCCCACCATAGGACGAATATCATCTAAGCTCATTAAAGATTTGTTGGTTGAAACGCTACAGGGCAGCACAAAACGTGATGAGGAGGACGTCACGAAGCTCCTGAGTTTGTACATTAGTGTGAAACTGTTGTTTGAAACCACCAAATAGCCAATTGATTGGTGTTTTATCCGTGTAATTGACAAGTTTGATACATTACAGCGGTATAATTGGACAGTGACCATCCGGAACACACTAATTAATTCTGAGTTCCATGAAAAACCCAAGAAGGTGATCAGGTTTGTCGTCACATTGTTGGTACGCAACATTGAACCCACCTCAACATGCACTACCCCGCACACAATTAAA
Organism: Camellia japonica; assembly: GCA_030407325.1. Classification (NCBI taxonomy): domain Eukaryota; kingdom Viridiplantae; phylum Streptophyta; class Magnoliopsida; order Ericales; family Theaceae; genus Camellia; species Camellia japonica. The sequence continues at coordinate 60,868,359 of JAPPVO010000029.1, forward strand.
GTACATGAACAACATTTTGTACTTTTAACATAAATTTTATTTTTCACATTGTTATGTTGTGGCAGTTTTTGATTTGCGAACACACAACGCTATTGGACCTAGAACGACCCACTACATTTCCCAGGTTTTGCAAGTGGAACATTGGTGTGCTTGTAGGCAAGATGAAAAGACTGGACTTACCAGTAGCAAACTTGGTCAAGGTTTGGGTTTTCATTAATTGTACACATAATGTGCTCACTGAATTTGACTAAAAATTTTCTGTAATGCTCAGTGTTTTTCGTTATGTACAAGTAGTGATGTGGTAAATTTGGTAGATTGTAGTTTTGCCACCGTTTGTTATATTCCTTGTGATGCATTATGATTGCCATTTTTTTGTGGGTGGTTAATTTCATTTCACCGTTACGTCATGGTTTTCATCTTCTTTGAAGCCTTTCCCATCTTCATTTATTAACCTGCAACATTGGGCACTACTTTTGATAGAGTGCTCCATATAATTATATACGTTAACAACATAGATCGTATGGGGAAATGGTACAATGCAGTTCGATGGGTAGTGTAGATATTGAAATATTATTACTTAACATATGTATGTTATAGAAAAATTTATATTGTGCACATTTACATTGACACCATGAAAAAGGAAACCGGTCAGTATATCACGCTCCCACATGATTTGAATGAAAACGCCATCCATTGCACTGTGTTTCCAAGTGTAAGTGAATATAGATATGTGTCCGACCTGGTTAAGATTGTACGTTATGTGTGCACTGTGTTTTAGTGACAACGGTTCGCCATTGACAGTTGTATCTCAACTGCAAGTTGTGACCTTTGGCGCTTGCTTTTTACGACCTTTTAGATTTAATTATGTATATTAATAACATGTACCTTATGATATATACCGATATGTAGTTAGGTGGACACCAGTCCACCAAGTATGTTCAAAATGGAAATATGGAAATGTTGTTACTCAAATTGTTTGTTTTACGTACAACTTCATACGTTCCCCAAAAGAATGGAACAGATGCAATAAAGAAATTGTTGACCACATTGTGGTGACAGTCGATTTGAATAAAATGTTTTGTAAGGCAATGAGCTACGCGTAAAATAATTGTATGCCTGTGTGATTGATTCGGCGAAGATAGTACATTGTGATTGCAATGTAATGTGGTCATCATTTGTTATAATCCATTAATTGCACTGTCTGTGCCGTGTTTTTTTGAATTTTATATAATGTTGATACATTGTTGATAATGTGTCCACAAGTGAATTGCAACAAACTTGGCGGTACTTTACTTGAGCATTTCAATTTGAATTTATCTGCTGATGACCATGTGGTGGGACAGAAAGTGAAAAGAGAATCAGGGGTTCAGACAGACGCGAAAAATGATGCAGTTGGTGATGTTGTTATCGAAAGGAATGACATGAAGCCAATCTTCGATTATTGGAGGCCGGACTCCCTAACCGGTGGGCATGTTGACAATGAACCCAAAACTGAGGCCATCGTGAAGGTTAAGGACGTTACAACTGCGCCAGGGCATGGACGCGTTACCATGCATGTAGCAGGAGAGAGGTGCCTGAACGTGTTCCCCAATCTGCTTGAATTGTCAAGCACACCTACTGTGAAAGAAGTTAGAGGTGCGGATTCAGAATTAGCAATTATTCTTCAAAAAGTTAAAGATTTGAAAAAAAACAAACAGAATGAAGACAACACGGGGAAATGAGTTGAAAGGGCGAGTATCCACCATGGAATGTCTGATCATTGCACAAGCTACAAATTTATTTATTGGGTTTGATAGCATGATTGTGTCAAAGGAAAAAGAGATATCGTGATTGAATGCGTTGGTATTGCAACTGAAGGAGATGATCGCAACGTTAGAGGATCAAGTGGATGACCACGAAGCACACGCGGTGACGCAGTCAGCAACAAACACGGAATCAAGTAGGAGGACACCGTCCGAACACCAACCAAATAAGAGGGCAGTCCCAGTCATTCACACAACGAGATTGGAATGACGAGTATCTGCCATGTATTTACTGGTTGGTATTGAGGTACCGAATTTTTTTTTTTTTTAAATAATTTTTTTTTATCAAACTGATGATTTGAACTTGGAAAACGTTTTGATTATAAGTAAGGTTTTGGTAATTGGAAAGAAATGATTTTAATAGGAAATCAAATGGTTTGAAAATACATTTGGGCATATTATATATATATATATATATATATTGCATCATGACCATTTATGCTGGCGAAGTATGTTTAGTTTTTGAAATATTCTCTACTGAACTTTATGCTCACCCTATGTGGCTGAAATGTTTTTCAGGTGTACATATGTGGATGTGGACTGTGATGTAAAGTTATGTTCGGAACCATGTAGGGTGGTTTAGTTATTTGTAGGCCATGGGCCATTTATATTATTTACTGGCCGTGTGCCATTCTTGTAAGGATTACACCCTTGTGTATGATGTAAATCTCAAGGCGTTCAATTTAATTTATAACATCTGTGTATGTTTTAGCTATAAAACATCCATTCGACTTAGATGTTGTATCTAGGAATATATGAAATCGAATAAACACATGTATTGTGTGACTATATTATATTCATTTGCATGAGAGTTGTTATCCATTATTCATCATTGGGTGGTTTATTCACGTGAGTTGGACCATGTAAATTCGGGACGTCACATCACATATTGTATTCGGTCTCTCAGGTTCATTTGGAGATGTACGAGACAAAATGCATAATGAACCAACAGAAAGACATGCGACATGGGTTGTAGCAGGCCAATGTGATGGTCCAAGACAAATGTGAAAGTCCGATCATGATCAACAACCTCCGATAGCTGACGAAAAAACCACTCCCAGTTTGCTGCGTTTTTGGAGTCAACAATCGCAAATGCGACAGGAAACAAACCTCTGTTCGGGCAATGAAGGAAAGCGCAATAACACATAAACCCACAAAATGTGCCAACGTTAAAACACCCCAACACAGAATAATAAACAAAAAATAAATAAGCAAACATGCCAGTTGGTAGAACATTACACACACACACAACAAAAACCCACCCATATCACAACATCGAGCCACCGCAAAAAAATGGCCCATAACAGAGCATTAAGATTGGAAACAACATTGATATAATAAAAACAATCCATAACACCACAACACACATATTACCTTGGTTACCGTCCTTTGCTGTAACTGCAAGCAAATTACCCTTGAATCTGCCCTTAAAAAACGTACCTTCCAGAAATAACAACGGTCGACAATGGTTGAACCCATTTATACATGCACGGAATGATATGAAATACCTCATAAACCTCTCGGTTCCCTACTCAAACTCGAGATTTATGTAACTATTTGGGTTATATACCATCACTGCATCACTATACCACCTAAGTTGGTCAAACGACACATCATGATCATTATATACTTCACCTCTCGCTTTTTCGACACCGAGCCAAGCCACCCGGTAACTAATATCCAGCCCGTAATCATTTTTCAAGCCAAATACGACATCAGTGGAACGCATCAATGGCTGAGTACACACCCGATCTACAGCAACATCGGCTACCAAATCGGACCCAATGCGTAGGTTCCTAGCCGTCCATACAGTCGCACCACAAGTATGCAAACTATTAAACCTCATTAAACAAAAAAAAAAATACTGTTTGATGCTAACACCCTCGCATGTGCCAACCACATACACCTGTCAACACTACAAACTTACAAACAACTGTAACATGAACCGAATCATTTTTTACATATTTAAATTGAAATCCACACTCGACAATGTACTTGGAAAGCATCGTCCGAAATTCGTTCGCTCCATCCATAAAAAATTGGCCCACGTTTGTAACACCACTTGCCCACTTAGCCGACAAGTACGTCTTTGATATATGCTGACAGTACGACGGTAATAAATTTGCCCGGTCATCCACATCGAACATCTTGTCCCCACCGATATTGCTCTCATCCTCAAACATGCAACCACCGGCATTGCAATTTACTTCATCCGTCACATTCCATTTTTGAACAAGAACATCGATATGATCGAGTCCGAAAGACTTAGCAAGGGACGCCGTGTTCTGAACATCCTGATCACACACAACCTTGAACTTATTATATCCGAGTATGGCGAAGAATAACAGTACCATCTCGGGGGACAACCCATCGAACTTCCCGCATATCCCATTGATCAATTCTACAAATCTCAACGCTTGATGAAGACGAACAATAACATTCGTTTGCCCGTAAGTATACAGCAACAAAATAGCGAACTTCATCCCTGTAAACCAAAAAACAAGCAATAACAAAACCCGTACTATACGTTGCCGGAAATCCTCAAACATCTGACAAACACAAAACACACACACACAACACAACCCACAACACCAAAAAACACAATACAGACTTCGCAAAAACGAAATATACAATTACACACACCACCCTCTAACACACTTACCTTGTGAAAAAAATAAAATTAGAGTATCTCCTTTGTTGCAACCCACAACAACAATACAGACTTCGCTGGCAACCCACAACAGCAATACAGACCACCCAAGACTATCAAACAATAAACCCACGACCTATAAATCCACATCAACAAACTAACCAATTACACCGTAGATCACTGAATCAAACATATACAAAACGGAAATGTGCAAATACGTTACCACAAATACACTAATCCACATCAACAACAAAATCAACACAATCCCACAAAAAAAGGTAAAAATGTAAACTACAACAACACCAAAACAAATAAAAAGATTCCTTCCCAATTAAATAAAACCAAACGGTTCATAAGAAAAAAACACATGACCAAATGGATCAATATTCCCTGATTTGGGATTTATCGCTAATTTTTCCTAAAAAAATCACCAAAAAAATTCAGGTTGATTACATCCCTTCAACTATTAAAAACATATCAATTTATCCCATTTATCTATGAACTCGTATATATTGGCTCCCCTCAATTATAAAAATTGAATTAATACACCATTTTGGAGATAGTTTGGAATGATGAAAGTGATACATTTTTATAGTTATAAGAGTTAAAATGTATGAGTTCACAGATAAGAGAGTTAAAATAATATTTATTAATAATTAAGGGTCCTTATGTAATTAACCTAAAAACTAATCCCAAATAACGAAAGTTAGCCACATGTTATCACGAACATAAAACAAATCTGGCAATCATACAAATCACACAAATAGTATTAACGCCTTGTTTAGCGTGATGTAAAAAAATAAAAAATCACTATTCTATTTAAGTCATATCACCTTTCTAGCACATCATTTTAAACCTAATTCATATCTAACTCATATTTCACAAAAAGTCAAAAAATACACTTATTTAGATCATCCCAAACTACTCGTAAATACCTTAAAAAAAATATTATAAATAATCCAAAATTCGATGTGTACAGTAGCTAGTAACGAAATTCTATACGAATCACACAAGCAGTATTAAGCACCTTAAAAAAATATTATAAATAATCCAAAATTTGATGTGTACAGTAGCTAGTAACGAAATTCTATTTTGGGGGTGTGCATGATATCCTCCTAGTTATTATGTTTTTGGTATTAGTTATGACAAACACATTTATCACCGTAAAATCAAATCATAAAATTACCTTAGCCTCTGTTTGGAAAGATGGGTTGGGTTGAGTTTGGGATTATTATAGTCACAAAAAAACAAAATATATTTTTTAATTCAATAAGATAAAATATTACATCTAACATATAATTATTACATTTTTTCTCTCACAAAAAGTAAAAAAAGTCAAAAAAAAAATTTCAAATGAGACTTTTTAGCCTCAGGCTAAAATAGCCAAGAAACCAACCCACTTCCCAAACGAACCCTTATTCTAATTTTTAATTTTTAACCCAATTTTTTATTTAATAATATTTTAAAATAAACACACACACACACACACACACACACACACACACAACAAAATATTAAATCATAAATTAAACTAAGGGGAAAGCACCAATAAATCCTAAATTTGGGAATGTTAGTTCATTTAGTCCCGAATGTTTTTTGTTAGACTAATAGGTCCTATTTCTCTAAAAGCTTACTATAGGCATTTTTATGTCAAACATTATTCATCAAACATAGCAACGTCAGAATTATTTATCAAACATCAAACATCAAACATTAGCAACGTCAGGATTATTCATCAAACAACAAATATTATTCATCAAACATCAAACACAACCATTAAACATTAGAATTATTCATTGAACATCAAACATTGAACATCAAAACGTTTAATATTTGATGAATAATCTAATGTTTGATGAATAATTCTGACGTCAGGATTATTCATCAAACATCAACCATTAAACATTAGGATTATTCATCAAACAACAAACATTATTCATCAAACATCAAACACAACCATTAAACATTAGAATTATTCATCAAACATCAAACATTATTCGTCAAACATCAAACATCAGATTTATTTTTAAAAAAATTAGAACTATTGCTCGAAATCCATCATCAAATTCATTAGAACATCAAACATTATTCATCCAACATTATATTCATTAATCTAACATCATAATATAAAAATAATTTAACATTATAATTATAATAATTTTTTATAAAAATATATAACATCAAGGGTTCGCCCCTCTGTTCTTATTATCACCGACCCTGCTCACAATCTGAGTGATGCGTTTCAGCAGCGCTTCACCAAATCCCCTACTTTGATCAACGGCTTTACCAATTTGTACGCCATGGTATTGCTTTGATTCTCTTGCTTTTGCTTTTTCTGTGGCTTAATTTGGTTCTCTTTTTGTATTAATTTTGTGCGTTTTCAATGTCTTGAGTAAATTTTGAGTCTTTGATGAATTGTGGCACTACCCAGTTCGTGATTTAGGTGATTTATTGCATTGTCTTGTGTGTTTGGTTGTTCAAGTGGAAATTATTTTCAATTGTTTGAGTAAATTGTGAGTCTTTGGTGAATTGTGGCACTACCCAGTTCATGATTTAGGTGAGTATAATTTTTCATGGTGTTTGTTCAATGTTCTGATGATGATGTTGATGTTTGTTGATGTTGATGATGTTTTTATGATGCGGGTGATGTTTTACGATGTTTGTTATGTTTGATGATGTTTTGTTAATGTTTGATATTGTTGAAGTGTTTGATGATGTTTTTGTTGATGTTTGATGTTTTTTTATGTTTGTTGACGTTTTAATGTTTGATGTTTTGATGATGATGTTATGATGTAAAAAAAGGATTAAATGGTTTATAAAAAAACACTCAGGACTAGATGGAGTAACATTTCCCAATATGGGACTTATGAGTAATTTTTCCTTAAACTAAACACCTTAATTTATTACCATAAAATTACCTTACATAATACTAATATTTTAAATTAAACATATAAATATAAACACACACATATATATTATAAATTAATCTAATTGCCTTAAATTATTATGAAAAAATTACCTTAATTAACTTTTAATTTTTAACTCAAGTTCTTATTTAACATTTTAAATTATATATACAAACACCTATCTTTTTTAGCCTCCGTTTGGAAAGTGGGTTGGCTTTTTGACTTTTTGGCTTTTTTGACTATTTTAGCCTAGCCTGGTTTGGGAAGGGCTTTTTGACTTTTTTGACTTTTTGGCTTTTTGGTGAGGTGTCTTCCTGTTCATTTACCAAAGTGCCCTTGTTGTTATTGTTGTTGTTGTTTTTTTTTTTTTTCTTATTTTGGGTTTGGATTTGGCTTTTTTTACTAACTTCTGTTTTTTTTTTTTTTTTTTATTTTGGATTTGGATTTGGCGTATTTTGCTTAGATTTTTTTATTTTTTATTTTGCGTTTTATTTTGGCTTATTTTGGTAAAATATTTCTTTTTTTATTTTTTTATTTTGGGTTTGGATTTGCCGTATTTTGCTTTATTTTTTTATTTTTTTTTAAATTTATGTTTTTGTCATTTTTATTTTTTTATACATTAATTAGTTCTTATTTTTTAATTTACGTTTTTTGCCTTATTTATTTTTATTGGTATACAATAACATTTTTTTTATTTATGTGTTTCATTTATTTGTAAATTACGTGGCGAATTGTAATCTATGTTTTTATGTTTTTTTTTTATATATTTTTGATGTGTTTTATTTCAAAAATGGGTTTTCATGTGTTTTATTTATTTATAAATTACATGGCAAATGGTAATTTCTATTTTTTTTTTTCTTTTTGGATGAGGCTTATTTTTGTCATTTTTTTTTTACTTTATGTTTTTGTAATTTTTTAAATATTTTTAAATATTTTTGAATGAGGCGTATTTTTTTAAATAATTTATGTATTTTAAGTTGTTTTTTTTTTTTTTTTTTTTTTTTTTTTTTTTGCAAATGGTTTTTTCATGTGTTTTTTATTTTATTGTTATTTTAATTTTTTTTTATTTTCTGTGAAATGATAAAAAGTGAGGTTTTTTTACGTTTTTGTCATTTTTTTTATTTGCAATTTTTTTTATTTGTATACATTAATTTTTTTTTTCATTTTATGTAAAATGATAAAAAAAAGTGAGGTTTTATATTATTGTCCTGTGTATTTTAAGTAATTTAATTTTAATTTTATGTTAAATATTTAATTTTATTTTTATTTTTATTTTAATTTGCATTTTAATTTTTATTTTACTTTTAATTTTATTTTAAATATTTAAATAATGTAAATAATCTAAAAAATTTAATAAGTAAAAAATTAAAATAAATATTCAAAAAATTTAAATCGTAAAAATTTCAATAATTTAAATATTCAAAAATTATTTTAACAAAAAAATTTAAATAATTTAAATATTCAATTAATTTAAATTATTAAAAATATTAATATTTTAAATTTAAAAACAACTCTACACTCAAATCGTAATCAAACACATAAAATAAAACGCAAGTAATAATTTATTTTTAAAACTCATAACCAAACACATAACTTGAAACCAAATTTAAATAATTTTTTTTTTTTTAACTTTTTGTGTGAAAGGACGCATGCCCCTCTTTCATGGGGGGTAGTTTCGTAAATTTTGCTTGTCCAGTGTTGTTGCCTCTTTCTTGTGCATCTTTTGTCTTTTTTCGGCTAAATAAGCCATTTTTATCCTTATGTGGCTAATTTAGCCCCGAGCTTGCTTCCCAAACACCATTTATTTAGAAAGTTGAGTTTGTTTTAAATTAATTTGGTTTACCTAAATATATCTATTGGACTTATCAGCCTTGATATAAATACCGATTATTGAATAATTGAGTTTAGATATTTGGTTTGAATATTGCTATATGCATCAAATAGTATATTAACTAATGTACTAATTGATGATGTGATATAATTGAAGAGATTTTTAGTATTTATAATTTGTATAATAAATTGGGTCAATAATAATATCATTTAAGAGGTTTTTAGTATTTATAATTTATATAACAATTGTACTACATGCACCAATTAGTGTACTAACTAGTATACCAACACTAGTTATGACATTATTATTGATCTCACTCATTAATTATATTACAAATCTCAAAAACTCTTAAATTATGCCACATCATCAATTGATACACTAGTTAGTATACTAATTGATACATATAGTATTATTCTTTGTATAATGAGTGGTGTCAATAATAATATCATAACTAATATTAATATACTAATTAATACATTAATTGACACATGTAGTACCACCAATTTAGGGGTTGTTTGGGGTGTCCTAAATAAGTGCACTTTTTGTCTTTCTGGACTAAAAAATTGAGGAAGAAAATATGGATGTTTGGGTTAACTTTTTGACTTTTTATGGAAAAATGTGTAATAAAAATTTGTAAAAATTAATTTGTAGGAAAAAATTAGGATTGGGAGTTATGCAACCGTAATTGTTAACTTTTGATGAATAGTGTTAATTTTTTAACTTTTTAAGTAACTTTTTATCTTTTTTACAGTATATCAAACTTGGCCTAAGAATCGATACAGACCAAATTTTTCACTAAATTGCACCAATTCAAATAATTTGGCGCGGTGTGGTTTTATTTGTATAAGGTCTTTCAAATTTGAGTTACTTTTTAAATTTATAGTATAATAAATAATTTATATAAAAATTTTGAAGTAGAATTAGAAACAAAATATAATATGAAAATCAAAGTCTTAACACCAAAACAAAACTAAAATTTAAAACTATCATCCCATACAGCTAAATCACAAGTCTATCAAGTATAGTCGAAACAAAAAATTGAAATTGACATAAATATCTGCTATAGTTATATAAACATAGTAGTAACAAAACTTGACTCAAGAACATGTGACATATGATTTGCAAACTAACAACTTATCACATTGCCAACATTTATTGTCAAACCTGGAATATTTAAGAAAAAATAAACAATTAAGTGAAAACCAATTTCATTATATATTTAATATATATTATATCTACTATGAGAAATTTTCAGTTAATTTCGGTTTCATTCGGTGCAAAATGTGTCTAAACTAGTACCGAACCAAAAAAAAAAAAAAAACATTAAAAACCTCACAGACTAATTCATATTAAAAAAAAAGACCAAATATAACTAGTTTGGTTTGATTTTTTCGATTTTTCTTACATCTCTACAAATAAGTTAATAAGCCAATAAGCCAGTTTTTTTTTTTTTTTTCCTCAAAAGAAGCTGTGAGCTATAAGGTCATGTCATTATACGATGATACTATGGCCTTTTTTAGAAGGTTAGCTATTTTAGTTTGTTGGTTTCTTTTGTAATTGATTTAATGGTTATAAGAAAAAAAAAATGAAATAATTATGAGTTGAAGGTGTTTTGGAAAAATGGTTAAAAGCTGACTATTTAGTTTTTTTTTTTTTTTTGAAAAAATGTATAAAAAATGTTAGAGATGATATAACTTAAAATGGGTTAAAAGCTAAGAAATAACTTTTAACCTACTTTCCAAAAGTGGCAAGATATCTTATTGATTATTTTAATCTATTTTGTCTTTTTATGAGCAATTTTAACCTAACACTCTTCCCAAATAAGGCCTATATGTGATATTGAACAAATTGTAACACTTTAGTAATTAATTTTGACGTATGACTAAGAGCTATTTTGGAAAGATGGTTATAATCAATTTTTTTATTAAAAACTGCTTATAAGTAGCTTTTTTGTGAGAAAGGAAGTGGTTTCTAATCCAGGAAGTGTATTATAACCCACTTCCCAAAAGGGTCTAAAATTAACATGCATTGGGTAAATGTCATTAATTATTATTCCTCTTACTGTTTTATAGTTTAGGCGGTCTTATATAACATTTTAGAAAAATTTACCCATAAGTCCTAGTTTTTGAAACGTTGAACCATTTAGTCCTGTGAATTTTTTTATGCTCCATTTAGTCCCATTTTTACATCAGCCTGATGTAAATGATGTAAATGATCTGATGTTTCATTTTATAATTTCAAAATTTATTGAAATCTGATGAACATTAGATGTTTTTCATCCTAAATTTTCAAACATTGTTGAAATTTGATGAACATTAGATGTTTGAAATTTAATGTTTGTAACATGACTCTGATGTTATTAACATTGTATCTGATGTTATTAACATTGTAATGGGACCTTTCAGTCTATAAGAAAATTTGTAGGACTAAATAGTGCATAAGTTATTAATTTGAGATTTATTGGTGCATCCCCCAACATTTTAATACTTGTTTTCAATTAAAAAGTTCTACTCTTTCTGATTTTCAATCATCATTTCTTTTTGTTGTATAAATTTTGGGTTTTTCAGGTGGGAAACTTAGCGGAGGAGTGAACAAGGAAGGTATCGCCTTCTACAACAATGTCATCAATGAGCTTTTGTCAAAAGGTTATAATTTACTCTCTCTCTCTCTCTCTCTCTCTCTCTCTCTCTCTCTCTCTCTCTCATAATTTTTTTTCTAATTTATTGGATACTGAAATATAATCTTCTAAGATATGTTAAGAAACATAATTACAAAAGTTTAATTAGTAATTTTACATCTCAAAATTAATATATATATATTTATTGAAATTAATATTTAAAAATCAAAAGTCCTCAAATTAAAAATTTGTCTTAAGCCTCAAAAAAGGATTTGGCCACCCTAGTTAGGTGGTAAATAGTTTAACTTGGTTCATATAAGGTATGTTTGATTGGACAGACTGAATAAATGAGAATTAGAATTTATTAGACTTGAATTTTGAGACTGTAAATCCTCCGGACTATTTGATTGGATTAAATATGTATCCCTTATTTGTTTTCTCATGAGATTAGATGTCTGGAAATGATTATTTAATTATTGTGGTAGTTACCGCCACCCGCTACGTAACGGTTGTGGTAGTTACCACTACCCGCTACGGCCGCTTTTGCAGTGTGATTGAGATTCACAGGTGTATCGGCCGTAGCGGCTGCTATAGCGGTCGTAGTCGTGCCGTAACGGCCATAATGGCCTGTTACGCACCGTTACGTAACGGTTTCGAATTGCTTCTTTCGAAAAAACACAAAAAAAAAAAAAAGAAATTGAAAATGGAGGAAGAGAGATAGAGAGAGGAGGGAAGATGGAGGAACAAGAGATAGAGAGAGAGAATAGGGAATATGAAGAACATGTTATTCATTTGTTGAAGTTGTAAGACCTATGCTATTCTATTCAGCTGTTATCACTCAACCATTTTGTTTGTGTGTGTCTATCTATATATTGTTTGAAAATAATAATAATAATAATAATAATAATAATAATAATAATAGTATGATCATTATCTATTTGGCTTGATTATAATATATATATATATATATATATATATATATTTAGGCTTTTATTTATTCTCTTACTTTTGTCATTGTTTATCTTATATATAATAGTTAGTGATTGATTTTTTGTATAATATAAAGTCATTAATTATTAAAATAAAATATAAAAAACTCAGTTTATAGTGATTTAAAAATATGAAATATATTGGATCAAATTTAAAAATTTATAAAAATTGATCAATATTTATTTTAAAACCTAATAAATATGATCATGGAAAAAAAATGTGCGTATCGGTAAATTTTTTTTAAATTGTGCAAAAAATAAAAAAATTCACGGTTCCAATTCTCGCACTACTTCTTTCAATAATTTTAGAGGCAGAACTCAGCACAGAGGCAACAGAGGTGGCAGATATCAGAATAATTTTCGTGGTGGAAACAGACCTAATCGATATTCTGGAAATCGATTCAAATCAGATTATGGAACTTCAGCATCTATATGTCAGATCTGTGGAAAATCAGGCCATATTGCTTTAAATTGTTGGTATAGACATGATAATGCTTATCCATCTACTTCCACTACTACACCAAAAGCCTATACAGCAGCAATACCTTCATCATCATCAGACTCTACTGTGCCTCCTTGGTATATTGATTCAGCAGCCACAAATCATCTCACACATGACTTGACCAATTTTCAGCAATATCAAGAGTATCAAGGATTAGATCAAGTTCAAGTAGGAGATGGCTCAGGTTTGCCCATTCAGCATGTTGGCAATGGTATTCTTCCTACACCACATTTTTCATTCCTTCTTTCCAATCTCTTACATGTTCCTTCTATATCTTCCAATCTTCTATCTGTTCATCAATTAACCAAGGATCACAACTGTCTTGTTATTTTTATTCTGATTCTTTTATCATTCAGGACAAACACACACATAAAGTTCTGCATAAAGGCTCCAATATCAATGGCCTTTATCAAATGTCTCCATCTTCTTCCATCTGTTCCAAGCAACCAAAGGTTTTTCAGTCTTTCACTGGTCCTACTGCTCCAGTTTCTGATCTGCTGTGGCATAAAAGGTTGGGTCATCCTTCAACTGTCAAGCTGCAGCACTTGGCATCACATCTTCCAAATAAAAATAGTATCAATAAAGCCATAGCTTGTACTGACTGCTATGTGTCTAAAAGTCATAGACTTCCCTTCAAATTGTCTTGTTCTTCTGTTGATAGTCCTTTTTCTCTTATTCATGCTGATGTATGGGGTCCTTTTACTGTTGATAATGCCCCATTTCGATTTTATGTTTTGTTTGTTGATGATTGTACTAGATTCACTTGGATCTATCCCTTGCACTTTAAAAGTGAAGTCTATGAAAAATTGCTTGAGTTTAAAGTCTATGCAGAAAATCAATTTCATACTTCTCTTAAAATTCTAAGAACTGATGGAGGAACTGAATTTGTTAACAAAAGAATTGCTGCCCTCTTCTCTTCCCATGGTATTCTTCACCAAACAAGTTGCCCTTACACTCAAGCTCAGAATGGTGTGGCTGAAAGGAAGCATAGGCATATAACTGAAACAGCTATCACCCTTCTTCACCAATCTTCTCTTCCTTTAAATTCTGGTTTGATGCTGTAGCTACTGCTGTCTTTTTAATAAATAGAATGCCTAGCTCTCTTCTTTCAAACAAATCTCCATTTCAGATTCTTTTTCAAACACTTCCAGATTATTCCTTCTTCAAGGTCTTTGGTTGTCAATGCTTCCCTTGGTTGAAACCTTACACTACTCACAAGCTTCAACCCAAGTCTGTCTCATGTGTTTTCTTAGGCTATCATCCAACTGTTAAAGGGTATAGGTGCTTAGATCCTCTCACTGGTAAACTATATCTCTCAAGGCATGTTATTTTCAATGAATCATGTTTTCCATATGCAACTACTGTTGCTTCATCTACATCTACTTCTCATTCTCTCTCTTTGCCACATCTACATCAATTTTTCTGGTCTTCTTCACCTTCATCTGTTTCTCAGCTTTCCTCACCTGTATCTCAGTCTTCTCCATCTTCTTCTTCTTTACCTGTGTCTCAATCTTCATCATCTTCTTCTCAACAGTTTGCTTCATCACCTCATGCTATTCCTATTACCTCTATTACTATTGATCTTCCTCCTCCTTCTGCTCCAACTTCTTTCAATGTTCACCCTATGCTTACTAGATCCAAAACAAAATCTCCTGTTTGTCTTACTGCTGTATCAGATTCCTCTTATCTTCAGTCTGAACCTCCAACTGTTGCAGCTGCCTTAGCCTCTCCTGTGTGATTTTCTGCTATGCAAGAGGAGTTTCAAGCTTTGCAACAACAATGTACTTGGGATCTTGTGTCTCTTCCTTCCCATAAAACTGCAATTGGATGTAAATGGGTGTATAGAATCAAACGTAATTCTGATGGTTTTGTGGCTAGATACAAAGCCCGGTTGGTGGCTAAAGGGTACCTACAACAAGAAGGAGTTGATTTCCATAAAACCTTCAGTCCTGTGGCAAAGCAACCCACCATTCGCATTTTTCTGTGTTTAGCTCTGCATTTTCAATGGCCTATTCATCAGTTAGACATTTCTAATGCCTTCCTTCATGGCACCTTAGATGAAGAGGTTTATATGCTTCAACCTCCAGGTTTTGTTCAAAATTCTAACCAAGTATGTAAGCTTAAGAAGGCTTTATATGGCCTCAAACAAGCTCCTCGAGCTTGGTTTTCTACTTTCTCTAAATTTCTTATCTCTCAGGACTTTGTTAACAGTCACTCAGATTCTTCTCTCTTTGTTCAACATACCAATACTAGTCTTATCATTCTTGTCGTTTATGTTGATGACATCTTGGTCACTCAGATGGAAGAAGATGGAGACATTTGATAAAGGCCATTGATATTGGAGCCTTTATGCAGAACTTTATGTGTGTGTTTGTCCTGAATGATAAAAGAATCAGAATCAAAAATAACAAGACAGTTATGATCCTTGGTTAATTGATGAACAGATAGAAGATTGGAAGATATAGAAGGAACATGTAAGAGATTGGAAAGAAGGAATGAAAAATGTGGTGTAGGAAGAATACCATTGCCAACATGCTGAATAGGCAAACCTGAGCCATCTCCTACTTGAACTTGATCTAATCCTTGATACTCTTGATATTGCTGAAAATTGGTCAAGTCATGTGTGAGATGATTTGTGGCTGCTGAATCAATATACCAAGGAGGCACAGTAGAGTCTGATGATGATGAAGGTACTGCTGCTGTATAGGCTTTTGGTGTAGTAGTGGAAGTAGATGGATAAGCATTATCATGTCTATACCAACAATTTAAAGCAATATGGCCTGATTTTCCACAGATCTGACATATAGATGCTGAAGTTCCATAATCTGATTTGAATCGATTTCCAGAATATCGATTAGTTCTGTTTCCACCACGAAAATTATTCTGATATCTGCCACCTCTGCTGCCTCTGTGCTGAGTTCTGCCTCTAAAATTATTGAAAGAAGTAGTGCGAGAATTTGAACCAAAGTTGGAGGAAGCAGAATCAAAAACAGAACCTTTTGTTGTTGAATAGGCAACATGCAAATCTTGATTAGATGAATGCTGAATTTTACTTTCCATATGAATTTCTTCTGATCCAAGAAGAAAACACAGTTCTTCCATAGACACTGAAGTAGATCGAGTTCGAATGGATGTTTTGAATGCATCATATTCATCTGGTAAGCCATTTAATGTGAGAAGAATTAGGTCTTCATCATCAACCTTCGCACCAGACAAAGCTAACTGATCGGAAACAGCTTTGATCTGTGATAGATAACTATCAATTGAGGAAGATTGCTTCCGTATGGTGTGAAGTTTGTTCTTCAGTTGATGAATATGAGATCGAGAGACAGATGTAAATCTCTGTTCAAGTGCTTTCCAGACTTGTGAGCAAGTTTGTAGATGAAGAACAGAGGAATATACAGAAGGTGAAAGAGTTGCAATGAGACATGTGAGAAGATTTGCATCAATAGCCTCCCATTGAGCATATGCAGGATTAAGAACTGTTTTACCAGAAGCATCAGTAATTTCGGATGATGGACAAGGAATTGCTCCAGTGACATAGCCCAAAAAACCAGTGGCTCGAAGAATATTGTGAAGTTGATTTCGCCAGATAAGGAAATTACTGACATCAAGTTTAACAGTGACAAGAGAACTAAAATTTGATAACAGAGATGTAAGACTAGATGGAAGAGAAACAAGATCATCTATGGATGGATCAGCATGAGCTGCCATGAATGGATCTGCTCGTAAGAACTCTAAAGCTCTGATACCATGTGGAAGATGAAGATTTATTTCATTTCTTATATTGATTACAACTGATCAAGAGTTTATATACACATTCTTGCTAACTAACTCACTAACAAATACTGTAACTAACTAACAAACTTTACATCTGTTACAGATATTAAATTGAGTACTGCTAGTCATACATGACTGTGATAGAGGACATATCAATGACTTTCTCTTTGGCTGTGATAATGATGAAGATGTGTGAGACCTTTGTTGCAGTTCAGATAAAGGAGAGAGCTGCTGCGTCTGATGCAGCAGCTTGGACTGCTGAGATACAATTGAGTCAGTTACAGCAGTTTTGGACTGCTGAGATACAGTTGAGTTAGTTACAGCAGTTACAGCAGTTGAGGCAGTTTCAGTTTCAGTTGGAAGTTTATCAGTTGGAAGTTTATCATACACCCCGCAACCGCAACCGCGTCACTGCCACCTTAACGGCGACCGTAACCGCTTTTCAGAACCTTGGTAGATGGTCAAAATAGCCATTTCACCACCTAATCTCATGGGATTGTTATCCCGTGAAAATTGTCACACATTCCCCCCGGGATAGTGTAATCCCACATATGAGAGATAAAGAGTCCAGCCGGACTCCATATCCAACAGACTAAAAAAATAAATAAATATCAAATAAAAGACTTCTAATAGATTACAATCCAAATAGTATTTAGTCCCGTAATCCCTTGAATCAAACGCACCAATAATGTTCTCATAGCGGGTGCAATACACTAGTTAAGTCTTACAATTGATGCGGTTTTCATTTCTCTATTACCCTCTTGCCAATTGTAAAAAGTAAAATAAAAATAACTTAGGTGGTGAAGGGAGTGAACTAGGGGATACGGTTTGTAATAAGCTTTAGTTCTTTTTCTTTTCTTTTTTTTTAATGTGAAAATGGAAACGTTTGTTTTGTCTAACATATTGTTATTCTCCATGTACACAGGTATACAAGCTTTTATAACAATCTTTCACTGGGATCTTCCCCAAGCCCTAGAAGATGAATATGGGGGCTTTTTAAGCCCTCACATTGTGTAAGTTAACATCTCTTCATACCATATTAAAAATGTTACTCCCAAACTATGCTTAATATTGATTAGAGGTATTTAAATAGCTTCTTGGTTTAAAAATGTTACTCCTAATTTATGTTGTAATATACGAAGGTCCTCAACCCTAATACAGCTTCAACTTCTCCTCACCATGAATATTTACCATTTTGGGCAGGAATGATTTCCGGGATTTCGCAGAGCTGTGCTTCAAGGAGTTTGGTGACCGAGTTAAACATTGGATCACATTGAATGAACCATGGACTTACTCCTATGGGGGTTATGATGCAGGTCTCCTAGCACCGGGCCGTTGTTCGGCTTTTATGGCATTTTGCCCTGAAGGGAATTCTGGGACTGAGCCCTATATAGTTACCCACAATTTGCTTCTTTCTCATGCTGCTGCTGTGAAACTATACAAGGAGAAATATCAGGTGAATAATAATTAGTTCTGTTTTCATTTTTTTCAAAAGTTTTACCCGCCCATTTTCAACTCTCGGCACCATTTATAAGATTCAGTTTAGTTGTGTTCTCTTTTTCTTTTGGATAAATTATTGCACTGGTAATCCTTATATTTTACAATTTGTATCATTTTGGTATCTACAATTTTAATTAGATCGATTTTGACCTTTAATTTTAGAATTTTTTTTTTTTGTCAATTTAATTCAATTGATAATGCCGATTAGGCTTTTTGAAAGAAAATTGTTGCTGAGTTGGCTGAGATGAGTTGAACAAGTTTATAATTTTGTCTATAAAAAATAACATACACCATTTGTGCACATTTTTCATAAAAAAATAACAATTGTAATTAGTTAAACCAAATTGAGACAAAATCATAAATTCATGATCAAAATTGACCGAATTAAAATCAGAGAGACGAAAATGACACAAATGCAAAAATATAGAGACTACCAATGTAATTTACCCTTTTCTTTTCTTTTTTTGGAAAAATGTAGAACTTTTTCCGGGCAAATTATTCTAAAAAAATGTATTTTTTTTTAAACTTTTTAATGCAATTTTAAAAAGTTAATTTTATATTTTCCCATAATGAAAAACATAAAAACACGATGGATTTATTATTATTATTATTTTGTTTCATTAAATACCAAAAAAAAAAAGAATTGAAATTAAAATTAAAATGAATAAAGGGAAACACAACAAAAAATGAAATTCTCAACATTAAATTTTGAGCAGGAGCTTTACATGTGAGTATTTGGACAGGGATGCTCTAAACCTAAACTTTTTGGTCTTTTTGTTTCTAAATCTTTCAATCTTTCTGTCTCAATGCATGCATTTTCAACTATTGGGTCAAGTGAAAATTTTAACGTAATCTAATAAATAAGGAAAAAGACTAAGACCTCCAGTGGGGGTGACCCCACCACTCTCACTGTTTTTTGATTGGTTCAAATTTTATTTTATTTTTTTATTTTTTTTTTTGGCCTTGGTCTCACAGCCCCAAACGTGAAGGTGGGGGTGCTGGGGTCCCCAACACTGCCGAATAAATAATTAGGAAATGTATTTTTAAATTGAGAGACAGAAAGATTTGGGTATGTAACTTCCAAGTATGCGAGAATTAGTAATTAATAAACGAAAGATAAAATGCAGGCATCTCAAAAGGGGCAGATAGGGATAACACTATTGACTTTTTGGATGATTCCCTACTCCAATTCGAAAGCCGACAAGGATGCAGCACAACGAGCCCTTGATTTCATGTATGGATGGTAAGTACATTCTCCCAAACTTAATTATAACTTAACATTCTTCCCAAAAAAATTGTTCATTTAACAGGTGTCTAAAGAAGTTGGACAAGTGAATTATAATGTCATACAGATGGAAGTTTTGTACAATTTTTTTTTTTTTTTTGGGTGTGTGATTTTATTTTATTGTGATTATTCTATTTCAGACAGAAACGACCACACTATGACTCTAAATTTCAAAAATAATACTGTTGTACAATACAAATCTTACAAACTATTTATCTTCACTATGTAGCATTGTCGGTCCTATTATGTTATTTTAGTTAATTTTATGTTTAATACTAATTCTTTAGTCAAATTTGTGACATCTGCATTTTTGCATAGCATTTTACTTTTCAAAAAAATACGAATATCACAACGTTCTAGATGTAATTTCTGTTTAAAGATTCAGTTTGTGCATCATTTTCCCTCTGCAATTCAACCAGTTTTTCAAGCCGAATGTGTTCATCTTGTAAACATAATTTGTAGTCATAAAGATATATAATAAGTTAATGGAAGTGGATTTTGACAGGTTTATTGAGCCATTAAGCTTTGGTGAATATCCAAAAAGCATGCGTAGACTCGTTGGTAAAAGGTTACCAAGGTTCACTAAAGAGCAAGCTATGTTGGTGAAGGGGTCTTTCGATTTCCTCGGACTAAATTACTATATTTCAAATTATGTACTAAATGTTCCCACTTCTAATAGTGTTAATCTCAGCTACACAACCGATTCTCTTTCTAATCAAACTGGTAAGTTCGCAAAAAAAAAAAAAAAATCATTACAGTTCTCTATAAATGAATCAAACCCATAACTTTCATTTGTTTGTTTCTTCTTTTTTTTTTTTTTTCTTGATTTGCAGCATTCTGAAATGGAGTAGCTATTGGGAGACCAGTAAGTATCAAAGAAGCTTTTCTATAAAACATTATGAGCAGAAATATGTCCATATAAATCTTTATAAGGACATAATTCAATTTCATTTCGACAACACAAAATGCTAGTTTAATTTTTTTCAACTTGGGACAAATCAATTTGCAGACTGGCGTACCTGCATTTTTCATGTACCCGAAAGGATTGAAAGATCTATTGGTCTACACAAAGGAGAAGTACAACGATCCAGTTATTTACATAACAGAGAATGGTAACATTAATGTGTTCTACAGTTGACACAATTTTTCTTTCAACTAATTAATGAAAATAACATATTTCATTTTTGAGTAATCATGTTAACTAATTGTCTAAAGTAATTGAAATAACATCTGTACATAAAGTTCATTCCTCGAATCGTTTTCAGGCATGGGTGACAACAATAATGTTACAACTGAAGAAGGCATCAAGGATCCCCAGAGGGTCTATTTCTACAATCAGCATCTTCTATCACTTAAAAATGCCATTGCGTAAGTCTACATTTCCTGCTCTTATATATGGTTCTTTAAATACTCAACTATGTTACAGATTTGTTAAGATTTTATTATCTTAGAGAGCTTTGTCTCTTGCTTCTAGGGTGTCTTTAGTAGTGAAGTTTGTTTCTTCTTTTTCATCCTCAACCAATTTGTAGCTTCACTAAAAGCTATCAAGGGAAAACAATACAGTATACACCCCTTTAACCACTTTACAACCTCACTACAAAAAATTAAAGTCTTAGAGACCAAAATTTAGGGATAAAATTATTTTTTAGAGACCAAATATTTTTATTGCGAAAAGTGTCATGATTATATTTTTAACAACGAAAATTAGACATTAGTGATGAATTATTATTCTTTTGGGACCAAATTTTCTATCTCAAAAAATAAACCATTTTGAGACCAAATTATTTTGTCCCTAAAAGTCAATTTATTAGTGACATTTTCAAAATTTTGTCGCTAAAAGCATTGTTTTTGACTTTTTGGGATGACGTTTTAACGACTATCCTCATGACGATAGAAATTGATTCCTAAATATCTTTTGCAATAAAATATTCACTTTTAGAAACTAAAATATTTGATTTCTAAAACTCTAATATGTTGTAGTGCCTGATTAAGATTTTGTCGAAGTAGTGAGCTTTGTTTCTTGCTTCTAGGTAGGAGTGTAAAAATGACCCCCGACTCAAGGCCCAACTAGGCCTAACCTGACCCCCCAGGCTAGGGCTTGTGCCATACTTTTTCTAGCTTGACCCCGACTCGACGAGCCTGATCCAGGCCTGGATTGAGGCCTAGTTCAAGGACCGACTTGCCCAACGCCCAACATCACCTGCAAGTTATTTTGGTGAGGGGAAAAAAAAAAAAAGGTAAAGCCCATTCCAAGCCCTACCTGAAGCTCAATTATCCCTAGGATTGGGCTGATATTTTGGTAATTGGGCCAGCCCAGCTCAGCCCAACCCAATTTTTTGCGGGACCCTGGGCCCAAGGCCCGCCTAGCCGAGCCAATTTTACATCCCTACTTCTAGGGTTCTTTTAGTAATGAGATTTATTTCTTCTTCATTTATGATTGTTTTTATAGATTTTTTTTTTTTTTAAATTTTTTTTATTGAAGTTGTTCTTAACTTCAACATAAATGTATCATTGTCAAAGACAAGTCTACATTAATTTTATGAATCTTTGCAGGGCTGGCGTGAAGGTTAAAGGTTACTTTACATGGGCATTTCTTGACAATTTTGAATGGTTATCCGGTTACACCCAAAGGTTCGGAATTGTCTATGTAGATTTCAAAGATGGACTAAAAAGATACCCCAAACATTCAGCTTTGTGGTTCAAGAAATTCCTCCTCAAGTAGTGAAGGTTTCGGTGTATGACTAAAAGCGCTATGAGTTCAATAAGTTGTCTCCGCTCTATTTAAATCTATCAAATTAGTAAGGTGGAGAACAACATTTTCGTATCTTCATTTCGCAATAAAATGTGTGGCACTCTTTACACAACTTTTTTGTAATCGGTAATAATGATTGTGTTGCATTCGCTCTTTTGCTTATTCTCATATATTTTTCATCTCTTTCACATTGAAACAATGAGAACTAGAGATAGATCAATGCGGGGCTGACCTTCATCATGAATCAAGGAATCAATATATATATTTTTTTAATTTGGGTAACTGATTTTATATATTCAGCAAGAGAAAACATTGATTATAAAATCAGATAATAAGTTATTAGATTTTTTTTGTTGAAGGAAGGATATTATTAGGAAAATTTGACGCAATATATCATAATATTATTATCACAGAAAATCACAAATATATTAATTCAAGGGAATCACTATTCCCACTCAAGTTTATTTCAGATACACTATTTTCTTTGTCTTTTATTATACATAGTTACATTAATATCCTTTTACACACAAAATACACTCCTTAAAAAGATCAAAATTTCAAGGGTATTAATGTATTTAGAGCAAAGAATGAGTATATTTGGAATAAAGTAGAGTAAGAATAATGACTCCCTAATTCAAATATGTAAATTAAAAGAAAGTACAAAATTTGGCCTACGATTGTGAGAGAAGTGTAATCGCTATACTAAAGCTGCTATTGCGTCCTCATGCGAAGGTATTAGTGGACAATAAACAACTCCAAGATTCAACTAAAATCACTTTGGATACACCAAAAAGGTTATTGAATCATCTATAATCAAAGTTGTTCAAAAATGTATATGAAAAATAATAATATAATATTGAATATATAAAGTGAAGGGAAAATGTTTTCCATATAAATCTGGAAGTGAAGGGTGGTCCTCTATGTATATAGGACTCTAAACAACCATTCGCTAGCAACATATCTCTTAATTAACATGTGTCCCTTAGTTTTGTGTCTTTTTATTAAATTTAATTTTTAAAACTTAATTATTTTTTCAACAAACACAGCATCATTTTTTAATTGAAATTGAATAACCAAATCTCTTTCCAAATTCAAGAGCCAAACACAGCCCAAAGAAACCAAGAGAACCAAATCACATTACATCAATTGTAGTATGTTGTGTTCTTCTAGTAGTGTGTCATACTAATTTCATTGAAGTCTCTCTCCACCTGTTGAAATCGAAATTATTGTACCTTCTGCATCTCTGTGAGGCTACCAATTATATATGGAGTATTTCTTTGTCAAATCAACAATTTTCCAAGTGTTATCTCTTGCCCATTTTCATTCAACTATTTTGGACAATACATGTCTGCAACTTTTGCAATTATGTGACAAGACTTGAGGACGCTAGTAATCCAGCTATAAAGCTGTCTCTTTTCCATCTTCAGTTAGCTTTGTTAATGTATATATGGATAGGGATTCAATTTAGAAATTCATATTTAGTTGTATCTGCTGGGATTAAACACACCTAGAAAGATAATTAAAAAACAATCACACATACAAATGAGATAAATATTTACGTGGTTCGGCCCAATGCCTACGTCCATGAGAGAGAAAGAGAATGCACTATAAACTAAGCAAAAATACAAAACAGAGGAAGATGAGTCTCTCACTCTTTCTACTAAACTCAAAACTCTCATACACTTCCCACAACTCCCTCTTTTCTTTCCCTTCTGATAATCAACTCAACTCACAACTCTCCCTATGTCACGACCCGAACCCGCCCCTATGGGTTAAGGCCATAACCAGCCAGTAATCACGAGATTACCTACGGCCTCAAACCAAATAAGATAAGACTCATCAGAGTAAAAGGGGCCAAGCGGAGGCAAATTTAAAACTTTGTCTATAGAGCCGTGCTTATATGCACACCATAACATTCCATACGTACATATGTTAATAACTCACAACAGAAAGTGTTATGACATAAGACTCTATACAGACAGGATCATCCAAACTAAGTCAACCCATGAAAACTATATACAGACGTATTCAAAACTTCGCCAACCTGACAAAATGTAAATACATAACAAAAGGGCGAAGACGGGTCTCGTGCGTGAGACACAAGGGCTGACTCTCTCAAAACCTTAGTCGTTCCATACAGACTTCACTGAGGCTGGGTCTGGACTTCTCTTGGCTCACCTACAAACACATGAATGAGCGTGAGCGAAAACCCAGTGAATAATATCAAATAAGAAGATACAACAATATGTAGAACAACATATTCCGAACGGCCTTGGGCCCAATTCACATTTGTATTTAACATATATATATACGATTTAAGTCGAGTGACTGTGGTTCCAAACATACTGGTCTTTGGTCCATTTATCTTTCCATAACAAACTGGCCCTTGGCCCATTCAGACTTTCGTTCATGTCAAAACGGCCTCTGGCCCATTCATTCTATTATTCAGATCGAACTGTTATTCGTGTCAAACTATTACTTATATCAAACTATCATTCGTGTCAAACTATTATTCATGTCAAACTATCATTCGTGTCAAACTGGCCTTTGGCCCACTCAAGTGACAGACTGGCCCTTGGCCCATCTAAATGACAAACTGGCCTTTGGCCCATTCAGACTTTCGTTCATGACAAAACGGCCTCTGGCCCATTCATTCATGTCAAAACGGCCTCTGGCCCATTCATTCATGTCAAAACGGCCTTCGGCCCACTCATTCATGTCGAAACGACCTTCGGTCCATTTATTCATGTCAAAACGACCTTCGGTCCATTCGTATATGTCAAAACGACCTTCGGTCCATTCATTTATGCCAAACGACCTTCGGTCCATTCATTTATATCAAAACGACCTTCGGTCCATTCATTTATGTCAAAACGACCTTCGGTCCATTCATTTATGCCAAACTGTGTCCACCATTCAAATTAATGAACTTTACAAAACTTACATAGAGGTAGCCATTGGACACTAACATATGTCAAATATTACTCACAGTGATCGGTTGGTTGAATTGCCCTGGAGCTTGACCCTACATATCACATAACACATATGGGTCACAAATAATTCAATCCGTTCTTTAATTCACATATTCCTCTTTAGGCTTCATTCTTATTTCCTTAACTCAATTACAATGCTCAATGTATGCCCAAGAGTGCTTAGAAGTGAAAGGGAACGGAAAAACAGAACACAGAACGCATTTTCAAAATTTCAGAAAACAGGGTCCCCGCTCGAGCGTGAAATACCCCGCTCGAGCGGACCCTTAAGGCCTGCAAAAGTACTGGTTGCATGAAAAATAAGCTCGAGCGTTAAATATGGAGCTCGAGCGGAAGGCCTGTCTACAAAGCTCCCCCGCTCGAGCGTGAAATACCCCGCTCGAGCGGACACCAAGTCTGCAAAAAGTACTGGGAGCACGAAAATCATGCTCGAGCGGCAAGTTCCCCGCTCGAGCGGACATAAAATTTCTGGGTTTTCCAGATTGAGTTCTTGAGCTCCCTTCAACATTCAAACCATCATTTCTTGCCTTTAATGGCTCCAATTTCACATATACTTGTACTAACATGGTATAAACACCGAAACACATCTTCATGGAGCCCAATTTCATAAATCAAATACATGCATTGCTCAATTTAGTTCAAGCTCAATTCTATCATACACATTCATGCATTCAAAGCTCCTATCTTTAATTATTCAACATGCATGCTAATCTTGACTTCATTTCCATTCCAAATAATGCAAATGGTGTTCATTCTCATGGAGCTCAACAAAAACATGCTTGCATGTATGATTCAACACTCACATTTCCATATTCAACTTAATACATGCTAGATTATGCAATTCCACAACAATTATATACATGCATGCCTTCATTGACTTTCAATTGAACACAAACAACTCAATTTCCTTATAATCAAGCTAACTCATGTTCTTGGTCATTAACCACACTTGAATTTACAAATATACAAACAAAAATCCATGAGTTTACTTACCTAAGAGTTCAATCTCCCAAACTATAACAAAATCTTGGGTTTGATCTTCAAGTCCTTCAAACCTTGAACCAAAATCACCCAATCCTCTCCCTCTCTCTCTAACAGCCGACCCTCCTCTTTTCTTCTTAGAGTTGATCAGCCAAAATCAATGTAAAGGGAAGGAATTGGTTTTAATAAGGCTTATAATAGCCCCACTCACATATTATTTTAACATAAAATAATTAGGCACTCAAATTAATCAGTTTAATCTGACCAGAATCAATTTCTAATTAAATTTCACCGTAGGTTCTAAAAATCATGCCAATCACAATGGCGTAACCAATTTCAAGTTCCGTGGCCGATAAGGCCCTCAATTTAATTTCCAAAGCAGATTATTCAAACAAATATTCCTACGGTGAACAGATAGAAATTCAAAATCACATATTGTCACACAATGGCACACAAAATCATGCTAACACATAATCATATTCAGATTAAGGACCAATTAGCTAATTACGGAATAGGGGTATCACACCTTATTTATACACAAACGGGGCAGCCAAAAAATCAACATTTGCTTGCCAACAACCAACTACCAAAATAAATGGCAAGTCATTAACACCGCCACCCTAGGTTGGAAAAGCTTCAGAAAGTCTATAGCCCAAAATCTGCTGCAGTAGCCACATTTGACTTCCATGGCCAACTTCACATGGTGTGGATACTCAACAGCATCACTTAAGAATCCATATGTGGTTGTATCACTCTTCTATATATAGGAACCCTTGTGCATTGTTATAGAAATATAATACATATACAAAAATTTCTCTTTCTCTCCCTTTTTTTCAACCATTGTAACATAATATCATAGCTTAGGTCTTGAATCCTAACTCATCTTTTCTCTTGCTTATTGCTCATACACAGTGGCATTATAGCATCTCTTTTTATTTTTCATCAATACACCATTCTTTGTTCAACAACACTATTTCGTCATCATTGTTGACCAAAATTTTATAAAAAAATTTCCCACAATGCTAGGAATTGTCCTCTAGTTCCAATGACACCCGGCCTGTCGCAGAAAACCTCCTCACACGCTCTCACGCACCGCTTTTCTAGTCGGCACATCTAACCTTCTGCCACCACTCTCCCACGTGCAAACACGCGCCCTTCCGTTGATTGCTCACGTCAGCCTGACGTAAGCCCTTTTCCCCACGTGCACCGTGTCATGACCCAAACCCGCCTCTAAAAGTTTGGGTTATAACTGACCAATAATCACTTGATTACCTTCGGCCTCATACAAACAAACAGAGTAATTATAACAATGGGGCCATATGTGAAAGCATACAACAACTGAAGAAGTCTATTGAGCTGTTCCAATATGAGCAAAATTATAAAGCTTACATCATAACACATTTACATCATTACTTACGCCCATGGAAAAATATAAATGCCATAGGAAATTTTATACATATCGATTACACATCCCAAGACCAAAATAGCAAAAACAAAATAAAGTCAAAGCAAAATGGGAGTCAAAGGTAAACCTCCATCTCTGAGGCATGACTCGACAAGTTCACAAAAATAGCTCCTAAAGCTGACTCTAAAGGTGGGCTTCATGGTGCGGATCACTTACGTGTGCATATATAATATTGGGTGAACGAAACTCAATGAGTAATAATACAGTAAAGTCGTATAAATAAATGAACATAAGGTTCTCATAATTTCATAGTCATAACACGGAACAGCCTTAGGCCCATCACATAAACAGAACGGCTTTTGCCCCATTACATAAATAGAATGGCCTTAGGCCCATCATATCAGAACAACCTCATGCCCACAAAAGTACAGAACGGTCTCTGGCCCACATATTCACAGAACGGCCTCGAGCCCACATATTAACAGAACAGCCTTGAGCCCACATATTAACAAAATAGCCTCGGGCCCATATATTAACAAATGTTCAAAACGACCTCAGATCCAAGTATATCTTATCATAGAGTAGGTGGAACATCGACATGTCTCCACCTCGCACATAGAACGGAACGACCTTGGGCCCACATGTTATATCATAAACGAAACACATTTCATATCCAGATACCATATCACAATTCTTGAAATTCATTCATTTCGAATAAAACACAATTTCAGAAAAATCACATCATTCGTGTATCAGAATAAATACATGAGAACATATCTTTACAATACTATTACTCACCATGATTTAGGCCTTAATTAACTTGCTGAATTACCATACAGGACAATCGTCAAAGATTGACATCATACAGAATGTTTATAGCAAATCATTAGTTTATACAAAACGTCCAAGACGGATCATAGACAAATAACAGTTACTAAGGGTCAAAATACATTTTCCCAATTTATCATAATCGTTGCTTAAAAGGAAAATCAAAACATTCTTTCAGAAACTTGTCATAGCATAATTACTCTGAAGATTTCAAGCATATTTTATCATTTCAGAAACACTAGTCAAGGCACATAATTTATACAAAGCATAAGTTTCACAATTCCAAAGTATTTCATATGAAAATACCGTTACAAAAAAATTACTCACCGTGCTTGGTCGGATGATACTCCTTAACGACTCAGCTTGTAGAAACATAACCAAGCATAACATTTCAAAAAACATTGCCTTCAATTCACTCAATCGATTTATTCTTTACATATCCGTTCAATCGTTCCCCATTCTTTAATTTCTCTCATGCGTTTAATGCTAATCTTCTGTACATGTAAATCACGTACAAAGCATGTGCCAAAGATGTACTTTAAACGACCCTAAATGTTCATAACTTAAATTAATGTTTGCTACAAAACTTTAATATATTTTTCATTGAAAATGTCATGGTTACATATTTAAGGTTTAAGGAAATAGCAAGAAGCGAAAGGAAATTAAATTAGGATAGGAAATGGCATGAAACGGTTAAAAGAAAATAAATAGTCTTTACTAATTTGAACATATCTATTTGTGTACTTAGAATTTGGATGTGAGATTACCACCATTAGAAACTAGAATTCCAAGGCTTGAATTTAGGTTCAAGAATCGCTTAAAACAGAGCCTGGATGAAAGAGATATGCCTTTTTGAAGTTGGGCAGAAACAAGGATTCCGCATGTGCGGAAGTCTTCACTGCTTGTGCGGCTCAAATCCGCTCGAGCAGAAGTATTGGCAGCTCGAGCGCCCAAAGAGCGTAATGAAAACCTATGTCGCTCGTGCGGTCTAGGCAAAATTAGACATTCCGAAAATGGTTCAAAGTGTGAGTTTTCAAACCAAAATCCAAGTCAAGATCTCAAGTAATCTTTCCTTAAAACATGAAATACTAACCTTATACAAGTGTAATCACAACTCAAACACAACAACCTTGCTTAGAGTGCAAAATCAAAGTCTTATCTTTTCATAAATTCAAGATTTCATAATATATGACCAAGATCATGTAGATACACTTTATACATGGATGTTTCTCACACAAAATCTTGTATTTTACAAACCCTAGAACTCATTTCATGAATGAATCACAAGATTAAACTTAAATCAAACAAAATCTTGAAGATCAAAGCCCAATTTCTTAAGTTTGGTTCAAAGAATCACACAACCTCAAAACCCTAACTCATTTAGATTTTAAATCTTCAATTTCTTCGTGATTTCATTCAAAAGATGAAGTACCTATAAATATTATAGTTGAATTCATATATCTTAACTCAAATCCTTCAATTTCCCTTTGAATCTCTTCAAATTCTTAGCCCTTTTCTACAATTCTTGGAGCTCTCCTCTTTCTCTCTTTCTTTCTCTTGTTTCTATCTCTCCAGGAGATATTCTTGAGTCTAAGCCCAAGACTCTACTAAAGCTCATATAGATACACATAACTTAGGCTAAACCAACTTAGGTTGGCTTAATCTAGGTTTGGCTAATTAAACTCAATTAATTCATTACGAATCGTAATTTTTCAAAATTTCTCAATAAACTCTAAAAATCATGCTAAACATAGATATGAAGTCGGTTTTGGCTTATCGCGCCTCTAAGGCTTTCAATTTCAGTTCAAAGTTGTAATTGCAACAGATTTTTCTACAGTTCAACAAATACGAATTCAAAATCACATAAATCACATGATTAAACTTACAAATTCATATCAAACACATAATCACATGCATAATTAAGCATAATACAGGCTTGGATATCACACACCGTTCCTGCTACCGTGCACCCACATGCGCCTCTTTTGCTACCGTGCACTAGAGTGCATCGTTCCTACTACTGTGCATCCGCGTGCTCCGTTCTTGCTACTATGCGTTACACGCCCCTCGCTACTATTGTGCACCGCGCCTCCCCCTGCTATTGTGCAACGTGCCTCTGCTAACATCATCCAGTCTCCTGCTAATGTCATCTCTGTACCATTCAGTCATTTCCCATCTATTTTTGGCCTTCTAGACTCATTGGTACGATTTGTTTTATCTAATTTTTTCTCCTACAGTTCTGTTCCTATTTATTTTGTCCTACCAGCATATTATTATGGATCGCCATGATGCCTTCCATTCAATTTCTGTTATGCTTAATGGATCCAATTATGTTCTATGGGCCCAAG
This sequence comes from Camellia japonica, assembly GCA_030407325.1. NCBI lineage: Eukaryota > Viridiplantae > Streptophyta > Magnoliopsida > Ericales > Theaceae > Camellia > Camellia japonica. Next base: position 60,899,525 of record JAPPVO010000029.1, read on the forward strand.
TCATGTCTTCTTTCCTAAAAGGTAGGAAACTCTGGTGTATTATCACCGGGGATGTGACCAAACCGGTGAAAGAGGCTGTTGAAATTGCTGCTAAGTATGAAGACCAATTAGAAGATTAGAACAATAAGAACTACCAAATCATTACCTGGCTTCGGAATACCTCTGTTACCTCTATTAGTCTTCAATTTGGACTTTTTCAACTTGACTCTATTACCACTCTTGCTAAAACATTTGGGATTTTTTGAAAGAACGATACCAGACTACCGGTCTTGCCCATCAGTATCAACTTCAGAGTTAATTTCACCGCATGTGTCAAGACCCTAGTCAGTCTATTAATGACTTTCTTTCTCAGATGTATTCTATTTAAGACCAGCTTGCTCTCTCAGAACCTACATGGCCTCACACTGAAGGTGCTGTTTTATTCACTACATATCGTAATCAGCAGCGGTTGGTTCAATTTCTCATGGTTCTCACTACCTATTTTGAGTTCTTCCATGTCGACCCAGTGATCCACTGCCTGCATTTATTGTCAGAATCAGGGTCTCTCTTATATTCATCTTCTGGTTCATTGCCGAGTCAGACCTTGCAAGTACTACAACAAAATTGGTCCTGGTCATCTGCAGCAGGATTGTTTTCACAATCCCTCCCGATCATCTTTCACTGGTCTTTCCTATCGCGGTGGCTCTTCTAAGGGTAGTTCACATCGTCCCAGGAATCAGTCTAGATCTTTGCCTACTCATCGCACAGTTGCTGCTACTTCTGAGGATTTCTCTGAGTCACTAGATCCATCTGCCCTTGTCTTTTCCCAAATTGATGTTGAGGCCCTATTCAAACAATTTCTCTCCACCTCTGGTACACCTCCCCCTACTGCTTTGTCTATGACTTCAGGTGTATCTTCTTGGTATTTTGACTCCGTATGCTGTAATCATATGACTTCCAGTTCTACTATATTTTCTTCTATCTCTCTCCGTGCTCATATTCCCTCAATTCATACTGTTGATGGGTCTCCCATGTCCGTAAGTCATGTTGGTTCTATTTCCACCTCTCATTTGTCTTTACCACATGTTTATCATATCCCTACTCTTACCTTAAACTTTATCTCCATTAGTCAATTATGTGAGCATGTTCTAACTATCACATTTTTTGCTAATGGTTGTTTGGTGTAAGACCCTCAAACGAGACAAACTCTTGGGATCGGCCGTAAGCATGGACGTCTCTATGAGCCCATTCACCTTCATGTTCTGAACTCCACACAGTTAGCTACTCCTGCACCTGATTCTTCTTTGTCCCCTTTTCATCTTTAGCATTGTTGCTTAGGCATATTTCTGTTAGTAGGTTAAAGTCCTTGGTTTCTAGTGGTCAATTTGGTCATGTACTTCCAGATAATTTTGATTGTTTGCCTTGTCAACTTACAAAATAACATGCTTTAGCATTTAACTAGCGTATGCCCGTGCCTGAAGGCATGATGTAAATAATGTTGGGAGTAGAATATAATTATAATCCCAACACTATTTAATAAATTATAAATTGACCCATAAACAATCTAAAATAACCCTAAAAAGATAGATGAAACATAAATCATCAAAACACCATAACAAATCAACATAAATCAAATTAATTCACAATAATAATAATAATAATAATAATAATAATAATAATAATAATAATAATAATAATAATAAAAATAATAAAGGAATAATCCCAAATTAACCCAAATAAATAAATAAAGTAAAAAAAATTAAATATGAGGAAGAAAAATGAGACCTTGGAATAAGAACCAACGCCATAGATCTTGCCCAATTCGAAGTCTTGGATAGTGAAATTCTCTTGGGGTGCCCTAAATGTGAAGCTCTTAGATCTGGGTATGTTCCCTCCATTGGAAAAATTTCTCTCAATCCTCGACTTTGAATCAAAATCCTTTTCCATATTAACTTCCGCTCCAGACCCAACATTTCTCTCTCTAAAATTTCCTATTTAATATATAAAAATAGATACGTATATACGTATAGTTTTTTCTGTTTATAAATTATAAATATCAATCTCTCTCTCTCTCTCTCTCTCCCCTCTAAAAATAGCACACACACTCTCTAGAAATCTTGGAAGAAGAGGACAGAGCAGAAGAAAAGCAAAGCCATGGTACATTCAAATTAGATTGTCTTTCCTTCTTTAAACCAATCTGATAAAGCCACCACACCACCATTTGAAACATCATTGAGGCTGTGTGTAGACACCCCATTTTTTATGGCCCTTACTACTTAGACGTCTTCGCATGCACACCCGATGATAAGTCTTTTTGCTCGCCAAGTGCTTGAAGTCCTCAACGGAATGCCACAACTTTGACCCTTTCAAACCCTGCACCCTTTTTGCCTCATTTTTGGACCACCCCTTAGTCCTTCAGGCCTGCAGCTTCTGGTGGCTGTTGAGGCTGCTGGCCACTAATGTGGCTTGCCAACCACCATTGATGGCCAGTCGGCCACCAGTGTATTTTGCAGATATTTTATGCCAGTTGTGCCAGTTGTTTGCACAGATGCATGCATCTATCCCCACGTGTAGGGCTGGATCTCCTTGAGGGAATTTCATATTTTCTATATATAGGAGCCCCCTCTCTTATATCTTAAGGTTTGAAAATTTTGAGATAAAAAATTTTCCTCTCTCTTTATCAAATCTCTACACTTTTGCCTGCAAATCTTCAACCTTTGCCTATACACCCTTAACCAAATCTTCTCATCTTTGAGCTGGGGTATTCTTGAGCTCGGTTTGAGCTCTTGAGGGTGTTATTTGCTTGGTTATGTTGCTTGAATAACTTCTTCTCTTCAAGATGTATAAGGCTTTACTAATTTGCTTACTTTGTCTACTAATTTCCCTACTGTTTTGCCATTGTTTTGGGCTGTCAAAACTCTGTATTTTTTGGGCTAAAGCTCGAGTTTAAGGCCATTAAAGGTTGAGGGTTTGATAGCCCTTCTTTATACCTTGCTTTGGAGGCCTTTGCCCTTGTGTTTCCCACCCTTTTACTATCTTTTTTCAAGCTTTTAAACACTGATTTTCAAAGTTTTTTCGGTGGCCAAATTATGTTTTGAAGTCCAAATTTGGAGGGGTTAGCCTCCTCTCTTTGTGCCTTGCTTACTAGCCTAGTTTGTGCCATGTTTTAGCATGTTAATCTAGCTATTTTTAGCTCAAGTTTAGCATGTTTTAGGACTTGTTTTGGACTTTTTTAGCATTGTTTTGAGCTGTTAGTTGCCTTTGAGCTTTGTTTTGCATGTTTATAGTGTAATAGTCCCCATGAGTTTGGTGTTCTAGGCCTTAGACACTATCTTGTTTGAGTTGATAGCATTTATTTATGTTTTTCTCACTCATTTTCAACACTTAATCATCTCTGCAACTTCCCTCCTTTCTTGGCTTTTTATTTTACTTTGAAAGTGGTTCAAACTATTTGTTTGTTTAAAGCATGAGATTGAGATGTCATGCTTAATGGTTTAATCCCTTAGGAGGTTCATTACCAACCGTATGATGTCTCTTTCATGCCTAAAACAACTTTTGGTTTGAGTCCTCTTTCCATTAGAGGACTTAAACTCACCCTTGGACTTAATTGAATTAAAGGATGGAAAGGTAACTAAAATGGAGTAACTAAAACTTGGAATTAAAAGTGAGTAAGATAATAATTTAGTTGCGTTCAATCGGACGTCAATTGAACACATGGAAACTTGAACCATTTCATACTCATTAGTGATGAAATGATTCAAGGTTCCAAGGTCACCACTTCCCTTGATCATTCATGAAAGGGAGGAGGTTTGTGTCATGTTTTGCATTTATTGAACTTGCACACTTGGTTTCACAAGCCATCATGCAATGAAATTGCATTCATTGATGGTTTGTGAACCGAACTTGCTACTCCTTTGATTTGCTCATTAAAATGAGGGGTGAGTTGTGCAAACAAACCCTTGAAATGCCTTGTATATGCTCTGTTTGTCCTCTGTTGCAGCAAGATAAACCTGTGCAGCAATGGCCGACAGACCACTTTTCATGGCCAATAGTGGCCAGCAGATAGCCAGCTAGCCATCAATTGTGGTCGGCAACCTTCATCATTGGCCGACCAGCCACTGATGCAAAATTGAGCAGTGTGTTGGTAAGGTGGAGCAGAGTTGTTCTGGAAGTGGGCAACGGTGTTGGTGTTCAATTGTGCAAACAGAGGCATTCAGAAGCAAAACGATGGTCTTTTCGGATGGAAACCGAGCATGCTCATGAACATCTCTCGTTTCCCGAGGCATATTAGCTAGTTGTTTAGTTTAATTACTTATTTTAATTGCACTTGCGTTGTAATTATTTAATTAGTTAGTTAACTAGTTAGTTAATACAAATGTTGTAATAATTAGTTAAGTAGCTTAGTTTGTTTGTTCATTTCGGTTTGTAATAGTTAGCTTAATTAGCTTAGCTTTAATTAGTTAGCTAGTTAGTTAATTCATTCGGACTCTCCTTCGTGAGAGTGCAATGTAATAATGTGTATGTCTTCCAACCCCACGTCTTTCTCCATTTTATTTAACTACTTATGATGGTTAGTTCAGGGACATCACGTTTCAATTAGCATTCTCCATGTTTGCATCCATTTGTACTGCATGCACCAAGGCTCGGCGCATCATTCTAACAGCATTGTTAGTTCAATACTTCTTTGAATACATGCTTAGATCGCATGTTATCAAATTATATTCGTGATTTTTTATTTTAAGTTGTTAGGTTTATGATTTGCTATTGTATTCATGCATTTCCCCAATGTACTACGCAGAATGTGATTACGGCAAACTCACCGTTTGTATATTGCAGATGGTAGTGTGAATGTATTTGGGATTGTGCCATTGATGAATGTGTTTACCTATATTGATTGTGTTGGCGGTGTTTATTGAACTGTAACGGGTTTGTGTGTGATGTGGATATTAATGTCTCAGTCTGAAATGGTTATGGTTGCCATTTTTAGATGGTTTATTGAACATGGTTGCGATGTAACGCCATTGTTGGTTGGGGTAGGTTGATGGTATGGCAAACCAATTGTTCAAAATTGGGAGAACGTCAACGTAACGTCGTTTAGGAAAATTGTGGATGTTTAACATTAGTGCGAAGGTGTGTACTAGAGATGGCAATTTGAATCGGGCCCGACGAGGACCCGATCCCTCGACCCCGATTCGAACGAGTTTTCCCCAAAATTATCCCTATAGGGCCGGGGATGGTATTGAAAATTAAACCCCAACGATTCCTGCCCCGAAATATCCCTGAATAATTCCCCGAATATTCCCATTATATATATATATGTTTGTGGCACCTCTCTCTCTCTCATCACTCACATTCATTTCTCTCAACTCAACCTCTCTCTCTCTCTCTCTTCTCTCTGCGTAGTTGCTTCTCACGGCGTCAACGCTGATCTCCCTCCTCCCATTACCTCTAATCTCCCTCCTCCCATCACCGCCAATCGTCGTCATCCCTCCATCACCACTGTCCATTCTCCCCATCACCGTTGTCCCTCCTCCCCATCACCACTGTCTTACCGCCAATTGTTGTTATCCCTCCATCGCCGCTATCTCTCCTCTCTATTGCCATTGTCTCTCCTCTCCAGCACCGCCGATTACCGTCGTCTTTCTCTCTCTCTCTCTGAATGTGTCGATTTTTTATTTTTTATTTATTACATTTTGAGCTCAGATCTGTTAGTCTCTCTCTCTCTCTGAATGGGTGTGTTGTTAATGATGATGATGATGATGATGATGATGAACATATATGCTTCTTGTTGTTGATGAATATATCTGAATCGCCGTCGTCTCTCTCCCTCCCTCTCTCTCTCTCTCTCTCTGAATGTGTTAGATTTTTTATTTTTTACATTTTCAGATATGTTCGTCTCTCTCTCTGTGAATGGGTGTGTTGATGATGATGATGATGATGATGATGACGATGATGATGATGAACAGATATGCTTGTTGTTGTTGATGAATATATTATATATATGCTCAGATCAGATCTGTTGTTGAATATATGTTGTTGTTTTTTTCATTTTGGCGCGGGGAATTTTCGAGGTCGGGAAAACCCGATCCCCGTTAGGGGGCGGGGATGGGGGTGGTGATAGGCTCCCCGTCGGGGATCGGGGCCGTGGACAGGGAAATTTCTACCATCGGGGACGAGAAGTGTGGTCCCCAGCCCCGCCCCGACCCGACCCGTTGTCATTCCTAGTGTGTACTATCAATTGTTGTAATCGTTGATGGTTTGTGGTAATGTCGCAGGTGGTTTTCGTTGTTAGAGTGGTACAATGTCATGTGTTGTTGATGTACACGTTGGTTTTACCGATGTGTTATGCATCGTTTTCCATGGATAGGTTCCCCCATAATCATGTTACGTAGGGTGGTGTTGACGTATAGGTTAGTGTGTGACGCACCGTTTTTAATGGTTACCACAGTTAAGTGTTAGTATAATGTAAAAATGGGGTACTGGTCTGTTATATAATAATATCCAGATTTGGTGATGTGTTCTCTGCATTGGAGTAAAGGCAATATGGCAATATTGCCATTAGTGACAACGGTGGTCTGAATAGTAATCTACAAACATCAGCTCGTGTGATTGTTTGTGATGCAGCATCAGTAAAAAATTGAAAACAGATTCGGTTTTTTTCATAACGTACAGTGCATTGGTCACGTAGCGGCCACACCTATTTTTGTTTTATTATATTGGCAGTGAAATAACTTTGGCTATCGTTTTTGTTATTGCATTCATCAAACTTTAAACAATGATGACGTAACTAGCGTTATTACTATTGGACACATTGTGAGCCTACTTGTTGATCGTGAAATGCCGCTATGTTTGCGGTTACATTGTTATAGCATTTAGCATTCGCATATCGTTGTTGTATGTATTCCTAGTTTGCGAAATGTTATGTGGGAAAAATCTGATGAACACATTTTTGGTTTTTATGTTGTAGATAATGTTCGGCAACAAACCCCCAAAAAGTATTCGTTGCTCGGACATAAAGTTCCAGTAGGAAAGAATGGACATCAACTCAATTAGCAGTTAAAAAGCAAGCAAAACTGCCTTTCAAGTGTAAAAAAATAGCATCAGCCATGAAGAGAGTGGCCCGCTACGACATATCAAAGTTGATGTATCGATCAAACATTGTCGGCGTGATTAAGACCATGCTAAAGGTGAACCTGAATGATAAACACATCCAAAAATTGAAGAAAACTCCATTTTGGCTAATGATCGAAGGCATCCGCACATACAACTTGCAGTTAAACACGTTCAAGAAGTGTGACGAAATAGTTTGCCGACTGATTCTGACGTCCGACTCCGATGAGGAAAAATTTTACATAGGTAGGCATGGTTTTGTCACTAAGGAATAATGATATCCGCCTAATTTTCGAGATTTAGTGTGAGAATGAGAAATTAGACGTTTCGTATGCCACTAAGCCCCTTTCCGATTTTGTGCAACGGAGGTGCCCCACCATAGGACGAATATCATCTAAGCTCATTAAAGATTTGTTGGTTGAAGCGCTACAGGGCAACACAAAACGTGATGAGGAGGACATCACGAAGCTCCTGAGTTTGTACATTTGTATGAAACTATTGTTTGCAACCACCAAATAGCCAATTAATTGGTCTTTCGTCCGTGTAATTGACAAGTTGGATACATTACAGCGGTACAATTGGACAGCGACCATCCGGAACACATTAATTAATTCTGAGTTCCATGAAAAACCCAAGAAGGTGATCGGGTTTGTCGTCACATTGCTTGTACGCAACATTGAACCCACCTCAACATGCACTACCCCGCACACTATTAAAGTACATGAACAACATTTTGTACTTTTAACATAAATTTTATTTTTCACATTGTTATGTTGTGGCAGTTTTTGATTTGCAAACACACAACGCTACTGGACCTAGAACGACCCACTACATTTCCCAGGTTTTGCAAGTGGAACATTGGTGCGCTTGTAGGCAAGATGAAAAGACTGGACTTACCAGTAGCAAACTCGGTCAAGGTTTGGGTTTTCATCAATTGTACACATAATGTGCTCACTGAATTTGACTAAAAATTTTCTGTAATGCTCAGTGTTTCTCGTTATGTACAAGTAGTGATGTGGTAAATTTGGTAGATTGTAGTTTTGCCACCGTTTGTTATATTCCTTGTGATGCATTATGATTGCCATTTTTTTGTGGGTGGTTAATTTCTTTTACCGTTACGTCATGGTTTTCATCTTCTTTGAAGCCTCTCCTATCTTCATTTATTAACTTGCAACATTGGGCACTACTTTTGACAGAGTGCTCCATATAATTATATACGTTAACAACATAGATCGTATGGGGAAATGGTACAATGCAGTTCGATGGGTAGTGTAGATATTGAAATATTATTACTTAACATATGTATGTTATAGAAAAATTTATATTGTGCACATCTACATTGACACCATGAAAAAGGAAGCCGGTTAGTATATTACGCTCCCACATGATTTGAATGAAAACGCCATCCATTGCACTGTGTTTCCAAGTGTAAATGAATATAGATATGTGTCCGACCTGGTTAAGATTGTACGTTATGTGTGCACTGTGTTTTAGTCACAATGGTTCGTCATTGACAGTTGTATCTCAACTGTAAGTTGTGACCTTTGGCGCTTGCTTTTTACGACCTTTTAGATTTAATTATGTATATTAATAACATGTACCTTATGATATATACCGATATGTAGTTAGGGGGACACCAGTCCACCAAGTATGTTCAAAATGGAAATATGGAAATGTTGTTACTCAAATTGTTTGTTTTACGTACAACTTCATACGTTCCCCAAAAGAATGGAACAGATGCAATAATGAAATTGTTGACCACATTGTGGTGACAATCGATTTGAATAAAATGTTTTGTAAGGCAATGAGCTATGCGTAAAATAATTGTATGCCTGTGTGATTGATTTGGCGAAGATAGTACATTGTGATTGCAATGTAATGGGGTCATCATTTGTTATAATTCATTAATTGCACTGTCTGTGTCGTGTTTTTTGAATTTTATATAATGTTGATACATTGTTGATAATGCGTCCGCAAGTGAATTGCAACAAACTTGGCGGTACTTTACTTGAGCGTTTCAATTTGAATGTATCGGTCGATGACCATGTGGTGGGATAGAAAGTGAAAAGAGAATCGGGGGTTCAGACAGACGCGAAAAATGATGCAGTTGGTGATGTTGTTATCGAAAGGAATGACATCAAGCCAATCTTCGATTATTGGAGGTCAGACTCCCTAATCGGTGGGCATGTTGACAATGAACCCAAAACTAAGGCCATCGTGAAGGTTAAGGACGTTACAACTGCGCCAAGGCATGGGCGTGTTACCATGCATGTAGCAGGAGAGAAGTGCCTGAACATGTTCCTCAATCTGCTTGAATTGTCAAGCACACCTACTGTCAAAGAAGTTAGAGGTGCGGATTCAGAATTAGCAGTTATTCTTCAAAAAGTTAAAGATTTGTAGGATACAAACAGAATGAAGACATGTAGACACCCCATTTTTGACCGTCCTCAAGACTTGGACGTCATCATTTGAACACTCGATGATCATCCATGCTTGTGTTCGTTTTGAGTTCCCGGAGGCCTCGGTCACGCGCCTTGCCTCAAGATCTCTCAACTTGTCTGTTTTGTGCTTGGTTGTAGATCAAGCACTTGTGTTTTTGCTTTTGAGGAAAGATGGTGGCTTGTTTTCCATCCCCTCAACCCATCGGCCAAGGTTTGAAGCCATCGGCCTTGTTTTCTTGCCATCGGCCAAAAGTGTTGGCCGATCAGCACATTATTTGGTCGGTCAGCACTTATGTTGGCCGATCGGCCATGTTTTCTGGCCGAACCCTGTTCATCTGCTTTATGCAGATATTTTGGCATGCACAATTCACCCCCTCCATACATATGCATGGAGAGATTTGCCCCTTGGATTAGCTTCTCCAAGAAGCCTTGGAATTGGATTTCTATAAGAAGGGAGCTCCTCCTCCCTTCTCAGAGGTTCCAAAAATCTGAGATAGAAGATATATATCTATCTATCTCTATAGCTCCCTCTCTCTATATATTTGTGTGTGTATTTGTGCTCAAAAGGGTGTTTTGTTCACATTATTGCACACAAACACCTAGCAATACACCATCCTTTGGTTGTTGAGATCCTAGAGAGTTAGTTTCAGAGTTCTTGGAGTGGTTTAAGCTTGGAAAAGTTGCTGGAGCCTTGTTCTTGAGAGTGTTCTTCAAGGGTGAGCATTCTTGCTTTTAATACCCCTTTCTTGCTTAAGCTTTTAGACCTTCTTGCTTATTGTTTTAAGCTTAACTCTAAACTACAATAAGTTCTGATTTTTTATGCTTTAGATCTTTGTTTAAGATCACTTTTTGGTTTGGGGTTGTTTCTCCCTCCCCCTCTTAGGCCTTGTTAGGCCTTGTTTTAGGCCATCCCTTTTGGCCCTTATTCTTGGCTTTGCATGAATTTTCTACCACTGAAATCCAGAGGATTTTCAATGATGAGAAGGTGGTTTTGGAGTCCTAAATAGGAGAGGGTCATCCCCTCTCCTTATTGTCTTGAATGCTAGTATAAATGGCTTATATTGGTAGCATGTTTGCTTGGCTTGTTTTAGCTTCATTTCAGTATGTATTAGGCTTTGTTTTGCCATGATATAACACTGTTTTGACTTGGTTTGGACATACTGTAGACACCCCATTTTTGACCGCCCCTAAGACTTGGGCATTTTATTTTGATCATCCTCACCAGAAAAATCAAATTGAAATTTCAAATTCCAAACCTCACCCATTTTGGCCATCACTCATATTTTGATAATTTGTAGTGTTTTATAATTTTATATGTGTGTATTAAATTAGGTGTGTGCATATCTTTTAAGTGTGTTTTATAATTGATAACTATTTTTAAAAAAAGAAAAAGAAAAGAAAAAAATATATATAAACAAAAGAAAATTGAAAAGAAAAAAATATATATAATAAAAAATAAAAAAGAGAAAATAATAAAACAAAAAAAATAGAAAAATAGAGGGGCGGTGGCTTTATGGAAAGAAAGAAAGAGATGGTGGTGGTGTGATCATGAATTGTGCTGTAGAATGATACAAAATGAGAATATGGTGATGAGGGAGGTGGGACAAAGAAGAAAAAGGACTCTCTCTCTAGAGTTGGTGAGGTTTTAAAATGTAAAGAATAAAAAAGAAAAAGAAAAAGGGACATACATGGAGGAGGAGAGAAGACCCACGAGGCACACGGGCTCCCTCTCTTCTCCCTTTCGGCATCTCACCCACAAGACATGCACATGATACATAATCTGGACACATATGCAAAAGGAGGAGGAGGACTGCCAGAGACACAGGGCTTAACACATAAAGTTTAGAGAGAGGAGAAGGGAAGACACACGGGTTGAGAGAAGGAGAGGGAGGGAGAGAATCACACAGCAAAACCAACCTCTCTCTCTGCTCCCTCCCTCTCAAGCACACCACACACAGCCCATACACCCAGCCCACTCACACACTGCACACACTCAACACGCCACTCACACACGGCAGCAACAGCACACACACAGCCCATACACCCAGCTAACACACACACGGCAACCCAGCAACTCATACTTACACACCACTCATCACCCACGGCAGCAGCATACACAACACACACATGCACACCCAACACAACACATGCACACACGGGCACACACCCATGCACACACACCGTGCACACACACCACCGACTGTCAACACCCCAGCACACACCTCTCTCTCTCAAAAAAGAAACCCATCCATCTCTCTTCTCTCTCTAACACACACCCATACACCCACTCCTCACCCATGCACACACCTCTCTCATCACCCACGGCACCAAGCACACAGCACACACAAACACACATGCATGATACACACTAGACTCACTGTCTCTCTCTAGACTCATTCTCTCTCTCAAGCACACCAAACCCATGCACATGATACATCACCCATCACAAACCCAGCACAGACCATAGGACACACAACCCATTCACAAGCCACCATGAACACACACACACGGGGCTACGCAACACAGCAACACAACTTCTCTCCCCACTCAAACCGTTCTATCTCTACAAATATCAGTGGTGGGGTGACCAAGTATCTGCAGCTGCAGCTGCAGCAGCAACAACGCCCGTGCTTCTTCTGTTCCAGTCACCACATCGCAGCAGCAACAGCCACGGGAACCACCTCTGCACCGGGCCACCACCAGCTCTCTCTCTCTCTCTGGGTGTGTCTCATCTCCCACCATTTTGTTCTTCACACTACAAATCGACCCACAGGGAAAGAAAACAAGAGAGAGAGAAAGAAAATAGAGGAAGGCGATCTCGACATGGCCGGGCCTGAAGGTGGAGCTTCTGTTGGAGCTTAATTAGTGTTTAATTATTTTAGAATTAGTTAATTCGTGTAGGTATTTAGTTACTTCATGTTATAAATCAATTACTGAATTAGAATAGTGTAATAGCTAATTAGTTTAATTAATTAGTTTAGTTACTTAGAATTTAATTAATTAATTAGAATTGTAGAATTACTTAATTAGTGTAGTTAATTCCAATTCGTACTATACTTAATTAGTCCTAATTATTTAATCAGACGATTTAAGTAGAGTAATTATTTAATTAGTTATTCCATTAGATAAGTTATTTAATTTGATTAGCTATTTAATTAGTTAATTCATATTCACTAGCTTAGCATAATTAGTTATTTACTTGTTGTAATAATTAATTAGCTTTGATAACTAGCTTATTTATGCAAAGTTTGTAATAATTAGTTAAGTAATTTAGTTAGCTAGTTAGTTCATTCGGACCCTCCTGCGTGAGGGCGCATTTGGACATTCGGACCCTCCTGCGCGAGGGCGAACAAATTTGTAATAAGTGTGTGTGTGTGTGTATGTCTTCCAACCCCACGTCTTTCTCCCTTTTATTTATCAGCTTATGATGGTTAGTTTAGAAGCATCATGTTTAATTTAGCATACTCATGTTTGCATCCACTTATATTGCATGCACCAAGGCTCGGTTCATCATCCAATTCGCATTGTCATTTCAATACTTCTTTGAATACATGCTTAGATCGCATGCGACCAATTCATTTCATATGTCATATTAGTAACCGAGTCTAGTAATTGCATATCACATGTGTTGTATAGTTAGGAATCATGCATATTTTCTAACTTTGTTTTGTAGTTTGTTCGCGGGACGTCGGTAAATATGTGAGTTGTTATGCTTTAGCATCCCGCCTGTACATAATTTTCTTATTATGTTTAGCATCCTACCATGAGGCTAATTGCTTAAATGATAAACTGTTTGAATGCCTGTGGATGAAGGCTTGTTGCTTAAATTGGAATGATTCAACGAATGTATGTTTTAAGATTCACAAACCTGGCAAATTAAGCCCACCTAAGGGTGGCAAATTCAAACATTTTTCGAGAAACAAACATGAAATTGAATTGTTCCAATTTGAGCAAACTAGTCTATACCTTGTATGCTTCACCTAATAAATTTTAGGATTTATTAAATAATCAGAATAAGAACATATATTGTACATAAGAATCACATCATAATTAGTAGAGGCCGATCTTTGATCGGGTGAGTGGGGTGCTCATTATTGACCTTCCCCTCTCATACCTAAGTTCCCGAACCAAGACACTTTGGTAACGACGGACTAATGGCCTTTGGCACGAGTCACGGGTTTCCTAAATTTCCCATAAATATTTAGGTGGCGACTCTGAAATCTGGCAAAGCAGTCCATTTTTGGCATTGGATTCAAACATCGATTTTCCAAAAACAATTGCCGAATTTGGACTCTTTTTGTGTTTCCACTATTTCACATTGCACTTGTGAAATCAGATTCAGAACCAACACAAGTGGAGTCCGAACTGTAAGGGCTATTTCATTCTTCCGAAAGGGGACGCAAAAAGCCGAGCTACACATACCATGTATGCTTTATGTACTTGCCTTGCAATCCTTTCATTTGCCTTAACATGCATCATGCTTTAAGCCATGTTTCTAGCATGATTTTGGCTCGACTCCATGGAGCTTTTAGCCTTTTTGTAACATGTTTAAGCTCTGATTTGAGTTGTTTTGACCATATATGCCATGCTTTGTATAGCCATAAGGCATTCTAGCTTGTTAGCCTTAAGTGTCCTAGTCACTAGCATGCTTTACTTGGACCATTTCAATGATTTGGCATCATTTGTTATACTATTTCAGTCCATGTTTCATGCTCAAACACTTGCACTTGTCACTCCTTTAATGTTTTAAAGAGTTGATGTTTTATGCCTCATGAATGGGTCATTGTGTGTGCCATCATGTTTACGTCTTTGGGATGCCATTTAAGTGGGTTTTTGGTCTTGTTTTACCATGCCATAACTCTGTTTTTTATTGCTTAATTCATGCCATGTTTGGTTTTGATAGGTGTAGTATAACACTCCTTTTGTGGCCTTGCATGCCTCATGCTTTTGGACTTTTGTTATAGCTTGTGTTGGCTAGTTTCGAGCATGTTTTTGGTCTTGTATTGACCTGCCTTGGGACTGTTTTGAGTGCCCTTAGCCCTTTGGGGCTTGCCTTGTACGGCCATGGTTTGAGTCCCTTGGCTAGTTTCAAGTTTTGGGCCTTCTTGCATGATTTGCTTGCTTTATTTGCTTGGTTTGGCACCTTTCCATGCATAATTTCAGAGCTTACAATGTATGTCACATGTCCATATTTGTCCCCTTTTTAAGTGTTCTTGAAAGTTGCTCTCCTATGCTTAGGTGATAGGCCAATTAGCATGCATGTTTGTATGTACCTTTGTCTTCATTTCCATAGCATTTTGGCCACTGATTTGGGCATGGCCGAGGTCCTCCCATTTTGGTTTAAGTCCATCTTCGCATGTTGTTGCATGCTTGCCTTGTATGTTGTCGCGTGCTTGTTGCATAATAGTTCCATTGCATGTTGTTGCATGCTAGTCCTATTACATCATGCTTACACGCTCGTTGCATGCTTGTCAAATTGCATGTTGTCACATGCTTGCTAATTAACATGTTGTTACATACTCGCCCCTTTGCATATTGTTATATGCTAGTTGCATTACATGGCATTGTTGTTAACATGATCATGTTGCATTAGCTTTGCTTGCATACTTAGGTTGCATTGCATTGTGTGTGCATTCCCTTGCCTCTTGATCAAGCATGATAGAGGTTGGGGCCTCTTATGTGTTTTTGTGTATTTCATTTGATATTGAATTGCACACTTAGCTCCTTTGGCCATCATGCATTGAAATGTGTGATTGGTAGTCCGAGGGTCGAGAACTACACTCCTTTGAGTCTTAAACATGATAAGGGGTGTGGTTGCAAACATTTTCTTGCAAATGCATTGCCATGCTCTGTTTGTCCTCTGCTGCAGCAAAACACCATTCAGCAGGAAGAGATGGTGTATCGACCATATTCAATGCCGATCGGCTAACAATGTCTGGCCAAGAGCCTTATTTTTGGTCGATGACCTTCATCTCTTCGCTGATGGCCTTACCTTTTGGCCGATGGCCGCTCAGCATGCCCACAAGGTGGTTCAGAAGTGTCACAGAAGTTGGCACAGTTTTCAGAGGTACAGAGAAGTGCAAACAGAGGCAACATGAAGCATGGCGGTGGATTTCCGAGCGAAGCCGTCCGAGCATGCATTCATCCGTCATCTCGAGGCCATTTCAGTGTTTTAATAACTTAGAATAGTTATTTATTTAGATTTGGTTGTGTAATTAATTGATTAGCTTATTAGTTAGTTAATTAGATGATTTGTATTATTCTTTTGGTTCCTCTGTCGAGAGGGCGCAATTATGTAATAAGCGTGCGTGTGTGTGATGCATGTCTTCTAACCCCCACTTCTTTCTCCCTTTTACTTACCTACTTACGATGGTTAGTTTTAGGGCATGTTTTGATTAGCATCCTTATGCTTGCATGTTTACATTCATTCATTTGTCTTGCATGCAACGGGCTCGGCGCATCATACTAACTGCATTGTATTTCAATTCCAAGTTGAATACATGTATCGAATTGTCGCATCTCATATGCCATCTTAGATTAGCCGAGCCTATTCTAGTTGCACTTTGCATGCGATGCATTAGCCATTTTAACATGAACTAGGATCATGCATGATTTCTAACTAGCTTCTTGTTTTGGCTCGGAGTACACTGTGAGTGTTTATGCTTTAGCATCTTGCATGAGTGTGAGTTTTGCCATGACAGCATGCTTGCCATGAGGCTAATTACTTATGTGATATAACTGCCTGAATGCCTGTGGGTGAAGGTTAGATTACTTGAATTGAAACGATTCATTGAAATCCGTGTTTTAGCCTACTTACGAGTAGCAAACTTTAAACCATTTCCAAACAAATGAATATACGATGCTTTGTTCGAAATTAGGCGATCTAGTCTATACTTGTGTTGTGTGCATCACATAGTAATTCTAGCTAATTAACCAGAATAAGAACACATGTATTTTCAAAAACAAGATATTATGTTTAGTACAGGCCGATCTTTGATCGGGCGAGCGGGGGTGCTCATAGATGACCTTCCTCAATCGTACCCAAGTTCCCGAGCCGAGACAACTTTGGTGATGACGGACACGTGGCCTTAGGCACGAGTCAGGGTTTCCTAAATTCCCCCAAAATAAAATATTTAGGTGGCGACTCGGTATCTGGCAAAGCAGTCCATGTTTGGCACTTCTTTACAAAAATCAGTTTTCCAAAACGATTTGCTGGATTTGGACTCTTTGGTGATTTATCGGTCTTGCATTGCACTTTGCGAGACTAGATTCAGAACCGTGACATTTGAGTTCGAATTGTGGTATGCCAGAGAACAAAACGAGATCTTCTCGGTAGTCCTCGGGGCACGTCCACAAGACAGCATGGGGAAATGAGTTGGAAGGGCGAGTATCCACCATGGAACGTCTGATCGTTGCACAAGCAACAAATTTATTTATTGGGTTTGATAGCATGATTGTGTCAAAGGACAAAGAGATATCGTGATTGAATGCGTTGGTATTGCAACTGAATGAGATGATCGCAACATTAGAAGATCAAGTGGATGACCACGAAGCACACACGGTGACGCAATCAACAACAAATACGGAATCAAGTAGGAAGACACCGTCCGAACACCAACCAAATAAGAGGGTAGTCCCAGTCATTCACACAACAAGATTGGAATGACGAGTATCTACCATGTATTTGCTGGTTGGTATTGAGGTACCGGAATTTTTTTTTTTTTTTTTTGAAATAAATTTTTTATCAAACTGATGATTTGAACTTGGAAAACGTTTTGATTATACGTAAGATTTTGGTAATTGGAAAGAAATGATTTTAATAGGAAATCAAATGGTTTGAAAATACATTTGGGCATATTATATATATATATTGCATCATGACCATTTATGCTGGCGAAGTATGTTTAGTTTTTGAAATATGCTCTACTGGATTTTATGCTCACCCTACGTGGCTGAAATGTTTTTCAGGTGTACATATGTGGATGTGGACTGTGATGTAAAGTTACGTTGAACCATGTAGGGTGGTTTAGTTATTTGTAGGCCATGGGCCATTTATATTATTTACTGGCCGTGTGCCATTCTTGTAAGGGTTACACCCTTGTGTATGATGTAAATCTCAAGGCGTTCAATTTAATTTATAACATCTGTATATGTTTTAGTTATAAAACATCCATTCGACTTAGATGTTGTATCTAGGAATATATGAAATCGAATAAACACATGTATTGTGTGACTATATTATATTCATTTGCATGAGAGTTGTTATCCATTATTCATCGTTGGGTGGTTTATTCACGTGAGCTGGACCATGTAAATTCGAGACGTCACATCACATATTGTATTCGGTCTCTCAGGTTCATTTGGAGATGTACGAGACAAAATGCATAATGAACCAATAGAAAGACATGCGACATGGCTTGTAGCAGGCCAATGTGACGGTCCAAGACAAATGTGAAGGTCCGATCACGATTAACAACCTCCGCTAACTGACGAAGAAACCACTCCCAGTTTGCTGCGTTTTTGGAGTCAACAATCGCAAATGCGATAGGAAACAAACCTCTGTTCGGGCAATGAAGGAAAGCATAACAACACATAAACCCACAAAATGTGCCAACGTTAAAACACCCCAACACAGAATAATAAACAAGAAATAAATAAGCAAACATGCCAGTTGGTAGAACATTACACACACACACAACAAAAACCCACCCATATCACAACATCAAGCCACCGCAAAAAAAATGGCCCATAACAGAGCATTAAGATTGGAAACAACATTGATAAAATAAAAACAACCCATAACACCACAACACACACATTACCTTGGTTACCGTCCTTTGCTGTAGCTGCAAGCAAATTACTCTTGAATCTGCCCTTAAAAAACGTACCTTCTAGAAATAACAACGGTCGACAATGGTTGAACCCATTTATACATGCACGGAATGATATGAAATACCTGATAAACCTCTCGGTTCCCTACTCAAACTCCAGATTTATGTAACTATTTGGGTTATATACCATCACTGCATCACTATACCACCTAAGTTGGTCAAACGATACAGCATGATCATTATACCATTATACCATCACTGCATCACTATACCACCTAAGTTGGTTATATACCATCACTGCATCACTATACCACCTAAGTTGGGTTATATACCATCACTGATCACCTCTCGCTTTTTTGACACCGAGCCAAGCCACCCGGTAACTAATATCCAGCCCATAATCATTTTTCAAGCCAAATACGACGTCAGTAGGACGTATCAATGGCTAAGTACACACCCGATCTACAACAACATTGGCTACCAAATCGAACCCAATGCGTAGGTTCCTAGCCGTCCATACAGCCGCACCACAAGTATGCAAACTATTAAACCTCATTAAACCAAAAAAAAAATATTGTTTGATGCTAACACCCTCGCATGTGCCAACCACATACACCTGTCAACACTGCAAACTTACAAACAACTGTAACATGAACCAAATCATTTTTTACATATTTAAATTGAAATCTACACTCAACAATGTACTTGGAAAGCACCGTCCAAAATTCATTCGCTCCATCCATGAAAAATTGGCCCACGTTTGTAACACCACTTGCCCACTTAGCCAACAAGTACGTCTTTGATCTATGCTGACAGTACGACGGTAATAAATTCACCTGGTCATCCACATCGAACATCTTGTCCCCACCGATATTGCTTTCATCCTCAAACATGCAACCACCGGCATTGCAATTTACTTCATCCGTCACATTCCATTTTTGAACAAGAACATCGATATGATCGAGTCCGAAAGACTTAGCAAGAGACACCATATTCTAAACATCCTGATCACACACAACCTTGAACTTATTATATCTGAGTATGGCGAAGAATAACAGTACCATCTCGGGGGACAACCCATCGAACTTCCCGCATATCCCATTGATCAATTCTACAAATCTCAACGCTTGATGAAGACGAACAACAACATTCGTTTGCCCGTAAGTATACAACAACAAAATAGCGAACTTTATCCCTGTAAACCAAAAAACAAGCAATAACAAAACCAGTACTATACGTTGCCGGAAATCCTCAAACATCTGACAAACACAAAACACACACACACACAACACAACCCACAACACCAAAAAACACATATACAGACTTCGCAAAAACGAAATATACAATTACACACACCACCCTTTGACACACTTACCTTGCGAAAAAAATAAAATTAGAGTATCTCCTTTGTTGGCAACCCACAACAACAATACAGACTTCGCTGGCAACCCACAACAGCAATACAAATTACCCAAGACTATCAAACAATAAACCCACGACCTATAAATCCACATCAACAAACTAACCAATTACATCGTAGATCACTGAATCAAACATATACAAAACGGAAATGTGCAAATACGTTACCACAAATACACTAATCCACATCAACAACAAAATCAACACAATCCCACAATAAAAGGGTAAAAATGTAAACTACAACAACACCAAAACAAATAAAAAGATTCCTTTCCAATTAAATAAAACCAAACGGTTCATATGAAAAAAACACATGACCAAATGGATCAACATTCCCTGATTTGGGATTTATTGCTAGTTTTTCCTAAAAAAACCACCAAAAAAATTCAGGTTGATTACACCCCTTCAACTATTAAAAAAAATATCAATTTATCCCATTTATCTATGAACTCGTATATATTGGCTCTCTCAATTATAAAAATTGAATTAATACACCATTTTGGAGATAGTTTGGAAGGATGAAAGTGATATATTTTTATAGTTATAAGAGTTAAAATGTATGAGTTCACAGATGAGAGAGTTAAAATAATATTTATTAATAATTAAGGGTCCTTATGTAATTAACCTAAAAACTAATCCCAAATAAAGAAAGTTAGCCACATGTTATCACAAACATAAAACAAATCTGGCAATCATATAAATCACACGAACAGTATTAACGCCTTGTTTAGCGTGATCTAAAAAAAATCAAAAAATTAAAAAGTCGTTATCATATTTAAGTCACATCACCTCTCTAACACATCATTTCAAACTCAACCCATACTCAACTCATATTTCATAAAAAGTCAAAAGGTACACTTATTTAAATCATCCCAAACTACCCCTAAATACCTTAAAAAAAATATTATAAATAATCCAAAATTCGATGTGTACAGTAGCTAGTAACGAAATTCTATACAAATCACACAAACAGTATTAAGCACCTTAAAAAAATATTATAAATAATCCAAAATTTGATGTGTACAGTAGCTAGTAACGAAATTCTATTTTGGGGGTGTGCATCATATCCTCCTAGTTATGATGTTTTTGGTATTAGTTATGACAAACACATTTATCACCGTAAAATTAAATCATAAAATTACCTTAGTCTCTGTTTGGGAAGATGAGTTGGGTTGAGTTTAGGATTATTTTAGTCACAAAAAGATAAAATATATTTTTTAATTCAATAAGACAAAATATTATATCTAACCTATAATTATTACATTCTTTCTATCACAAAAAGTAAAAAAAGTCAAAAAAAATTTCCCAAACGAGACTTTTTAGCCTCAGGCTAAAATAGCCAAGAAACCAACCCACTTCCCAAACGAACCCTTAGTCTAATTTTTAATTTTTAACCCACTTTTTTATTTAATAATATTTTAAAATAAACACACACACACACATATATATATATATATATATATAACAAAATATTAAATCATAAATTAAACTAAACACCTTAATTTATTACATAATACTAATATTTTAAATTAAACATATAAATATAAACACACACATATATATTATAAATTAATCTAATTGCCTTAAATTATTATGAAAAAATTACCTTAATTAACTTTTAATTTTTAACTCAAGTTCTTATTTAACATTTTAAATTATATATACAAACACCTATCTTTTTTAGTTATTTAGGCCTCGTTTGGCAAGTGGCTTTTTTAGCCAAAAAGTCAAAAAGTCACTAAAAAAACTAAAAAGCCAACAACTCATACCAAAAAGTCAAAGATTCCATTTTTTTTCTACTTTTTGCAAATCTTTTTGTAAAAAGTCAAAAAGTCATCCCAAACATACTAACTTTTTTTACATAACATTTTAGCCAAAAAGCCAAAAAGTTACTAAAAAAGCATGTTCCCAAACGAGGCTTAAAGTTGAGTTTGTTTTAAATTAATTTGGTTTACCTAAATATATCTATTGGACTTATCAGCCTTGATATAAATACTGATTATTGAATAATTGAGTTTAGATATTTGGTTTGAATAATGTTATATGCATCAAATAATGTATTAAGTGCCGTTTTGGGAAGCTTGGCAAAACGCCACATTTTTTATCCATAGGAAAAAAAAGCTTCCGGCCAGAAACTCTACTTTATTCATTTGGAAAATCAAAAAACGCAACATTTGAAATTACAAATTGGGCCTATGAGAAAAAAGTGAAAAAGTAAAAAATAAATGTTAGGTAAGGATATTTTGGTCATTTTAATTTGATTTGACACCGTAAATAAATATTAAATCAAAAAGCCAAAAGCCAGCTTTTTACCAACTTCCCAAATCACTTTCCAGAAAGCTAAAAAGCTTGGTAAAAAGTCAAAAGTCAGCTTTTTACCAACTTCCCAAAACACTCCTTAGAGCATCTCCAATGGTTGTTGCTATATTGGGGTTGCTATTGCTATAATTTGGTAAGGAATAGTGTTATTTTGCAAATTATAGCAATGGTGCTCCAATGGTCCTTTGTTATTTTTGGCAAATCTCAACCAACTTTCCCTCTAAGTTTGTAGGTGTTGTTTGGATATAGGTTTTTTGTGATTTTATTTTCATTTATTTTTTATCTTTTGTGACATTTTTTTATCTGTTTGTTAAAAAAATTATATATTTATTTTATTCCCAACTAGACAAATATAAAAAATTTTAAAAAATGAAAAATTGGAAAAAAAAATATTGTTTGATTTATTCACCCCACCAAAAAACATATC
Source organism: Camellia japonica (assembly GCA_030407325.1). Classification (NCBI taxonomy): domain Eukaryota; kingdom Viridiplantae; phylum Streptophyta; class Magnoliopsida; order Ericales; family Theaceae; genus Camellia; species Camellia japonica. Next base: position 60,922,051 of record JAPPVO010000029.1, read on the forward strand.
ACTACATATTTAATAAATTTTTTTAACTACACATAAAAAATAAACAATCACCAATTACCCACCAACAACCAACCACCAACAACCATCCATTATTAACCCAGCATTCATTCACTCACATCCACCCACCCAACAACCATCCATTATTCATCCACCCACCCAACAACCATCCATTATTCATCCACCCACCCAACAACCATCCATTATTCACCCACCCACAATTTTCTCTATAAATATAACATAAGGTTTTCTACAATTTTCATATTCACCTACCTACTATTTTCATATCTTCAAAACTCTCTGTACCCACCAAGAAGATTTTCTATAATTTTCATATTCACCCACTCACCCATCCACGTACAATGAACAATTTGAGTAAAGCCATATTAAATGGAGATTTTGATGAATCTTCATCATCTGATGATGATATCATCATGATGTAACTATTCACAGCGCAACAACAAAAATTACAGATGTTAAGCCTAAACCAACAAACCAGACGTGTTGGTTCCACAAGTGGTCGTCGATACATTAATCGTGAGAGGGTCAAAGGTGAGGAACAAATTTATAGAGATTATTTTGCAAATAATCCTATCTATCCAGAAGAATACTTCCGAAAACGTTTTCGAATGAGGCGGTCATTGTTTGTTAGTATCTTACACGATATTCAACAAGTGAATGAATACTTCATCCAAACCCGTGATGCCACTGGTGCTCCTGGATTATCCGGTGTACAGAAGATGACTGCAGCACTTCGGATCCTCCAATACGGCGTGCCTGCTGATGCTGTAGACGAGTACATTAGAATTGGTGAAAGTACTGCAATTGCCGCCTTAAATTTTTTTACCAGGTCAATTGTTGCTACCTATGAAGCCGTTTACTTAAGATCTCCAAATGAAGCAGATGTCGCCAGATTATTGCAAGAGGGAGAGCAACGCGGGTTTCCTGGAATGTTAGGGAGTTTGGATTGTATGCACTGGCGTTGGGATAAATGTCCAAGTGCCCAAGCCGGTGCTTACACTAGACACTATCACAAACCAACAGTTGTACTCGAGACAGTTGCCTCCTATGACTTGTGGATTTGGCATGCTTTCTTTGGTATGCCTGGCTCTCTAAATGATATTACTGTTCTTGATAGGTCGCCTTTATTTGCTGAATTAACTAGAGGACGTGCCCCTGCTGCCAACTACACCATCAATAATCACGCATACACCATGGGGTATTATCTTGCTGATGGTATCTATCCTCGTTGGGCAACGATTGTGAAAACAATATCTCAACCTCAAGGCGCAAAGAGACAACTATTTGCGAGGATGCAGGAGGCATGTCGGAAAGATGTTGAAAGGGCATTTGGAGTGCTCCAAGCACGATTTAATATTGTCAGCGTGCTAGCTAGAGGTTGGAGTAATGAGGATCTGTACTACATCATGAAGACGTGCATTATTTTGCACAACATGATCATCGAAGAGGAGCGTGATATTCCAAAAAATGAACGCAGTGTAACACAACTTGAGACTGATACCAGTAATTTGGGCTATCAAGTGTCACGCGATCCGAATGAGGAGTATGCTCAATTTATGTTGAATCAGCAAAAGATTAGATCTGTTGAAGCCCATAATGTAATTCGTAATGATCTAATTGAACACTTGTGGTCCCGAGCTGGAGAGTTAGATTAAGTTTGCATTTTATCTTTTTAATGACAGTTAATGTCATTTACTATCAGTTAATGTCTTTTTATTCTAATAAAATGTTCTTCATTTAATGTCTTTTTATTTTACAATGTCTTTTAATGTCAGTTAATGTCTTTCATAAAATGTCTTTTTTTACATTGTGAATTACAAAATACTCAAAAATGTTTCTTAAAACAACATGAAATTTCATTACAAAATAAAAATTACATTGCAAATAAAGACTAACAATTACATCAAAAAATAAATGATATTACAAAAAATAAAGACTAACATTGATCCCGTAATTATTCATCAGGAGGTAGCGGGAAATAAAAATTTGGGCTGCTCACATTTGAGGACCATTTGGCGAAAATCTCATTTTTTCGCATTGTGTAATACGCTTTCATCTGAGGGTCCAAATGAGAAATGTCCGTAGTCATTATTTGGTATTCTTCCTTTCTCATCTCAAACTCATGTTTTTGCATCTCAAGTTCTTTCATCTGCTGTAGTGCTTGAATCCTTTTTTCTTCTCTTTCCTCTTTTTTCTTTTCTTTCTCAGCAAGGTGGTGGTTAAATGTGTCTAATTGTGTACTCATTTTTTGGACTTCAGTTTCAATGACTTGATTTCTCCGAAATAATTCTTTTGCAGATTTCCTACCCATCGGCCTTTTACCCCTTGCAGAGACACTGCCCTCACCAACAGTTGGATTGTTACCAACACTTGGACTGGTGTCATCTTCAAGAGAAATGCAATTATCCATCGGGGAATCGGGGGCTGAATCAGGGGAAAATGGTGTATGTATCCTTGACTTCACCGTATTCGTAGGAGTTACATCTTGCCACCTGATATTATTTTGCAAGATTGACCAACAATGTTCAAAAGCAAAATGTTTCTTTTCATCTTGATGGTATAAAAGTTTTGCTTGAAGCATCTGTATCAATATTGAATTAAGTAAGTATCAATAAAATAAAATAAATAAAAATAAAATATGAGATCTTACTAGATAAAATAAAATATGTATCAATATTTAATTAAGTAATTATTTAATTTTTATATGAGACGAAATAAAATAAAATAAAAAACTAACGTAATAAATGAAGATGAAATCTTACTAGATCAACTTGAGACATCCACTTGGGTGTAGATTTTCGACTTGCGCTAAACATCCACAAAATTTGTTAGAACATTTTATGATTGTACCCCATCGAGATTGGATAGAAACTTGTGTTCTTGACTGATCATTCTGAAGGGAGCAATAATTTTCATAAAGTGAGTATAAGATTGTGAATTGCCAACAATTGGATCTTCAGAAATGTGACACCAAGCATTACAAAGTGCCATATCTTCAGCAATGGTGAATGATTTTCCTCTCTTTATTTTTGATGAACCTTCTATACTGATTGTGTAAAGAAATATAAATAAAAATGTAATTTAGAAAATTTGTTGTGAAATGAAATTGAGTAAAAAGAGAGTAGAGAAGGTTTGTTTTTATAGAAGAAGAAAAAAAAAAAAAAAACCGTTTTTTTTTATATCCGTTTCAACATAAAAAAGAGTCATTTTTTTTTATAGCCGTTTTTATAGCCGGTTTGTATTCATCCGTTTTTTTTTATAGCCATTGTAGATATGCTTCAATTATGTTTTTATTTAATTTTTATTTTTTTTAATGAATAAAGTAACACTTGGAGAGCTTGGAGAGCCTCGAAGTTCACACTTGGAGAGCCTCGAAGTTCAATAAACTTTAGGAAAGTTTACACATCTACTCTTAACAATTTGAGAGCTTCGAAACTTGAGAGAGAGAGAGAGCTTCAGATGAGTGATCAGAGGGAAGAGGGAAGGTCAGAGGGAAGATCAGAGCTTCGGATGAGTGAAGGTCAGAGGGAGATAGCTTTCAATGAACTTCGGATCAGCTTTAGATCAATGAAGATGAACTTCCAACCCTTTTCAACCCTCGGATCAATGAAGATGAACTTCGGATCAGTGAACTTCAACCCTCGGATCAGGTATTTTTCTTGGATTATTTGAGATTACCTCTCATTAATCTTGCTCCTTCTACGCTGCTCTGTCTCCGAATGCTTCGAGCGAACCGCATTCGTCTTCTGATCAGTGCTCTTCCCGTCTAATTTTAGTGTCAGATCATCAAATTTGTGGTGACTCTTCACACTTCTCACAATTTCCAACCTGCTCCAATTCTTCAGCCCTGATCTCCTGCAAGATCAGAGGCAAATTTATATATATACATAGAGAGAGAGACGAATGCCCTAACTTTCTTCTTCAGATTAATTCTTTAGCCCCGATCTCCAATTCTTTAGATTAATTTATATATATATACATAGGGTCTGGGAAATAGAATTAAATCTTTCAGATTACTTCAGATTAATTTCTTCTTCAGATTATTTCAGATTATTTCAGATTAATTTCAGATTAAATCTCCGAGAGAGAAATTAATTTCAAATTATTTATATTCGTTTTCCTGAAATTTTTTAAATCTGTTATTGAATATTGATGAATTCTAGTATGAATTTGATGAAATCTTTTTAAATCTGTTTTTGGTATGAATTTGATGAATTTGCTGAATATTGATGAATTCTGGGATATTGATGAATTTGATGAATAAAACTTCATGAATATTGATGAATCTGGAAAATCCCAACCGAAAGGGAAGGAGGGAAGAGAGAAAACAGTTAATTTTGGGTGAATTGGCAGATTTGGCAACTACCAAAATAGCTGCCAAATTTGGCACTTGATTTGGCAGTTGCCAAATTTGGCAGCTGTTATAGCATGCCATTGGAGAAGCTGTTTTTTGTTAAGCTGCCATATTATGACTTTAGCAGCTGTTATAGCAATGCATTGGAGATGCTCTTAGTGTACCAATTAATGATATGACATAATTTAAGAGATTTTTAGTATTTATAATTTGTATAATAAGTGGTGTCAATAATAATATCAGTTAAGAGGTTTTTAGTATTTATAATTTGTATAACGGTTGTGCTACATGCACCAATTAATGTACTAACTAGTGTACCAACACTAGTTATGACATTATTATTGATCTCACTCATTAATTACATTACAAATCCCAAAAACTCTTAAATTATGTCACATCATCAATTGATACACAGTATACTAATTGATACATATAGTATTATTCTTTCTATAATGAGTGGTATCAATAATAATATCATAATTAATATTAATATACTAATTAATACACTAATTAATACATGTAGTACCACCAATTTAGTTTGATTTGTGATTCACATTCTTCCCTCTTTTCTTTTGTTCATCTTCCTTACTGCTTTGTGTATACGTCACCTAAATAATAAATGTGGCCTTCTAGAGTCTTGCAAGTGCTATATTGTTTTAAAGATCAAAGCAAAGTTGAGTAGATAGATGAGGAAATAAAGGGTATGTTTGGTTTATATTTGGGAGATGAATTTTAGAAAAAAAAATTTTAAAAAATTGTTTGGTTTGAGTTTTTCTTAAAAAAATTTCAAAATCACTTTCTCTCTCTTAAACATCAATCAATCACTTTTTCTCTCTCCTCTTTCCTTCTCAATCACTTTTTCTCTCACACACATCTACTCAAATTCTCCCAAAATATCAAATCATCCCAAACTCCAAAAAAAACAACTCTCCCAAAATATACAACCAAACAAACTAAAAAAATTTCTAAACTCTCTCCTCAAATTTTTTTTCAAAAACAACTCTCCCAAAAACAAACCAAACAAGCCCAAAGTCCCTGACATTCCCAATAATATAAAATCCACAATTTTCCCTCTAAGGCCTCGTTTGGGGACCCTCTATTTTAGCCAAAAAGTCAAAAAGTTAATAAATTAGCCAAAAAACCAACAACCCATACCAAAAAATCAAAGATTCTCTTTTTTCTCTACTTTTTGCACATCTTTTCGTAAAAAGTCAAAAAGTCATCCCAAACATACTAGTTTTTTTTAGTTCATATTTTAGCTAAATAACTAAAAAATTACTAAATTAACTTGTTCCCAAACGAGGCCTAATTCTTTGACTTCTCAGCAAACAGGCATGTGTAGTTTTCACCCACAATGCCATACAACAAACTCACACGTTTTGTCTAGCATCAACCCACATGAAAGGTGTATATTTTGATAAAACACAATGACTTGTTAAATTCTAGATTATATATGACAACTCGTGTTCACACACAAATTCATATCAAACCCGGCCAATTAGCTGACAAATTATTATTGTATTCGTAGTTTATGTAAAGAGTTTTATGCAACAATAAGCTATGTAATATAAATTATTATTGCAAGTGCTATATTAAGTAGTGTTTTGTGAAGTTGATTTAAAATTAATTTTTTTTAATTTTTTTTTATGTTAAAAAATCTGTCTTTTTGTGATTTTTTTTATGATTTTTTGTGTAAAAAAACTAAAAAGTTAAAAAGTTAACTTTTTTAACTTCTTTTCAAATTGCTCCTAAACACATAATTAATAAATTAAGTCATAAATTAACTTAAATATCATAATCTATTATCATAAAATTACCTTAATTAATTTTTTATTTTTAACTTAATTTTTTATTTAATAAAATTTTAAATTATATATACAATATATATATATATATATATATATAATTAAATCCTAAATTAATCTAAGGGAAAATTATTTAGAAGTCCTATTAGGGAGACTTATGCTACATATGGTCCTACTAAAAAACTTATGTTCCCATAAGTTCTGTGGGAAGTTTGTTGACACATTTACCCTCAATATTAGTTGTTAATATCATAAATAAATAATAAAACCATATATAGGAAATTGATATAAACGTAACGTAACGTGACACTTACATAAACGTAACGTGACACCTATATAAACGTAACGTGACATATCTACATAAACGTAACGTAACGTGACACCTATATAAACGTAACGTGACACCAATATGAACGTAATGTGACACCTACATAAACGTAACGTAACGTGACACCTATATAAACGTAATGTGACATTTACATAAATGTAACGTAATGTGTCACGTTACGTTTCGCAAACTTAATAAGTTTTTATTTTTTTAATCCGTTTGTTTTGAAATAGATATATAATCTTAATATATTTTTATTTTGTATTATTAATTGTAAAATTTAAAAAATTATTTATTTTTTGAATTTTTTTATTTTTTTTATATAGAAAAATCAAAGAAAACATAGGCATTTAAAGAAAAAAAAAAAATCATTACAACAAAAACGAAATCAAATATCTTCTGCAATCAGTATTCAAATGGATTTTTGCTTCTGGAAAGTTGCAGTTATCATACATGTCTAGTTGTCTTCGTTCTACAGGTTATTCTATCCCCTGTTGACTTTGTGGCTGATACATATCGGACACTGCTACCTGAAGGAACAACTTTGGAGTTTCAACGGATTCTGGAGCTTAAGGTCACAGTCAAAATCACTACCTTGCTACTCTTTTTTTTTTTTCTTTCTTTTTTACCCCTTCTAACACCTATCAGAGGTCTTAATCATGTTCAAGGCTAACATGCCCCTACAACTCTCCTGAAATCACGGTCACAGCTTAGTGACGTGATTCAATGGAGTTGTTCTTATGAGTCTTGTCTTCGCGAAGAAGCACAAGATTGATATCAATTCGGTGGTTGGGAGTGAGAGAGAGAGTGAGAGAGGGAAGGTGTGAAAATAGGGGTAAAAAGATTAGGATCTTGTGGAATACATTCTTATGAAAATAGGACTTGAGACTCTATAAGAAATTACACAGGACTTAACCTAGCATAAGATTCTGAAAAAGGACTTATAAATAAGTCTCCCTTAATCTAAACACATTTATTACCATAAAATCAAATCATAAAATTACCTTAATCTAATTTTTAATTTTTAACCCACTTTTTTATTTAATAATATTTTAAAATAAACACATACACAAACACACACACACACACACACACACACACACACACATATATATATAACAAATTATTAAATCATAGATTAAACTAAACACCTTAATTTATCACTATAAAATTACCTTATTTAATACTAATATTTTAAATTAAACATATAAATACACACGCGCGCGTGCACACACACACATATATATATATATATATATATATATATTAGAAATTAATCTAACAGCCTTAAATTATTATCATAAATTACCTTAATTAATTTTTTATTTTTAACTTAATTTCTTATTTAATAACATTTTAAATTATATATGCAAACACCTATCTTTCTTTTTTTATTTATTTATTTAGGAAGTTGAGTTTGTTTTAAATTATGTTGGTTTACCTAAATATATCTATTGGACTTATCAGACTTGATATAAATACTGATTATTGAGGCTTCGTTTGGCTAAGTTTATTTTCCTAAAACAGCATAAAAGATAAAATAGGTTAAATAAGTCAATAAGACAAAATGTTACATTTAAACCATAATCATTTCACATTTTTCTTTCAAAAAAAAAAAAAAACCAAAAATTTGCCAAACAAACTTTTTTGTCCGAAGCAAAAACAGTTTCAACTCAAAAAGCCCACTAGAATTTTTTTTGCCAAATAACAACTGGATAATTGGTTTGGGTAGTGATTCACATTCTTTCCTCTTTTCTTTCGTTCATCCTCTTTATTGCTTTGTGGTGCTACATCACCTAAATATTAAATGAAACATCCCTCTCTAACTTTGTGTAGTACGAGAGGTTCAACATTTTTTTTTTTTCTACTAGCCAAGATCCTTCAATGAAATTTCTTTGTGACCATACCAGAGAAATTTCAAAATTTTTCTGTAAAATACGAAAAATTTCTCCATGAAAATTGAAATTTCTCTTTGTCGGGGGCCAAACTTTATTTGAGTCAGGCACAAATTTCTCTGAGTCAAATTTTTTGTGTGAAAATGTTGAGGGACCCCAACTACTATGAAAATATTGTATGTCTTTTATCTTATAAAATCTTAATATAAATACCATAAAACAAATTTCCCATAAATATATGTATGTTTAATTTAAAATATTATGAAATAAGGTAATTTTGTGACAATAAATTTTTATGATTTAATTTGTTTTACATATATATATATATATGTGTGCGCGCGCGCGCGCTTATTTTAAAATATTATTAAATAAAAAAGTGGGTTAAAATTAAAAAATAGATTAAGGTAATTTTGTGGTAATTTTATGATTTAAAAAAGTAAACCATAAAAATTAAAAATTAAAAAAGACAGCCATCTAGCACAATAAAAGTAAAAGAAAAATTAAACAAATCAGAAGAATAAAAAAATAAATAAGAGATGCAACTAGCACAATAGAATAGAAAGAAAATTAAACAAATAAAAAAAGTAAAACAAAAATAAAAATTTTAAAAAAATTAAAAGAAAAGAAAAGGAGAGGCCTATACAGTTTTTGTGAATAATAACAAGCCTTTTTTTTTTTTAATCGGCAAAATTTTTTTTATTGATAATAATCAAAACAAAGGATTACACATCAATAAAAGTATGAGAAAAAAATTACATCATACTTGAACAAGAACATTCCAATGAGGGTGGCACCTTCAAAACAACACAATCATAGTGAAGGCTAAGGTCGTTTTGGTCTTTTGGACAAATCATTTTTTGAGGGAAAAACATCAAACGGAGCCATACATGCGCATTGGGCGGGTGTGCCACCGTCCATTTGTTTGGATGAAAAATGTAATAGTTGCACATCAGTCTAAAATTAAAGGGGAGATGTCTGCATATATTCAAATCACATGGATAATGTGCAACGGCCTAAAACCACAGTTTGGTTTGTAGTTTGAACCCATTTGCATGTATGCGGTTTGGGAAAAATTGAACTCGCAATCGGCCACGGTGCGGATTGCGATTTCTGCAGATAAAATTCACGAATGTGCAGACGATTGCAGGTGGTTTGCAAATTGCGCTTTTCTTTTAAAATTTTATTTTTGGACTTATTTTTTCCCATTTTTTAAATATTCTTTTTAGGCATTTCCCCCGATTTTTTAAATATTATTTTGGGCCACAAAATCACATATTTCTTATCATGAAATCATTATTTTTCAAATGATTTATCCCACATAAATTACAGTCTATCTATCCAATTTACTTCCAAAAGGAAACAAATCATAAGTATAAGTTAGGATCAGTCAATTGACTTACATTCACTTTATAGAAAAGGTATAAGCTAAATAATGTATACAGATGTGAATGGGTAAGTGCGAGTGCGAGTAAAACCTACGACCTGCCCACAACCTGCAAAACAGGAAAATTCTAACCTACATCCGACTCTAACAATTATGCGAAACCGCCTAAATAAGTGCAGGTAGTTTAGATTGGGCGGTTTTCGCTGGTTGGATAACCCTATGCCTAACCCTACTTTTTACCCTGTTACTTAGGCTCTGTTTGGGAATAGACTATTTTAGTTAGCTATTTGACTTTTTAACTATTTTAACCTCACTAAAATATATGCCTCGTTTGGGAAGTGGTTATTTTAGTAGGCTATTTGACTTTTTGGCTATTTTAGTAGGTTATTTTAGTTTTTGTGTTTGGGAAGATGAGATGGATTTTATTTGAGTTGTTGTATTGAAAAATATGTTGAAATGATGTTTGAAATTAAAATGACAAATTTATCCCTAAAAAAATATTTTTTTAAATTGCTATCAAGGGATAAAATCGTAATTTATTCATTGATGGAACAACTTCTCTAGCTGACATTGTAGGCTGTGCCTACACTGCCGGCTGTGCAGTCTCTTCTTCTTCTTCTTCTTCTTTTTTTTTTTTTTTTTTTTTTTTTTTTTTTTTTTTTTGAAAAAGCTTGCAAAAGTGGGCTTTTTGGCTAAAATTTTTCTTTAGGCTATAATAGCCTCTTTAGGCACTTCCCAAACAGCGCCTAGTGTTTTGGATGATAGTTGATTTTTTTGTAGTTTATTTGATGATTGTAAAAATAAAAGTGAAATGATTATGAATTGGATGTAACACCTTATTTTATTGACTATTTTAACTAACTTTATTTTTATTAATTATTTTTTCCAAATAACCTCTAGCCAAACATGGCCTTAATGAAACCTTATTTGTACTAGAAAAATCCTTACAAAAAAGGTGTGCCGTGGCAATGTGAAAAATCCACACAACGTGAAAGGTCAGTTTTGTAAATTAAAATCTATACAAAAACACCACAAGAATGATGTGGTAATGTTAATTTTGTAAATTAAACTCTTTTTTACGGGTATTTTATCTTAAAATGAAAGGTTGACATTCAACCGCGTCATTCTTTATAAATTTTTTGTTCGATAAAACTATAAACTCAAAAAATTTATCTAAGAAAGTACCTAAAAGTATTACTATGTAGTCCAAATTCATTTCTTACATCAACCGTACAATGTCCACTTTTAATCAGCACCACACAATTCAATTCTTGGTACAACTATGAAAATGAATTCTGACTTCCTGGACTTAATCTTTTCTGTCTGTATAAGATTAATCTTACTTAAAAAATTAATAAATAAATAAATCATTAGTTGTCCATGTTGTGCATTCTATTTAAAGGGGGGGTTATAGGGAGAAGATTGAAAAGATAGCAGCCAAGTAGAGATAGCAGGCAATGATGGCAGTGAAAGGGTCAGTTGTAGTGGGAGTGTTAGCAATTGTTGCTTATGCATTTGTTGTAAGTGAGGTTGCCATAGCAGCTCAAATCTCATCCTTCAACAGAACCAGCTTTCCTGATGGGTTTGTCTTTGGAGCTGCCTCTTCTGCCTACCAGGTACAACACTTAAGTATCCTTGCTCTTCCTTATCGTCTTCATTTTTGTCCTTCAAAACGTACGAGAGTTTCAAATATCAGCTGTTACATTTTGTATTGTCTGTTATTTATCGAGATTTTAGACTTTTGGTATCGTTTTTCGTCGGTATATCAATTAATATTGTCTGTATTGGTCAATATATTACCATACCGCCGGTACTGATTATCAAAATGCACAAGATTTATGGCAATGTGTTTGTGTGTGTATGGTTTGGTTTTGTAGTTTGAAGGTGCTGCCAAGGAAGGTGGGAAAGGCCCCAATATTTGGGATACCTTCACTCATCATTTTCCAGGTCTCTCTCTCTCTCTCTCCCTCTCTGCATATATGCATTGCATGCGTTTTGGTGCAAATTTAGATTAAGGTCTCGTTTGTAACATCATTTTTTAGTTTAAAAATCAAAAAGTCATTAAAAAAATTAGAAAGTCGACAATATATATCAAAAAGTCAAAGATTTTATTTTTTCTTCACTTTTTGCACATCTTTTCATAAAAAATTAAAAAATTATTCTAAACATACTAATTTTTTTACATCATATTTTAGCCAAAAAGTCAAAAAATTACTAAAAAAATATGTTCCCAAACGAGTCCTAAGTTTTTGAAAAATTTAGCCAAAACTCCTCTATTGGATTTTTGTTCGGTGAAAAGGACAGACTAATTTATTTTGCTTCATAAACCTTCTAAAAGAAAACACATAATTGAGCAAGAACAAAATAAAATATATATTTTTTTTCGTAAACATTATTGCTAGAGTAACATGTTACTGTAAAGTAAAGTAACAAATTACTGCTTACATCAATTTCGAAGGTAATAATTATTTTTTCTTAAGAATTTTATAGTCAACATGGATCTTATTTGATAGATCTTGATGAGAGAATTTTAAAAATACTAATTTTATTGAAAACCGACATTTACATCAAAAGTTATATTGTTTTAAAATTTAATATTTAAATAATAATAATAATATGTATTAGACTTTTCAAGAAATTTTTTTATACTTACCTTTAATGCATTAAAATTTTATTATGAAAAAATTTTGAGCAAATCTCCTAAGTTTTTCTATATATCTATATATATATATATTATTTTTATTTTTTTGCGCCCTAGTTTTTATGCATTCCACCTTTTAAGTTCTGTATCTTCTACATTATTGGCAGAGGTAGAGATTGAGAGAAGTGCCATAGAATAGAATAATGAAAAATGATTGAGACCTCTAATTTAGAGGTACCACAGCCAATCAGGTGTCTTGAATTTTTTTTTTTTTTCCTTTTCCACCTCATTAGAGGTGGTTTAGAGTTGTCTTTTTAGAGGTATGTAGCATGGTTGTAGAATAATAGGTAAATTATAAATGCACTGGATTAAAATATGAATTGTTTTTATAATTTAAAAAATTACATCTTATTTTTTAAAATTTTAATGAAATAATAAATGACATATTTTATTAATAAATTATTAAGTCAATTAATAATTTTTAATAATGTTATAAATATATTTCAATTAATAATTTTGGTAATTTTATTATTATATAGTAGAGTAGTTGAGAGTTTTATTTTTCTGTTAGTAATAAAAATTTCTGATAATAGGGTGTTTGTAATTTTCATAATTGGAGCAAATAATTTGTATTCTAAACAAATATAATAAAATGTATTTGTAATTTATCCTAGAATAATTTAGGGTGCCACAGCTGGAGTCTGATCATCTCTATTTAAAAAAGAATACAAAAAAAAAAAATCAGGTCTTGTAAAATTAATATTTATTGTATCCTGTTTTTTATTTTATTTTTTTAAATATCAGTTAGGTTCCATTTGGAATGCTTGCAATTGTTTGGTGGTTTGGTAAATGTTTTTGTTCTTACCACTACCAGCTTTTCGTTAGTTTCTATTTTCATCTTGTAATATTTTATTATCCTAATATAAAATTCAGATCTTGTAAAATTAAAATTTACAGTATTTTATAAATTCAGTTTTCAATTGGTTTATATAAATGTTTAGACAATGACCTAGTGTAAGTGCATATATATTCATATTTTTTTTTTCTTGTTTCAGTTTATTCGTTCAGAACTTAGCTTGCCTCTAGTCTCATTTTTTGACGAGAGGATCTAGTTTTTGTGAATGTGGGCTCATTTTGGATTCATTTTAGTGATTCAAATCACTTAACTTGTAAAACTCATTACAGAAATTCAAGATGAATCAATATCAGTACCTACATGAATAATTTATACTTGTATAAAAAATTGACTATTTAATTTGAAAATCATATTTAGTCACCCAATTATTAAAGAGAAATGTGGTTTAATGATATAGTTTTTGATAATTGATTGATTTGATTTTTTTCCATTAATAATTTTCACAAAGAGTTTAATAATTTGAACAATCCAATCACCCAGACAATACCAAAGTAAGCCCACATTCACTAAGCCTCCGTTTGGGAAGTGGGCTGGCTTTTTGGCTTTTTGGCTTTTTTGGCTATATGAGCCTGGGCTCAAAAACCTGGTTTGTGAAGGACTTTTTGGCTTTTTTGACTTTTTGGCTTTTTGGTGAGGTGTCACCCTGATAAATTACCAAACTGCCCTTGTTTGCTTTTGTTTTTTATTTTGATTTTTATTTTGGGTTTGGATTTCCCATATTTTGCTTTATTTTTTTATTTATTTTTTTATTTTAATTTTGGGTTTGGATGTGGCGTTTTTTGGTTAATTTTTTTTTAAAATTTTTTTACTTTGGTTTTGATTTGGCCAATTTACGTTTTTGTATTTTGTTGAAATTTTATTATTTTTTATTTTATTATTTTGGGTTTTATTTTGGCTTATTTTGGTAAAATAATTTTTTTTTTTTGGGATTTGGCGTTTTTTGTAAAAAAAATTTATTTTATTATTTTGGGTTTTATTTTGGCTTATTTTGGTAAAATAATTAATTTTTTTTGGGATTTGGCGTTTTTTGTAAAAAAAATTATTTTATTATTTTGGGTTTTATTTTGGCTTATTTTGGTAAAATAATTTTTTTTTTTTGGGATTTGGTGGTTTTTGTAAAAATTTATTATTTTATTATTTTGGGTTTTATTTTGGCTTATTTTGGTAAAATATATATATTTTTTTATTTTGGATTTGGCGTGTTTTGCTTAAATTTTTTAAAAAATTTATGTTTTTGTTTATTTTATTTTTTTATACTTTAATTAGTTCTTGTTCTTTCATTTTATTTGAAGTATTAAAATAATGTAAATAATGTAAATAATTTAATAAGCAAAAATTTAAAATAAATATTCAAAAAATTATTAATTTACGTTTCTACGGTTTTGTCGTTTTTTACGATTTTGTCGTTTTTTTTATAATAATTTTTTTTATTTGTAATTTCTTTTATTAATTACAAATTTACGGTTTTGTCATTTTTTTATTTGTAATTTACGTTTTTTTCCGTTTTTATTAATTTAAAATGTTATTATTTTTTTATTTGTAAATTATTTTAAAATGTTATTAATGTTATTAATTTACGTTTTTTTATTTTAAATAATTTAATTTTAATTTAATTTTAAATATTTATTTTCATTTTTATTTTAATTTGCGTTTTAAATTTTATATTTATTTTAATTTTATTTTAAGTATTTAAATAATGTAAATAATCTAAAAATTCTTTCAATAGTAAAAAATTAAAATAAATATTCAAAAAATTTAAATCGTAAAAATTTAAATAATTTAAATATTCAAAAAATTATTTTAACAAAAAAAATTTAAATAATTTAAATATTCAAACAATTTAAATAGTTTAAAATGTTAATATTTTAAATTTAAAAACAACTCAACACTCAAATCGTAACCAAACACATAAAATAAAACTCACGTAAGAAATTATTTTTAAAACTCATAACCAAACACATAACTTGAAACTCCATACTACTTTCACAACTCTACACTCAAATCATAACCAAAACACATAACAAAAAATTAAAATATTTAAAACTATTTTTATAAAATAAAGTTTGAATTTATTTTTATAAAATATTTTAACAAAAAACAAAAAAATATTTTTTTTTTCAACTTTCTTTGTTTTTTCTGGGAAAATGTATTTTTTGGAAATTTTTTTTTTTTTTTTTTTTTTTTTTTTTTTGCTGCTGCTGCCGCATGCCCCTCTTTGATGAGGGGTAGTTTTGTGAATTGAGCTTAGAGTTGAAACTTGAAAGGCAAGATTTTTTGTTTTGTCTTTTAGTGGCTCTTTGAGCCACTTTTGGCATTTAGTGGCTCAAAGAGCCTTTGAGCCCTTCCCAAACATAGGCTAAACTGCGCCCTCTAGTTAAAAAATGGATTGGAGGCAAGCTCGCTCTATTGCTTTATATCATTAAAAGTAAAAATCAAATATATATATATATATATAAATAAATTTAAAATCCTCCTAAACCCTTGTTTATTTTTAAATTTTAAATAAATATTTATTAATGTGTCTGTTTCTCCTCCTCTCTTTGTGTGTTACAGTCTAAGCAAACTGTTTTGTGCAATTTATGTTTCTTACTTATTAAATAACTTAAATAAATAAGTATTTATAGGCTTTTAAGTCTAGTAGGAAAGTAATACTTTTTAACAATTTAAAGAATCTACTTATATACTTTTATAATTTAAGACATTAAAATAATACATTTTAATAATTTAAGAGATTTTTATGAAGATAACCTTGTTTTTTCCAAGTAACTTACACCACACTAATTGAACATTTTTACACTACAAATCTGAAAAAAAAAAAAAAAAAGTTTATATATATATATATATATATATAGAGAGAGAGAGAGAGAGAGAGAGAGATTTAGAACATTTCTTATCGGAGAAAGACAGACCACAAAGTCTCCCTAACATTGTCGGAGGGTCGGGGAGCGGCTCCCATTAACTCAAAAAAAAAAAAAAAAAAAAAAATCACCCGACACTCTCTCTCTGGCCTCTTTTGGGAAGAGATAAAAAATCTGATTTTCAGATTTTTTATCTCCTCTTCTCTCACAGAAAAGCTGATTATAATCTGCTTATAATCAGTTTTTCACCAAAATCAGATTATAACCATCTTCCCAAAACACCCCTCTGTTTCTCCCTGTCTCCCACCACTCACTCTCTCTCTCTCTCTCTCTCTCTCTCTCTCTCTCCTAATAAAAAATTTAAAAAAAAACTATTTTTATCTTTTTAATTTTATTTTCATAATATATATAATTTTTAATATAAAATTTTAATTTTATAAAATTAATATCATTGAAAATCTAACTTTAAAATGAGACTAATATTAAACATATTTAATAAAAAATAAAATAAAATAAAAAAAATAATTACTATGTTTAGTTATGTTTTGAAATTATTATTTTTTAAATATAAAAATTAATTTGATGAAATAAACACACAAAAGTCTTATATTTTTGAAATTCTCAAAAACAATCTTCATTCAAAAAAATATATGAAAATAATTATTTAAAAGAAATAAAAAACACACAAATTCAATTTGTGCAGAGGTGCAAAACAAATATAGGGAGTTTTTAGAAGATGGTTAAAAGTTAATTTTTTGACTTTTTTAATTTTTTTTGACAAAAAAGTGAGAAATGAAGTAATTAAAATGAGTTAAAAGCTGAGAAATGACTTTTAACTTATTTCTCAAAAGAGGACCCAACATGTTTTTTATTTTCATATGATTTATTTTTTAGAATGAAGATTGTTTTTGAGAATTTTAAAAATATATGATTTTTTTGTGTTTATTTCATCAAATTAATTTTTATGTTTAAGAAAATAATTTCAAAACATAAACAAACATAATAAATACTTTTCATTTATTTTAAATTTTTAAAATATATTTAATATTTAGTCTCATTTTAAAGATATATATTCATTGATATCAATTTTATAA
This sequence comes from Camellia japonica, assembly GCA_030407325.1. Classification (NCBI taxonomy): domain Eukaryota; kingdom Viridiplantae; phylum Streptophyta; class Magnoliopsida; order Ericales; family Theaceae; genus Camellia; species Camellia japonica. The sequence continues at coordinate 60,939,344 of JAPPVO010000029.1, forward strand.
AATTAAAATTTTATATTAAAAATTTTATATACATATATATATTATGAAAATAAATTGAAAAAGATTAAAATATTTTTTTTAATTTTTTATTAGAGAGAGAGAAAGTGTGTGAGTGATGGAAGACGGAGAGTGTAGGAGAATTTTTTTAAAAATTATTTTAGTTAATCTGAACCGCAATTATTTGTGCGATAACGTGGTCCAATTTGACCCGTCCCCCAACGAAAGGGCTGGAGAGAATGGCAGGAGAGGATCCCTTCAACGTCCTCATTCATCTACAGCTAACATAGCTTATGTCATTTATTTATTTCTATGTAGTACTTTTTAACTTTAAGCTTGGTACTTTTTAACTCAAGAGTGGTTCGTAAGTTAGCAAAGGCTGGGAATAAGGCCAAGTTTGACGTCTATTAAATAATATAAAAAGTTAAAAAGTCACTATCTTATTTAAATCATATCATCTTATTTAAATTATATTATCTCTCTAACACATCACATTAAATCCAAATCATATAAGTCAATAAGTTAAAAAATATATTTTTTTAGAACATCCCAAACCAATCCTAAGTCTCCAAGTCTTGTATTCAAAATTTTTTTGAGCCAATTTTTTGGACGGAGTACAGTTGATAAGGAGGTTGGTGTCAAGTAATTTTATTTTATTTGGTGTGGATTTAATGTTCTCTCACTATGCGAGTCTTAAATTAAGTGGAACTTGTCTTAAAAGGTCGGGACAAGTTCCCGGTTATAATCTCCTAACTCAAAATGGACAACAGGATACCTGTTGATCTCTACAAGGGCGTTGCCTTAGACCTGCGGTGAATGGAAAGATTTTCCTGTCACGAAAAGGAAAAAAAAAAAAAAAAAACACTTGAAGCTTGGTCCTTTCGAGTTTTGTTCAATCAAAACACTATTTACTTTGAGTAATGGTAGAGATCACAAATATTTTGTTAAATATCTCACATAGGTGTAAGACCTGCATGATACTCACATAGTGTGAGTCTCACACCCATGTGAAACATTTGGTAAAATATTTAGTAAAATATTTGAGATTCCTAACATTTTTCTTTTACTTTATTAATCAAATGGAAAAATGCTATAGCAATTTTACATATTTTTGTCATACATTTTGTTACATATTTTGTGATAAATCTTATATTTTTGGCTCTGAAATGATGTATTTTTGTTAAAATGTTACATATTTTGTATTTCAAAAATATCTCGTTAAAAATATGTACTGTAATTTTATTTCTTAACCACAACTTATTGTGCATATATGCATCACACAATAAAAAAAAACTTTCCTAATCAAATTTGTAGATCATTAGATTTGAGGTCCATTTTCGCAACTTTGGTTTTTTTTTTTTTTTGCTTTTTTAACTTTTTATTATTATTTTTTTGTTACATCACCTCTTTATTTTTTTTACATATTTAAAAAAAAATTTAAAAAATCAACTTTTTAACTTACTTCACAAAACAACTTGAATTTAAATGTACCTTAGAAAGAACAATCAAAGACATTATAATCTACATTAAAGAATTTTTTATTTTGTATATTGATTTGATTCTATTTATTTATTTATTTATTTTTTGATAGGTAAAAAATTATTTACAAATATAAAACAATTCTTCGAACTTAATAATCAATTATATCAGAAAACCTAACAACATATAAAGAATTACATCAAAGTGAAAATCAATCAGATAGAAAGTAAATTCCAAAACATGTTTTTGGAAAAAAAATTCCAAAAACTTATTTAGTTGAAATTTTTTTAAAAAAATTCCAAAATAACTTTTCTCTCTACTACACATCAATCAATCATTTTTTCTTTCTCCTTTATCCTTCCCAATCATTTTTTCTCTCACACACATCTATTCAACTACAAAAACATATCAAATCATTCCAAATTCTAAACCTCCAAAATTATTTTCAAAATATACAATCAAACAAATTTTTAAATTTTCTAAACTCTCTTCAGAAAATAATTTTTGAAATAATATCTCAAAATACAAACCACATACGTATCTTTAATAGTGAATAAATGATTAATCTTTATTGTGGGCAATCATTTACTTTTAATTAAAAAGGTTTGACTTCTTTCAAGTTGTCATCTCAACTTAAGAGTGTATATTTGGACTTGGTAGACCTATTTTGAAACCGATTTCAATGATCCGAATCGTTCACTAACCCAATTGATTAAGGAAAATATGAGATTATGAATTTGTATTTTAAATATTTCTTATTTAATTATGATAAGGTCAATCATATCAAGATCCTTTAAGTTATTAGCAAATATAGTTCACCTCTTTTATTTATGAATTCGAAGATTATGATCTTTTCAATTATAAAAATTGTACAAATACCTCCCAAATCAGGTAAAAGTTATGTGTTTTTTATGGGTTTTTTTTAAGATGTATTTATTATAATTAAAATGTACAAAATATACATGTTTATGGATTATGATTAAAATGGCTTCCAAGCCTTAGCCAAACCTATTGTTTTACAAGAATATCAATGATTTCATTTTATAAAGGGAAAATTTCAAACACCCCCCTCGAGATTTGGTGAAAATACAGATTCCCTCCTGACGTTTGAGAAATTACATTCCGCCCCCTGAGGTTTATATTTCCATAACAAATTACCCCTGAGGTTTTTATTTTTATACAGATTCCCCCCTAATTTCTCTTAATTTGTTATGAAAAATTGACCCTCAGGGGGGCAATTTGTAATTTTTCAAACCTCATGAGAGAATCTATATTTTTACCAAACCTCGAGGGGGTGTTTGTAATTTGCCATTTTATAAATTACTGCACATTTTAACTAAGGAGTATCAGATTCATTAATTGACTTACAAAATTAACAATGATTCAAACCTAAAAAATGTTTTAATCTTGTGATGATATTACAGGTAAAATATCGAATGGTAGCACTGGAGATGTAGCTGATGACTTTTATTATCGTTACAAGGTATGCAGTTGATAAATATATAAATATATTTCAAAATGACAATTGTGGTATACAGATTCTCTATTTCATTCTTTCTTAATCCAAATCTCATTTCTACCACACGATCAAAACTTTCTAACCTAATCGTATGGTAGATTCAGTATTTGAGACAGAATAACACGAGGGAAAAAAAATAAATAAATAAATAGAAGAAGAAGAAGAAGAAGAAGAAGAAGAAGAAGAAAAAGAAGAAAATTTGCACCTGATTCAATTCAGTGCAAATTTTGAAAAATAATTATAAATAAGTGTAAACTTTGTAAATATTGATAATTAAAATCATAAATTTTTCATGAATTTATAATAAATTTTTGAAACTACCACGCAATGGTAATGTCCCTCAAAAGAATAAAAAATAAAAGATAGTGAATCTTCCGTCATAGTTGTAAAGGAATGATACTTCTCAAATTATTGATACATAAACAAAATTTTGGTACAGAATTTTCTATAGAATTATATAACTTTTTGTGGTCCCTTCTCTATTGTTCTCATAATTTTAAAAATATCATTACCGCATCATTCTTTCTTTCTTTCTTTCTTTTTTTTCTTTTTTTTTTGTATAAAAATTATGTTTCTAAGTTTTCCCATTTCTCCTAGTTGGAGGTACACAAGGTGATCCATTATTATTGTGTTAAGTTAGTATTTCTTTAATTTTATAATATACTTTTTTGTTTCTTTTGTTTAATAAGTGTAACTATAACAAGTGTTTGGATTTACAACAATAATTGAGAGAGACACATGTATGTATGTATGAAACAGGAAGATGTGAAGGTGCTGAAGTTCATAGGACTAGATGGTTTCAGAATGTCCATCTCATGGGCCCGAGTATTACCTCGTAAGTTCATTTTTATTTTCAATTCAATCCATCCCTACCCTTGATTTAATTATTTATAAATACTAATAAAAAAATTGATAATGCCAACAATCATCATAAGATTATTGATCAGATTTTGGTGATGGATAAAAACAAACATTATTAAAGAGTCCAAAAGGTATTACTATGGTGTTCCCGATGAATAAGAACTGTATAATATATTAAGGGCGGGTTTGACATCTAGTTAACCAATTATTAAAAGGAAAAATGGTATATAAATTCATTTTTTAAATTCATTTTCTAGAGTTAATGAAGTGTAAGTGATATGATTGGTTAATAATTGAAAAGATATGAGAGAGTGTATTACTTTAGATATCTTAATTAATTGTCATATCATTAAACTTAAAAATTAAATCTAATTTTAGACTTGTATAATAATTTCCTTATAAAAAAATATGTTTAGATAACATGAGTGACATAGTATTTGTAATTAATGATAGATCCCATTATCTTTCGTATATGACTAAATATATTTTTTTAAATAATATTATATATAAATAGATTTTTAATCAGATCTACAATATAAATAAATATACATGACAACCGTTGGCCAATTGTGTTGCCTAATTGTGTGATCAACCTATATCTATTGACTGGACACTATACCAACAACAAAATATTTGGTCATATTATATATTGGGGAAGAGTAAGTTTATAATATATGCTTTATATCAAAAGCATAACTTTGTTTTTTAATGCAAGAAGGGATACTTGCACTCTTTTATATTATTGTTAAATATGGTTAATAATACTTAAATGAGTTGACAACAAAACAAGGTTAGCTGTTACATACGTGTGTTAATGCATGAAGTATACTACCCCTCTTTTACGTTAGTGTTAAATAAGGCCAATAACACTCAAAAGAATAATATTATCTGTATTAATTAATGTACTAACTAGTATATTAACAGATAATATAGAATAATTTTAGAAGTTTTGAGTATTTATAATTTCTATAATATGTGCGGTTAGTAATAATGATATAACACTAATTGGTACACTAATATATACATCAATTAGTGTATGTAGCACCACCAATACTCAAAATCATAAACCAACTAGGACCACCATGATTCTCTTAAGTGTTTAATTCAAAGAAAATGGTCATAGGTTTAATTCTTCCTTGAGAGAATTGAATTAGGTAGCAAATACTTGGGTCTTTGCAAGAGTGAGAAGGGTAATTTCTATAGATACTAATCTAATAACTAACAATTGACTTTGATCATATTTAATGGCGTAGATAATTTTAATACATTTTTCACATAAAATATGTTGAAATATTAAATTTTGCATAGTTTATTTACTAAGAAATTGGTAAAAGAGGAAAGGCAAGGTTTTGTTTTATAAAAAAAGTTAAACATTATGTTAGTTCTATTTGAAGCCATGGCGTTAACTATGTGATATTTCAGTCGGAAAAAAAGTTAAATAAATAAAGTATGCTAGCAGATCGATGATATTTAAAATATATAAAATAATAAATAAATAAAAACATATGTATAAAAACATATAAATGTATTGGAATAACTCAAAACAACATTAATTTTAATTATTTTGACATTATCTCTACCTTAATCACAGTTAGCATAACCATAACAAATAATAGCTGAGTTGTTGCCAGCTGCCTTCGTCAGATAAAGCTGAATTAATAAGCTTTATGTTCACTCGATAGTACATGCCAAGAGACAACCGATAGGGCTACGGGATTTTTGAGAAGTGAGTTATAATTCACTTTTCAGATTATAAGTCACTTTTTTTTCACACAAAAAGTTAATTATAATCGACTTTATAATCAATTTTTAACTAAAAAGTTAATTATAACAATCTTCTTAAAATAGCCCTATGTGTGGTTGTTGAGACTTGAGATTGAATAAAACAGATTCACTCAGTTTGATTTTAATTTTCAGAATTTACCTTTTAAATTTTTTTTATATTTCTTATTTTCATTGGTTTTTTTTAATATTTTAAGTATTTTTTTTAATTTTTAGAACCACCAAACATAATAATTTAAAATGTATAATATTTATAAAAAAAAAAATCTTTAAAAAATTCACTAAAAATACCAACAAAAAAAAATTCAATACATGTTTTGGAGATTGACCAATAAGTCTCATATTTTAAACTTATAATCTATATAGTCCCATATTTTTTTCTTATGATCCATTTAATCCTGCCAATGACTCATTTGTCCATCACATTGAAGTATCACATTTGAAAAAAATATACTAAGGAGTTTTTTTAGTGTCACATCATACATGTTACGTTAGAGTATCACATATGGAAAAGTACATTAAAGAGTTAATTTTTTTAGAGTGTCAAATTATACCCGGCACGTTGGAGTGTCACATGTCACATTTGGAAAAAATACACTAAATTTTTTTTTAGTGTCATATCATACCTGCTACGTTGCATATTTGAAAAAAATATACTAAGGAGCTTTTATTTTTTTAGAGTATCACATCATATCCGCCATGTTGTCACATTTAAAAAAAGTACACTAAGGATTTTTAGTTTTTTTTTTTAGTGTCACATCATACCCGTCACGTTTGGAAAAAAAAATACACTAAGGAGTTTAATATTTTTTGGAGTAAAAGTCTTGGAGTGTCCAATTATACCCGCTACGTTGTTATATTTGGAAAAAGTACAGTAAGGAGATTTTAGTTTTTTTGGAGTGTTACATCGTTGGAGTGTCACATTAATATTTGCCACATTGGAGTATCACATCATACATGTCACATTAATAAAATAGTGTAATTATCTACCAAAACACTACCAAAATAAATATATAAAAAAATAGGACTAAACAAAGAAACTCTTTACTAATAAAACTTAATAGATCAATAGAAAAAATTTTAGACTAATTGAAATATTTGTTTGTGAGATGAGATTTATTGGTAAATATCTTTTTGTATTTTTGTTTATTTATTAATTTTTTAAAATATTTTTAAATAAATATTTTACTATTTAAATACACCCAATTAAGGTGGATTTAAAAAAATAAAAAAATTATTTAAAATTTTAAAAATATTCACTAAAAACAAAAAAAAAATACAAAAATAAAAAATTTAATTTTCCAAAAAGAATTTAAAAAACTAAACTATAATCTTTCATAAAGCGGCATTAGGTTTGCCAAATTGGAGGAATTCCTTTGTCCTGCCAAACTATTAATCCCCCAATTTCATGGGATATACAACTCGTTTGGGATAAATATACCCCTTGAGTTATTTTCTCTCATCCATTTAATTTAACAATCAAAATAATTTATCATATCTCATTACATGTACAAACTCATCCAATATTTCATGGTATAAAGGTTTATTTTGACAATTAAAAAAAAATAAAAAAAGTCAGCTTATTAACTTATTTAGGTCGCATCACCATATTATTTTTTTTTTATATATTTTTTTTAAGAAAAAAAATTGAACTAAGTAAAACACAAGTAGGTGAAGAGAGATTTATGAATAAATACCCCTATAAAAAATATTGTAGTTCCACTATATTACTTAGGATTGTTAATATGCAGCCTTAGAACATATGTTAAGATGCTTGAAAAAATTATAAATCACCATGAATGGGTGTGCATTAAAAAATGGAAAATACCTTTCAAGCTCTCTTATGCTGAGTTTGGTTAGAGGATTTGACGAGGGAAATAGAAATGGAAAAGAGAAATAGAAATAGAAAGAAAATGAGAAAGAATTAATATAGGATTCAATTCTAAGTTATGTTTGGTTAAGTTGGGAAATAGAGAAAGAAAATACTCTAAGTAAATTCAAAACACAAAAAAATGAGATTTCATTTTTCTCTCATTTTCTTTTCTTGTATTTTTCATTATAACCAAACAAAAAATAAAATTATATTTCATTTTTCCATTTATCTCATCAAATTTTTCAATCAAATACCGAGCAAGGATCCCCTCCTTGTATTCTCTTATTGACTTCCTACTTGATGGGCCATTGAGTCCACTTTTGTGCCCAATTTCGATAATCCGAACCGTTCACATTTTAGAATTTGTCATGTACATCATACCTGTAAAAAATTAAATTGATCGAATATTGGAAGAATTAAAAGCCGTTTATTAAAAAAAATTTAATAAACAGTTTTATTGTTTAATAAAACTTTTTGTTCACGTGGTTTTTGATATCCGATCGATTTGATTTTTTACAAGTATGATATATATGACAGATTTTAAAATGTGAACGGTTCGGATCATCAAAATTAAATCCAAAAGTTAGCCCAATAACCCATAAAATAAGAAGTTAAGAGATTCAAGAAAAGAATCATTGCTCCTTAATATGAGTATTTGGGAAGTGAGTTTTTTTTTTGTAGGTTTTTCAGTTGTAGGATTTTATTGAATAAAAAAAATTTTGTATTTGAGAAGATAGTTTTGTTTTTTTTTATGGTTAGATGTGATGTTTGTAAAAGAAAAAATGAAATGATTATGGAATTTGATGTGATATTTTGTTTGAATTTATTTTTTTGATTTTGTAACCAATTTATCTTTTAGTGAAAAAAAACTAAAAAAAAAACCTTCTCAAACACCGTCAATATGTGCTCTTAGATCACATAATAATAAAACCCTGTTACTTACGGGAAATAACTGCACAGTTGTGCAGGAAAAAAGTATGCAAAATTATCAAAAAATATAATATTTTAATTATCAAAATATTATAGTAAAAAAAATTATTACACTGTACAATTATTTCTCCACTATTTATTCGCTCCTCTCGGAATCCCAATGTGGTCAAACAAAAAAAAGAGAAATGATATATCCTTTTAGTTAAGAACTTTAAAAGAATATTAATAATGTGAAAAATTAAAAAAAAAAATTAAGGTTAAAATATCACATCACATGAGACTCATATATCAATTAAAGTTGGTCTTGCTGTATCATCATATAATATTTCAAAAATATTATGATTGATAAAAAAAATAAGACTTACAAATTTAAATTCGGTGATTAAAAAATATAAAAAAAGTATAATAAATTATAATTGATATAGGATACAGTCACATAACATCTGAGCGCCAACCAATAATTTTTTTCAAAACGTGGGTGCACGCACACATATCGAGAAAATGAATTTATCAAGAAAAACTCTATTCCAACCGGCCTCGTTTGGGGAGTGGCTATTTTAGTCAAAAAGTCAAAAAGCTAACTAAAACTTGTCACATTACCTCTCTACTTTTCTGTACATCTTTTCGTAAAAAGTCAAAAAATTACTAAAATAGCCTGTTCGCAAACGAGGCTTGGCTTGCGAAATCGGATTGCTTGTTTCCAGTTTTTCAAAACGCTTTTTAAAAAATTCTACTTTCTTATTTTTTGAAATTTTTTATTTTTACCAAATTTTTTAATATTTTAAGTAATTTTTTACTTTTTAGACACACCTAACATAAATACACCTAAAAGTAAAAAAATTGTAAAAAAAAATCTTTTAAAAATTCACTAAATATCAAAAATACAAAAAAATATAAGAATTCAGTATATTTTTTGTATTTTTATGTATTTTTAATTTTTTAAAATATTTTTCACAAATTTTTTACTTTTTAGATACATCTAAGTAAGGTGCATCTAAAAAAATAAAAAAAATGTTTAAAATTTAAAAAATATTCACTAAAAACAAAAAAACACAAAAACCAAAAAAATCAATTTTCAAAAAACTTAATCCAGAAAACTCAAACCAAACACACTAGTTTTTTTTTTTTAACTATTTTAATTCAGGTTAAAAGTTTATTTAAGTTAATTTTTTTAATGTTTGTGAGAGAAAAAATAAAATAATTATGATTTATATGTGAAATTTTATTTTATTGACTGTTTAACGCATTTTGTCTTTTTTTAACGTATTTTGGATGATAATCATGTAATGGGTGGTTGTTAAACTTTTAATGTGTAATTGATATATTTAATATATGAAATATTTTTAGTTTTGGATTTTTTGATTTAATAGATTGGTTTAATAATGATATCAAAATTGTCGTCATATTTGACTTTTAGAAAAATAAAAACTAATTTAATGAAAATAAAAACAATCACCCATTACATGATCATTATCCAAACAAATAATAAAAATTAATTTAGTAAAATAAATAAATATGTAAAAGATTTATCAATTTTATATAATTTTATCTTTGGTGAGTAGAAATAATTTTTAAGAATTCAAAAATATCTTTTTGATATTTATTTTTGTCAAATTAATTTTTATTTTATTAAATTGATGATTTTTCCCTTAAAATTGATAAATAATATCTTTAATTATCCTTATTTGGAACAAGATTCAAAATTCAGTGTCAAATGTGTCACAATTGAAAAGTCAAGGATCAAAGTGACACGAATCCCAAACTATAGGGATTGTTAGTATAATTCGCCCTAAAAAAAAACTGACTACATATAATTGGTTTGGTTTGATTCAACTGACTTGGTCGATTTTTTTGATTTTTCTTACATCTTTACAAAATAAGTTAATAAGACAATAAGCTAGCTTTTTTTTCCTTTTTTTTTTTTTCCTTCCCAAATGAAGCTGTGAGCTATAAGGTCATGTCATTGTACGATGATACTATGGCCTTTCTTAGGAAGTTAGCTATTTTAGGCACCGTTTGGGAAAGTGGGTTGGAAGTTTTTTTGATTATTTTAATCACAAAAGATAAAATAGGGTATTTTAATCACAACAAACAAAACATCACATCCAACCCACAATCATTACACTCTTCTCTTACAAAAAAAAAAAATCAAAAAAGTCAAAAAGTCATTCCCAAACCAAGCTTTTTAGCCCAGGCTAAAATAGCCAAAAAAACCAAAAAGCTAACCCACTTCCCAAACGACACCTTGGTTTCTTTTGTAATTGATTTGATGGTTATAAGAGAAAAAGTGAAATAATTATGGATTAAAGGTGTTTTGGGAAGATGGTTAAAAACTGACCTTTAGCTTTTTTCGACTTTTTTAAAAAACGTATAAAAACATGAGAGATGATATGATCCAAAGTGAGTTAAAAATGAGTTAAAAGCTGAGAAGTGACTTTTAACCCACTTTCCAAAAGAAGCAAAATATCTTATTAACTATTTAATCTATTTTGTCTTTTTATGGCAATTTTAACCTGACCATCTTCCCAAATAAGGTCTATATGTGGTATTGAACAAATTGTAACACTTTAGTAATTAATTTTGACGTAGGACTAAAATTAACATGCATTGGGTAAATGTAATATAATTATTATTCCTCTTGCTGTTTATAGTTTAGGCGGTCTTATATAACATGTTAATACTTGTTTTCAATTAAAAAGTTCTATTCTTTCTGATTTTCAATCTTCATTTCTTTTTGTTGTATAAATTTTTGGTTTTTCAGGTGGGAAACTTAGCGGAGGAGTGAACAAGGAAGGTATCGCCTTCTACAACAATGTCATCAATGACCTTTTGTCAAAAGGTTATAATTTCTCTCTCTCATTCATAATTTTTTTTTCTAATTTATTAGATACTCAAATATAATCTTCTAAGATATGTTAAGAAACAGAATTACAAAAGTTTAATTAGTAATTTTACATCTCAAAATTAATATATATGTATATATTTATTGAAATTAATATTTAAAAATCAAAAGTCCTCAAATTAAAATATGTCTTAAGCCTCAAAAAAGGATTTGGCCGCCCTAATTAGGTGCTAAATAGTTTAACTTGGTTCATATAAGATATGTTTGATTGGACGGACTGAATAAGAGGGGATTAGAATCCATTAGACTTGAATTTTAGAACTGTGAATCCTTCAGACTATTTGGTTGGATTGAATGTGTATCTCCTATTTATTTTCTCATGAGATTAGATGTCTGGAAATGATTATTTTTAGTGAATCCAATGTGTAGTTAGACAGACTGGGCAAGGTATATAAGCAAAAGACTATTTATCATTTTTCAATTATTTACTAAGTAATAGCAATATTAAACATATCTTTTATATTTAATTATTTTTAGTTAGATTAAATAAAATTTATTTTATTATTTTTACACAATTAAATAATTTATTTTTAAAAATTTAAATACATAAAATATCAATAAAAATATATGTTATTTTTTTATTTAAAATTTAAATAAATTTATTTTAAATAATAATAATAATTAAATAATGAAATTAAATAAAACATCTATTAAAATTTAAAAAATGAAATTAAATAAAATATAAACAAAATTTTAAAATAAAATATCAAAAAAATTATTTTAAAAATTAAATAATAAACATCAATAAAAGTTAAATAAAATTATTTTATTTTTAAATTGAGACATTTAAATTTATTAAATTTTACTAAATATAATATATAATTAAATAGTGGATAGTCAAATGATCATTTCACCACCTAATCCATGGGATTGTTATCCCATAAAAATTGTCTCAAACCCTCCCCCCCTCTCTCTCTCGCAGACAGTGTAATCCCACATATGGGGATAAGAAGTCCGACTGGACTCCATATCCAACGGATTAAAAAAAAAAAAAAAATGAGATAAAGGACTTCCAATAAATTACAATTCAAATTGTATTTAGTCCCCTAATCCCTTGAATCAAATGCACCAATAATGTTCTCATAGCTGGTGTAATACACAAGTTAAGTCTTACAATTGATGCGGTTTTCATTTCTCTATTACCCTCTTGCCAATTGTAAAAAGTTAAAATAAAAATAACTTGGGTGGTAAAGGGAGTGAACTAGGGGATCGGGTTTGTTACAAGTTTAACTTCTTTTTCTTTTCCTTTTTTTTTAAAATTAAAATGGAAACCTTTGTCTAACATATTGTTATTCTTCATGTACACAGGTATACAACCTTTTATAACAATCTTTCACTGGGATCTTCCCAAGCCCTAAGATGAATATGGGGCTTTTTAAGCCCTCACATTGTGTAAGTTAACATCTCTTCATACCATATTAAAAAAGTTACTCCCAAACTATACTTTTTTTTTTTTTTTTTAATCAGCAAATAAAATCTTTATTGATGAAGAAAATATACATTATATATGAAATTACGTCAATAAGGATGAAAAAGAAAAAGAAAAAAAAGGGAACATAGCATAATATTGTTGAGAAACAACACTTATTGCCACCCAAAGACTATCACTACAAAAGTTTATAACCTACAAGAGCGCTCCCCAACTATGCTTAGAAAATATTGATTAAAGGTATTTAATAAATAGCTTCTTGGTTTAAAAATGTTACTCCTAATCTCTGTTGTAATATACGAAGGTCCTCAACCCTAAAACGTCTTCAACTTCTCCTCACCGTGAGTATTTACCATTTTGGGCAGGAACGATTTCCGGGATTTTGCAGAGCTGTGCTTCAAGGAGTTTGGTGACGAGTTAAACATTGGATCACAATGAATGAACCATGGTCTTACTCCTACGGGGTTATGATGCAGGTCTCCTAGCACCGGGCCGTTGTTCGGCTTTTATGGCATTTTGCCCTGAAGGGAATTCTGGGACTGAGCCCTATATAGTTACCCACAATTTGTTCTTTCTCATGCTGCTGCTGTGAAACTATACAAGGAGAATATCAGGTGAATAATAATTAGTTGTGTTTTCATTTTTTTCAAAAGTATTACACGCCCATTTTCAACTCCCGCACCATTTATAAGATTCAGTTTAGTTGTGTTCTCTTTTCTTTTGGATAAATTATTACACTGGTAATACTTGCATTTTACAATTTGTATCATTTCGGTATCTGCAATTTTAATTAGATCGATTTTGAGATTTAATTTTAGATTTTTTTGTCAATTTAGTTCAATTGATAACGCGGATTAGGCTTTTTGAAAGAAAATGGTTACTAAGTTGGTTGAGATGAGTTGAACAAATTTATAATTTTGTGTATAATTCAATTGACAACATATGTCATTTGTGCACATTTTTCATAATTTTTTTTTTTAACAATTGTAATCAGTTAGACTAAATTGAGATAAAATTATAAATTCATGATCAAAATTGAGCGAATTAAAATCAGAGAGACGAAAATGAGACAAATGCAAAAATATAGGGACTACCAATATAATTTAGCCTTTTCTTTTTCTTTTTTTGGAAAAATGTAGAAAATTTCCTGGCTAATTATTTTAAATTTTTTTTGGGGTACTTTTTAAAGCAATTTTAAAAAGTTTATTTTATATTTTTATGTTTTCACATAATGAAAACATAGAAACACGATGGATTTTTTAATTTTTTTAAAATTTTTGTTTCATTAAATACCCAAAAAAAAAAATTGAAATTAAAATTAAAATGAATAAAAGGGAAACACAACAAAAACTCTCAACATTAAAAAGTTTACATGTGAGTATGTGGGACAAGGATTCTCTAAACTTAAATTTTTTGGTCTTTTTGTTTCTAAATCTTTCAATCTTTCTGTCTCAATGCATGCATTTTCAATTATTGGGTCATGTGAAAATTTTATAGTAGTCTAATGAATAATTAGGAAATGTATTTAAATTGAGAGACAGAAAGATTTGGGTATGAAACTTCCAAGTATGCGAGAATTAGTAATTTAATAAACGAAGATAAAATGCAGGCATATCAAAAGGGGCAGATAGGGATAACACTAGTGACTTATTGGATGATTCCCTACTCCAATTCGAAAGCCGACAAGGATGCGGCACAACGAGCCCTTGATTTCATGTATGGATGGTAAGTACATTCTCCCAAACTAAATTGGTGGTGTTTTGAGAAGTTGGTAAAAAATTAGTTTTTTAGTTTTTTTAGTTTATTTTGTCTTTTTGTGGAAAAGTTTTGTGAAAGGTGATGTGACTATTTTGTTTTTTTGTGTGTAAGTTTTGTGAGAGGTGATGTGACTCAAAATTGGTAAAAAGCTGAAAGCTGACTTTTTACCAGCTTCCCAAAATGACCCAACTAACTTCCCAAAAAAATTGTTCATTTAACAGGTGTCTAAAGAAGTTGGACAAGTGAACTATAATGTCATACAGATGGAAGTTTTGTACATTTTTTTTTGTGTGTGTGTGTGATTTTATTTTATTTTATTTTATTGTGATTATTCTATTTCAGACAAAAATGACCACACTAACTCTCAATTTCAAAAATAATACTGTTATAGGATACAAATCTTACAAACTATTTATATTCACCACGTAGCATTGTCGGTCTCTTTTAGGTCAAGTTTGGGAACTTGTAAAAAAAGTCAAAAAGTTTCTCAAAAAGTTAAAATTAACACTATTCACCAAAAGTCAACAATTACGGCTGCACAACTCCCAATTCGAATTTTTCCCTAAAATCAATTTTTACAATTTTTTATTATACATTTTTTCATAAAAAATTCAAAAAGTTAACCAAAGTATCCATATTTCAACCTCAATTTTTTAGTCTAAAAAGACAAAAAGTACACTAATTTTATGTAATACTAAGGCCAAGTTTAGTAAAGTTAAGTTTGGCATAATCTAAATAATACAAAAAGTCAAAAAGTTACTATCATATTTAAGTCACATCATCTTATTTAAATCACATCACCTCTAACACATCACATCAACCCAACTCAAACCCAACCCATATAAGCCAATAAATCAAAAAGTACACTTTTTTAAAACATCCCAAACCAACCCTAAGTTGAAAAAAAATCAAAAAGTCAAAAAGTTACTCAAAAAGTTAAAAGTTATCACTATTCACCAAAAGTCAAAAATTACGGCTGCACAACTCTCAATTCTAATTTTTCCCTACACACTAATTTATACAATTTTTTAATACACATTTTTTCATAAAATGTCAAAAAGTTAACCCAAACATCCATATTTTTTTTTTCAATTTTTTAGTCTAAAAAGACAAAAAGTGCACTTATTTAGGACACCCCAAACAACCCTTTCTTTACTCTATTTGTGACATTTGCATTTTTGGATAGCATTTTACTTTTTAAAAATTTACGAATATCACAACGTTCTAGATGTAATTTTTGTTTAAAGATTCAGTTTGTGCATCATTTTCCCTCTGCAATTCAACCAGTTTTTCAAACCGAATGTGTTCATCTTGTAAACATAATTTGTAGTCATAAAGATATATATAAGTTAATGGAAGTGGATTTTGAGGTTTATTGAGCCATTAAGCTTTGGTGAATACCAAAAAGCATGCTAGACTTGTTGGTAAAAGGTTACCAAGGTTCACTAAAGAGCAAGCTATGTTGGTGAAGGGGTCTTTCGATTTCCTCGGACTAAATTACTATATTGCAAATTATGTACTAAATGTTCCACTTCTAATAGTGTTAATCTCAGCACAACCGATTCTCTTCTAATCAAACTGGTAAGTTCCCAAAAAAAAAAAAAAATCATTACAGCTCTATAAATGAATCAAACCCATGTAACTTTTATTTGTTTGTTTTTTTTTTCTTTTTTTTTTTCTTCTTGATTTGCAGCATTCCGAAATGGGGTAGCTATTGGGAGACAGTAAGTATCAAAGAAACTTTTCTGTAAAACATTAATGAGAAGAAATATGTCCATATAAATCTTTGTAAGGACATAATGAGTTTCATTTCAACACACAAAATGTTAGTTTAATTTTTTTTCAACTTGGTACAAATCAATGTGCAGACTTACCTGCATTTTTTCATGTACCCGAAAGGATTGAAAGATCTATTGGTCTACACAAAGGAGAAGTACAACGATCCAGTTATTTACATAACAGAGAATGGTATAACATTAATGTGTTCTACAGTTGACACAAATTTTCTTTCAACTAATTAACGAAAATAACATATTTCATTTTTGAGTAATCATGTTAACTAATTGTCTAAAGTAATTGAAATAACATCTGTACGTAAAGTTCATTCCTCGAATCGTTTTCAGGCATGGGTGACAACAATAATGTTACAACTGAAGAAGGCATCAAGGATCCCCAGAGGGCCTATTTCTACAATCAGCATCTTCTATCACTTAAAAATGCCATTGCGTAAGTCTACACTTCCTGCTCTTATGTATGGTTCTTTAAATATCAACTATGTTACAGATTTGTTAAGATTTTATCAACTTAGAGAGCTTTGTCTCTTGCTTCTAGGGTGTCTTTAGTAGTGAAGTTTGTTTCTTCTTTTTCATCCTCAACCAATTTGTAGCTTCACTAAAAGCTATCAAGGGAAAACAATACAGTATACACCCCTTTAACCACTTTACAACCTCACTACAAAAATTTAAGGTCTTAGAGACCAAAATTTAGGGATAAAATTATTTTTTAGAGACCAAATATTTTTATTGCGAAAAATGTCATGATTATATTTTTAACAACGAAAATTAGACATTAGTAATGAATTATTATTCTTTTGGGACCAAATTTTCTATCTCAAAAAATAAACTATTTTGAGACCAAATTATTTTGTCCCTAAAAGTCAATTTATTAGTGACATTTTCAAAATTTTGTCGCTAAAAGCATTGTTTTTGACTTTTTAGGATGACCTTTTAATGACTATCCTCATGACGATAGAAATTGATTCCTAAATATCTTTTGCAACAAAATATTCACTTTTAGAAACCAAAATATTTGATTTCTAAAACTCTAATATGTTGTAGTGCCTGATTAAGATTTTGTCGAAGTAGTGAGCTTTGTTTCTTGCTTCTAGGTAGGAGTGTAAAAATGACCCCCGACTCAAGGCCCAACTAGGCCTAACCCGACCCCCCAGGCTAGGGCTTGTGCCATACTTTTTCTAGCTTGACCCCGACTCGACGAGCCTGATCTAGGCCTGGATTGAGGCCTAGTTCAAGGACCGACTTGCCCAACGCCCAACATCACCTGCAAGTTATTTTGGTGAGGGGAAAAAAAAAAAAGAAAGGTAAAGCCCATTCCAAGCCCAACCTGAAGCTCAATTATCCCTAGGATTGCGATGATATTTTGGTAATTGGGCCAGCCCAGCTCAGCCCAACCCAATTTTTGCGGGACCCTGGGCCCAAGGCCCGCCTAGCCGAGCCAATTTTACATCCCTACTTCTAGGGTTCTTTTAGTAATGAGATTTATTTCTTCTTCATTTATGATTGTTTTTATAGATTTTTTTTTTTTTTAAATTTTTTTTTTAATTGAAGTTGTTCTTAACTTCAACATAAATGTATCATTGTCAAAGACAAGTCTACATTAATTTTATGAATCTTTGCAGGGCTGGCGTGAAGGTTAAAGGTTACTTTACATGGGCATTTCTTGACAATTTTGAATGGTTATCCGGTTACACCCAAAGGTTCGGAATTGTCTATGTAGATTTCAAAGATGGACTAAAAAGATACCCCAAACATTCAGCTTTGTGGTTCAAGAAATTCCTCCTCAAGTAGTGAAGGTTTCGGTGTATGACTAAAAGCGCTATGAGTTCAATAAGTTTTCTCCACTCTATTTAAATCTATCAAATTAGTAAGGTGGAGAACAACACTTTCGTATCTTCATTTCGCAATAAAATGTGTGGCACTCTTTACACAACTTTTTTGTAATCGGTAATAATGATTGTGTTGCATTCGCTCTTTTGCTTATTCTCATATATTTTTCATCTCTTTCACATTGAAACAATGAGAACTAGAGATAGATCAATGCGGGGCTGATCTTCATCATGAATCAAGGAATCAATATATATATTTTTTTAATTTGGGTAACTGATTTTATATTCAGCAAGAAAACATGACTATAAAATCATATTAATAAGTTATTAGATTTTTTTTTGTTGAAGGAAGGATATTATTAGGAAAATTTGACGCAATATATCATAATATTATTATCACAGAAAATCACAAATATATTAATTCAAGGGAATCCCTATTCCCACTCAAGTTTATTTTAAATACACTATTTTCTTTGTTTTTTATTATACATAGTTATATTAATATCCTTTTACACACAAAATACACTCCTTGAAAAGATCAAAATTTCAAGGGTATTAATGTATTTAGAGCAAAGAATGAGTATATTTGGAATAAAGTATAGTGAGAATAATGACTCTCTAATTCAAATATGTAAATTAAAAGAAAGTACAAAATTTGGCCTACGATTGTGAGAGAAGTGTAATCGCTATACTAAAGCTGCTATTGCGTCCTCATGCGAAGGTATTAGTGGACAATAAACAACTCCAAGATTCAACTAAAATCACTTTGGATACACCAAAAAGGTTATTGAATCATCTATAATCAAAGTTGTTCAAAAATATATATGAAAAATAATAATATAATATTGAATATATAAAGTGAAGGGAAAATGTTTTCCATATAAATCTGGAAGTGAAGGGTGGTCCTCTATGTATATAGGACTCTAAACAACCATTCGCTAGCAACATATCTCTTAATTAACATGTGTCCCTTAGTTTTGTGTCTTTTTACTAAATTTAATTTTTAAAACTTAATTATTTTTTCAACAAACACAGCATCATTTTTTAATTGAAATTGAATAACCAAATCTCTTTCCAAATTCAAGAGCCAAACACAGCCCAAAGAAACCAAGAGAACCAAATCACATTACATCAATTGTAGTATGTTGTGTTCTTCTAGTAGTGTGTCATTCTAATTTCATTGAAGTCTCTCTCCACTTGTTGAAATCGAAATTATTGTACCTTTTGCATCTCTGTAAGGCTGCCAATTATATGTGGAGTATTTCTTTGTAAAATCAAAAATTTTCCAAGTGTTATTTCTTGCCCATTTTCATTCAACTATTTTGGATAATACATGTCTGCAACTTTTGCAATTCTGTGACAAGACTTGAGGACGCTAGTAATCCAGCTATAAAGCTGTCTCTTTTCCATCTTCAGTTAGCTTTGTTAATGTATATATGGATAGGGATTCAATTTAGAAATTCATATTTAGTTGTATCTATTGGGATTAAACACACCTAGAAAGATAATTAAAAAACAATCACACATACAAATGAGATAAATATTTACATGGTTCGGCTCAATGCTTACGTCCACGGGAGAGAAAGAGAATGCACTATAAACTGAGCAAAAATACAAAACAGAGGAAGATGAGTCTCTCACTCTTTCTACTAAGCCTCCGTTTGGGAAGTGAGTTGGCTTTTTGGCTTTTTGACTTTTTTGGCTATATGAGCCTGGGCTCAAAAACCTGGTTTGGGAAGGACTTTTTGACTTTTTTGGCTTTTTGGCTTTTTGGTGAGGTGTCTTCCTACGAATTTACCAAAGTGCCCCTGATAAGATTTGTACCTGTAATAAAAAAAGGAATTTGACATCCACGTCAGCTTCGAACAGTTCGAACTTCTTGTTGTTTATTTTTATTTTTTTTAATTTTTTTGTTATTTTCGGTTTGAATTTGGTGTTTTTTGCTAACTTTTTTTTTTTTTTGGGGGTTTTGATTTGGCCTATTTTGTTTTAATTTTATAATTTTTTGTTTTTTTATTTGGGGTTTTATTTTATTTTGGTAAAATATTTATTTTGTGTTTGGATTTGGCGTATTTTGTTTAAATTTTATTATTTTTTATTTTTTTATTTTGGCATATTTTGGTAAAATATTTATTTTTTTATTTTGGGTTTGGATTTGGTGTATTTTGCTTAACTTTTTTTTTTTAAAAAATGTATGTTTTTGTTTATTTTATTTTTTTATACTTTAATTAGTTCTTGTTCTTTAATTTACGTTTTTTGTCTAATTTTAATTTTATTTTAATTTTAATTTTATTTTAAGTATTAAAATAATGTAAATAATCTAAATAATTTAATAAGCAAAAATTTAAAATAAATATTCAAAAAATTTAAATCGTAAAAATTTAAATAATTTAAATATTCAAAAAATTATTTTTTGAAGTTTCAGTTTTTATGTTTTTTTTTTTTTTAATGTTTTTGAATGAGGCGTATTTTTCCTAATTTTTTTTAATTTACATTTTTGTCATTTTTTATTTGTACACATTAATTTTTTTTATGTGTTTTATTTATTTGGGAAGGGCGTGGCAACTGCTAATTTTAAGTTTTTTTGAAGTTTAAGTTTTATATTTATTTTCAGTTTTTTTATTTATTTTATTGTTCTGTGTATTTAAAATAATTTAATTTTAATGTAATTGTAAATAATGATTTTTATTTTTATTTTTATTTTAAAAACAATTTTAATTTAATTTTACTTTTAATTTTATTTTAAATATTAAAATAATGTAAATAATCTAAACAATTTGATAAGTAAAAAATTAAAATAAATATCCAAAAAATTTTAAATCGTTAAAAATTAAATATTCAAAAGTTATTTTCACAAAAAATTTTAAATAATTTAAATATTCAAACAATTTAAATAATTTAAAATGTTAATATTTTAAATTTAAAAACAACTCTAACTCAAATCGTAACGAAACACATAAAATAAAACTCACGTAATAAATTATTTTTAAAACTCATAACCAAACACATAAGTTGAAACTCCATACTACTTTTACAACTCTACACTCAAATCGTAACCAAACACATAAAATAAAACTCACGTAATAAATTATTTTTAAAACTCATAACCAAACACATAACTTGAAACTCTATACTACTTTCACAACTCTACACTCAAATCATAACCAATAATTTAATAACAAAAATTTAAATATTTAAAATTATTTTAATAAAAAAAGTTTGAATTTATTTTTATAAAATATTTTAACAAAAAACAAATAAATGTTTTTAATTTTTTTTATCAACTTTCTTTGTTTTTCTAGAAAAAGTGTTTTTTGGATTTTTTTTTTTTTTTTTTTTTTTTTGTGTGCTGCCGCATGCCCCTCTTCGATGAGGGGTAGTTTTGTAAATTGAGCTTAGCGTTGGAACTTGCCCAGCAATATTCTTTCTTTTGTCCTTTAGTGGCTATATGAGCCTCTTTTGTGATTTAGTGGCTCTTTGAGCCTTTGGCCCCTTCCCAAACAGCACCTAAACTCAAAACTCTCATACACTTCCCACAACTCCCTCTTTTCTTTCCCTTTTGATAATCAACTCAACTCACAACTCTCCCTATTTATACAAAAACGGGGCAGCCAAAAAATCAACATTTACTTGCCAACAACCAACTACCAAAATAAATGGCAAGTCATTAACACCGCCACCCTAGGTTGGAAAAGCTTCAGAAAGTCTATAGCCCAAAATCTGATGCAGTAGTTACATTTGACTTCCATGGCCAACTTCACATAGTGTGGATACTCAACAGTATCACTTAAGAATCCATATGTGGTTGTATCACTCTTCTATATATAGGAACCCTTGTGCATTGTTATAGAAATATAATACATATACAAAAATTTCTCTTTCTCTCCCTTTTTTTCAACCATTGTAACATAATATCATAGCTTAGGTCTTGAATCCTAACTCCTCTTTTCTCTTGCTTATTGCTCGTACACAGTGGCATTATAGCATCTCTTTTTATTTTTCATCAATACGCCATTCTTTGTTCAACAACACTATTTCGTCATCATTGTTGACCAAAATTTTATAAAAAAATTTCCCACAATGCTAGGAATTGTCCTCTAGTTCCAATGCCACCTGGCCTGTCGCAGAAAACCTCTTCACACGCTCTCACGCACCGCTTTTCTAGTCGGCACATCCAACTTTCCGCCACCACTCTCCCACGTGCAAACACGCGCCCTTCCGTTGATTGCTCACGTCAGCCTAACATAAGCCCTTTTCCCCACGTGCACCGTGTCATGACCCAAACCCGCCTCTAAAAGTTTGGGTTATAACTGACCAATAATAACTTGATTACCTTCGGCCTCATACAAACAAACAGAGTAATTATAACAATGGGGCCATATGTGAAAGCATACAACAACTGAAGAAGTCTATTGAGCTATTCCAATATGAGCAAAATTATAAAGCTTACATCATAACACATTTACATTACTTACGCCCATGGAAAATTATAAATGCCATAGGAAATTTTATACATATCGATTACACATCCCAAGACCACAATAGCAAAAACAAAATAAAGTCAAAGCAAAATGGGAGTCAAAGGTAAACCTCCATCTCCGAGGCATGACTCGACAAGTTCACAAAAATAGCTCCTGAAGTTGACTCTAAAGGTGGGCTTCATGGTGCGGATCACTTATGTGTGCATATATAATATTGGGTGAGCGAAACTCAATGAGTAATAATACAGTAAAGTCGTATAAATAAATGAACATAAGGTTCTCATAATTTCATAGTCATAACACGGAACGGCCTTAGGCCCATCACATAAACAGAACGGCTTTTGCCCCATTACATAAATAGAATGGCCTTAGGCCCATCATATCAGAACAACTTCAGGCCCACAAAAGTACAGAACAGTCTCTGGCCCACATATTCACAGAACGGCCTCGAGCCCACATATTAACAAAACAGCCTTAAGCCCACATATTAACAGAATAGCCTCGGGCCCATATATTAACAAATGTTCAAAACGACCTCAGATCCAAGTATATCTTATCATAGAGTAGGTGGAACATTGACATGTCTCCACCTCGCACATAGAACGGAACGACCTTGGGCCCACATGTCATATCATAAACGAAACACATTTCATATTCAAATACCATATCACAATTCTTGAAATTCATTCATTTCGAATAAAACACAATTTCAGAAAAATCACATCATTCGTGTATCAAAATAAATACATGAGAACATATCTTTACAATACTATTACTCACCATGATTTAGGCCTTAATTAACTTGCTGAATTACCATACAGGACAATCGTCAAAGATTGACATCATACAGAATGTTTATAGCAAATCATTAGCTTATACAAAACGTCCAAGACGGATTATAGACAAATAACAGTTACTAAGGGTCAAAATACATTTTCCCAATTTATCATAATCGTTGCTTAAAAGGAAAATCAAAACATTCTTTCAGAAACTTGTCATAGCATAATTACTCTGAAGATTTCAAGCAAATTTTATCATTTCAGAAACACTAGTCAAGGCACATAATTTATACAAAGCATAAGTTTCACAATTCCAAAGTATTTCATATGAAAATACCATTACAAAAAAATTACTCACCGTGCTTGGTCGGATGATACTCCTTAACGACTCAGCTTGTAGAAACATAACCAAGCATAACATTTCAAAAAACATTGCCTTCAATTCACTCAATCGATTTATTCGTTACATATCCGTTCAATCGTTCCCCATTCTTTAATTTCTCTCAAGCGTTTAATGCTAATCTTCTCTACATGTAAATCACGTACAAAGCATGTGCCAAAGATGTACTTTAAACGACCCTAAATGTTCATAACTTAAATTAATGTTTGCTACAAAACTTTAATATATTTTTCATTGAAAATGTGATGGTTACATATTTAAGGTTTAAGGAAATAGCAAGAAGCGAAAGGAAATTAAATTAGGGTAGGAAATGGCATGAAACAGTTAAAAGAAAATAAATAGCCTTTACTAATTTGAACATATCTATTTGTGTACTTAGAATTTGGATGTGAGATTACCACCATTAGAAACTAGAATTCCAAGGCTTGAATTTAGGTTCAAGAATCGCTTAAAACAGAGCCTGGATGAAAGAGATATGCCTTTTTGAAGTTGGGCAGAAACAAGGATTCTGCATGTGCGGAAGTCTTCACTGCTTGTGCGGCTCAAATCCGCTTGAGCAGAAGCATTGGCAGCTCGAGCGCCCAAAGAGCATAATGAAAACCTATGTCGCTCGTGCGGTCTAGGCAAAATTAGACATTCCGAAAATGGTTCAAAGTGTGAGTTTTCAAACCAAAATCCAAGTCAAGATCTCAAGTAATCTTCCTTTAAAACATGAAATACTAACCTTATACAAGTGTAATCACAACTCAAACCATCAACCTTGCTTAGAGTGCAAAATCAAAGTCTTATCTTTTCATAAATTCAAGATTTCATAATATATGACCAAGATCATGTAGATACACTTTATACATGGATGTTTCTCACACAAAATCTTGTATTTTACAAACCCTAGAACTCATTTCATGAATGAATCACAAGATTAAACTTAAATCAAACAAAATCTTGAAGATCAAAGCCCAATTTCTTAAGTTTGGTTCAAAGAATCACACAACCTCAAAACCCTAACTCATTTAGATTTTAAATCTTCAATTTCTTCGTGATTTCATTCAAAAGATGAAGTATCTACAAATATTATAGTTGAATTCATATATCTTAACTCAAATCCTTCAATTTCCCTTTGAATCTCTTCAAATTCTTAGCCCTCTTCTACAATTCTTGGAGCTCTCCTCTTTCTCTCTTTCTTTCTCTTGTTTCTATCTCTCCAGGAGATATTCTTGAGTCTAAGCCCAAGACTCTACTAAGGCTCATATAGATACACATAACTTAGGCTAAACCAACTTAGGTTGGCTTAATCTGGGTTTGGCTAATTAAACTCAATTAATTCATTACGAATCGTAATTTTTCAAAATTTCTCAATAAGCTCTAAAAATCATGCTAAACGTAGATATGAAGTCGGTTTTGGCTTATCGCGCCTCTAAGGCTTTCAATTTCAGTTCAAAGTTGTAATTGCAACAGATTTTTCTACAGTTCAACAAATACGAATTCAAAATCACATAAATCACATGATTAAACTTACAAATTCATATCAAACACATAATCACATGCATAATTAAGCATAATACGGGCTTGGATATCACACACCGTTCCTGCTACCGTGCACCCACATGCGCCGCTTTTGCTACCGTGCACTAGAGTGCATCGTTCCTACTACTGTGCATCCGCGTGCTCCGTTCTTGCTACTATGCGTTACACGCCCCTCGCTACTATTGTGCACTGCGCCTCCCTCTGCTATTGTGCAACGTGCCTCTGCTAACATCATCTAGCCTCCTGCTAATGTCATCTTTGTACCATTCAGTCATTTCCCATCTATTTTTGGCCTTCTAGACTCATTGGTACGATCTGTTTTATCTAATTTTTTCTCCTACAGTTCTGTTCCTATTTATTTTGTCCTACCACCATATTATTATGGATCGCCATGATGCCTTCCATTCAATTTATGTTATGCTTAATGGATCCAATTATGTTCTATGGGCCCAAGCCATGTCTTCTTTCCTAAAAGGTAGGAAACTCTGGTGTATTATCACCGGGGATGTGACCAAACCGGTGAAAGAGGCTGTTGAAACTGCTGCTAAGTATGAAGACCGATTAGAAGATTAGAACAATAAGAACTACCAAATCATTACCTGGATTCGGAATACCTCTGTTACCACTATTAGTCTTCAATTTGGACTTTTTCAACTTGACTCTATTACCACTCTTGCTAAAACATTTGGGATTTTTTGAAAGAACGATACCAGACTCCCGGTCTTGCCCATCAGTATCAACTTCAGAGTTAATTTCACCGTATGCATCAAGACCCTAGTCAGTCTATTAATGACTTTCTTTCTTAGATGTATTCTATTTAAGACCAGCTTGCTCTCTTAGAACCTAGATGGCCTCACACTGAAGGTGCTGTTTTATTCACTACATATCGTAATCAGCAGTGATCCACTGCCTGCATTTATTGTCAGAATCAGGGTCTTTCTTATATTCATCTTCTAGTTCATTGCCCAGTCAGACCTTGCAAGTATTACAACAAAATTGGTCCTGGTCATCTGCAGCAGGATTGTTTTCACAATCCCTCCCGATCATCTTTCACTGGTCTTTCCTATTGCGGTGGCTCTTCTAGGGTAGTTCACATCGTCCCAGGAATCAGTCTAGATCTTTGCCTACTCATCGCACAGTTACTGCTACTTCTGAGGATTTCTCTGAGTCTCTAGATCCATCTGCCCTTGTCTTTTCCCAAATTGATGTTGAGGCCCTATTCAAACAATTTCTCTCCACCTCTGGTACACCTCTCTCTACTGCTTTGTCTATGACTTCAGGTGCATCATCTTGGTATTTTGCCTCCGCATGCTGTAATCATATGACTTCCAGTTCTACTATATTTTCTTCTATCTCTCTCCGTGCTCATATTCCCTCAATTCATACTGTTGATAGGTCTCCCATGTCCGTAAGTCATGTTGGTTCTATTTCCACCTCTCATTTGTCTTTACCACATGTTTATCATATCCCTACTCTTACCTTAAATTTTATCTCCATTAGTCAATTATGTGAGCATGTTCTAACTATCATATTTTTTGCTAATGGTTGTTTGGTGTAAGACCCTCAAACGAGACAAACTCTTGGGATCGGCCGTAAGCATGGACGTCTCTATGAGCTCATTCACCTTCATGTTCTGAACTCCACACAGTTAGCTACTCCTGCACCTGATTCTTCTTTGTCCCCTTTTCATCTTTAGCATTGTTGCTTAGGGCATATTTCTGTTAGTAGGTTAAAGTCCTTGGTTTCTAGTGGTCAATTTGGTCATGTACTTCCAGATAATTTTGATTGTTTGCCTTGTCAACTTGCAAAATAACCTGCTTTATCATTTAACTAGCGTATGCCTGTGCCTGAAGGCATGATGTAAATAATGTTGGGAGTAGAATATAATTATAATCCCAACACTATTTAATAAATTATAAATTGACCCATAAAAAATCTAAAATAACCCTAAAAAGATAGATGAAACATAAATCATCAAGACACCATAACAAATCATATAAATCAAATTAATTCACAATAATAATAATAATAATAATAATATAATAATAATAATAATAATAATAATAATAATATAATAATAATAATATAAATAAATAAATAAATAAAATAAATAAAGGAATAATCCCAAATTAACCCAAATAAATAAATAAAGTAAAAAAATTAAATATGAGGAAGAAAAATGAGACATTGGAATAAGAACCAACGCCATAGATCTTGCCCAATTCGAAGTCTTGAATAGTGAAATTCTCTTGGGGTGCCCTAAATGTGAAGCTCTTAGATCTGGGTATGTTCCCTCCATTGGAAAAATTTCTCTCAATCCTCAACTTTGAATCAAAATCCTTTTCCATATTAATTTCCGCTCTAGACCCAACATTTCTCTCTCTAAAATTTCCTATTTAATATATAAAAATAGATATGTATATACGTATAGTTTTTTCTGTTTATAAATTATAAATATCAATCTCTCTCTCTCTCTCTCTCTCTCCTCTAAAAATAGCACACACACTCTCTCTAGAAATCTTGGAAGAAGAGGATAGAGCAGAAGAAAAGCAAAGCCATGGTACATTCAAATTAGATTGTCTTTCCTTCTTTAAACCAATCTGATAAAGCCACCACACCACTATTTGAAACATCATTGAGGCTGTGTGTAGACACCCCATTTTTTATGGCCCTTACTACTTAGACGTCCTCGCATGCACACCCGATGATGAGTCTTTTTGCTCGCCAAGTGCTTGAAGTCCTCAACGGAATGCCACAACTTTGAGCCTTTCAAACCCTGCACCCTTTTTGCCTCATTTTTGGACCACCCCTTAGTCCTTCAGGCCTGCAGCTTCTGGTGGCTGTTGAGGCTGCCGATGACTGATGTGGCTTGCCAGCCACCATTGATGGCCAGTCGGCCACCAGTGTATTTTGTAGATATTTTATGCCAGTTGTGCCAGTTGTTTACACAGATGCATGCATCTATCCCCACGTGTAGGGCTGGATCTCCTTGAGGGAATTTCATATTTTCTATATATAGGAGCCCCCTCTCTCATATCTTAAGGTTAGAAAATTTTGAGATAAAAAATTTTCCTCTCTCTTTATCAAATCTCTACACTTTTGCCTACAAATCTTCAACCTTTGCCTATATACCCTTAACCAAATCTTCTCATCTTTGAGCTGGGGTATTCTTGAGCTTGGTTTGAGCTCTTGAGGGTGTTATTTGCTTGGTTATGTTGCTTGAATAACTTCTTCTCTTCAAGAGGTATAAGGCTTTACTAATTTGCTTACTTTGTCTACTAATTTCCCTACTGTTTTGCCATTGTTTTGGGCTATCAAAACTCTGTATTTTTTGGGCTAAAGCTCGGGTTTAAGGCCATTAAAGGTTAAGGGTTTGATAGCCCTTCTTTATACCTTGCTTTGGAGGCCTTTGCCCTTGTGTTTCCCACCCTTTTACTATCTTTTTTCAAGCTTTTAAACATTGATTTTCAAAGTTTTTTCGGTGGCCAAAATTATGTTTTGAAGTCCAAATTTGGAGGGGTTAGTCTCCTCTCCTTGTGTCTTGCTTACTAGCCTAGTTTGTGCCATGTTTTAGCATGTTAATCTAGCTATTTTTAGCTCAAGTTCAGCATGTTTTAGGACTTGTTTTGGACTTTTTTAGCACTGTTTTGAGCTGTTAGTTGCCTTTGAGCTTTGTTTTGCATGTTTATAGTGTAATAGTCCCCATGAGTTTGGTGTTCTAGGCCTTAGACACTATCTTGTTTGAGTTGATAGCATTTATTTATGTTTTTCTCACTCATTTTCAACACTTAATCATCTCTGCAACTTCCCTCCTTTCTTGGCTTTTTATTTTACTTTGAAAGTGGTTCAAACTATTTGTTTGTTTAAAGCATGAGATTGAGATGTCATGCTTAATGGTTTAATCCCTTAGGGGGTTCATTACCAATCGTATGATGTCTCTTTCATACCTAAAACAACTTTTGGTTTGAGTCCTCTTTCCATTAGAGGACTTAAACTCACCCTTGGACTTAATTGAATTAAAGAATGGAAAGGTAACTAAAATGGAGTAACTAAAACTTGGAATTAAAAGTGAGTAAGATAATAATTTAGTTGCGTTCAATCGGACGTCAATTGAACACATGGAAACTTGAACCATTTCATACTCATTAGTGATGAAATGATTCAAGGTTCCAAAGTCACCACTTCCCTTGATCATTCATGAAAGGGAGGAGGTTTGTGTCATGTTTTGCATTTATTGAACTTGCACACTTGGTTTCACAAGCCATCATGCAATGAAATTGCATTCATTGATGGTTTGTGAACCGAACTTGCTACTCCTTTGATTTGCTCATTAAAATGAGGGGTGAGTTATGCAAATAAACCCTTGAAATGCCTTGTATATGCTCTGTTTGTCCTCTGTTGCAGCAAGATAAACCTGTGCAGCAATGGCCAACAGACCACTTTTCATGGCCAACAGGTGGCCAGCAGATAGCCAGCTAGCCATCAATTGTGGTCGGCAACCTTCATCATTGGCCGACCAGCCACTGATGCAAAATTGAGCAGTGTGTTGGTAAAGTGGAGCAGAGTTGTTCTGGAAATGGGCAACGGTGTTGGTGTTCAACTGTGCAAACAGAGGCATTCAAAAGCAAAACAATGGTCTTTTCGGATGGAAACCGAGCATGCTCATGAACATCTCTCGTTTCCCGAGGCATAGTAGCTAGTTGTTTAGTTTAATTACTTATTTTAATTGCACTTGCGTTGTAATTATTTAATTAGTTAGTTAACTAGTTAGTTAATACAAATGTTGTAATAATTAGTTAAGTAGCTTAGTTAGTTTGTTCATTTCGGTTTGTAATAGTTAGCTTAATTAGCTTAGCTTTAATTAGTTAGCTAGTTAGTTAATTCATTCGGACTCTCCTTCGTGAGAGCGCAATGTAATAATGTGTATGTCTTCCAACCCCACGTCTTTTTCCATTTTATTTAACTACTTATGATGGTTAGTTCAGGGACATCACGTTTCAATTAGCATTCTCCATGTTTCCATCCATTTGTACTGCATGCACCAAGGCTCGGTGCATCATTCTAACAGCATTGTTAGTTCAATACTTCTTTGAATACATGCTTAGACCGCATGTTATCAAATTATATTCGTGATTTTTTATTTTAAGTTGTTAGGTTTATGATTTGCTGTTGTATTCATGCATTTCCCCAATGTACTACGCAGAATGTGATTACAGCAAACTCACCGTTTGTATATTGCAGATGGTAGTGTGAATGTATTTGGGATTGTGCCATTGATGAATGTGTTTACCTAGATTGATTGTGTTGGCGGTGTTTATTGAACTGTAACGGGTTTGTGTGTGATGTGGATATTAATGTCTCAGTCTGAAATGGTTATGGTTGCCATTTTTAGATGGTTTATTGAACATGGTTGCGATGTAACGCCATTGTTGGTTGGGGTAGGTTGATGGTATGGCAAACCAATTGTTCAAAATTGGGAGAACGTCAACGTAACGTCGTTTAGGAAAATTGTGGATGTTTAACATTAGTGCGAAGGTGTGTACTAGAGATGGCAATTTGAATCGGGCCCGACGAGGACCCGATCCCTCGACCCCGATTCGAACGAGTTTTCCCCAAAAATTATCCCTATAGGGCCGGGAATGGTATTGAAAATTAAACCCCAACAATTCCTGCCCCGAAATATCCCTGAATAATTCCCCGAATATTCCCCCTATATATATATATGTTTGAGGCACCTCTCTATCTCTCATCACTCACATTCATTTCTCTCAACTCAACCTCTCTCTCTCTCTCTCTTCTCTCTGCGTAGTTGCTTCTCACGGCGTTAGCGCTGATCTCCCTCCTCTCATTACCTCTGATCTCCCTCCTCCCATCACCGCCGATCGTCGTCATCCCTCCATCACCACTGTCCATTCTCCCCATCACCGCTGTCCCTCCTCCCCATCACCACTGTCTTACCGCCAATTGTCGTTATCCCTCCATCGCCGCTATCTCTCCTCTCTATTGCCGTTGTCTCTCCTCTCCAGCACCGCCGATTACCGTCGTCTTTCTCTCTCTCTCTCTGAAATGTGTCAATTTTTTATTTTTTATTTTTTACATTTTGAGCTCAGATCTGTTCGTCTCTCTCTCTCTCTGAATAGGTGTGTTGTTGTTCATGATAATGATGGTGATGATGATGATGATGATGAACATATATGCTTCTTGTTGTTAATGAATATATCTGAATCGCCATCGTCTCTCTCCCTCTCTCTCTCTCTCTCTCTCTCTGAATGTGTTAGATTTTTTATTTTTTACATTTTCAGATCTGTTCGTCTCTCTCTCTGTGAATGGGTGTGTTGTTGTTGATGATGATGATGATGATGACGATGATGATGAACAAATATGCTTGTTGTTGTTGATGAATATATTATATATATGCTCAGATCAGATCTGTTGTTGAATATATGTTGTTTTTTTCATTTTGGCCGGGGAATTTTCTTGGTCGGGGAAACCCGATCCCCGTTAGGGGGCGGGGACGGGGGCGGTGATAGGCTCTCCGTCGGGGATCGAGGCCGAGGACGGGAAAATTTCTACCATCGGGGACGAGAAGTGTGGTCCCCAGCCCCGCCCCGACCCGACCCGTTGTCATTCCTAGTGTGTACTATCAATTGTTGTAATCGTTGATGGTTTGTGGTAATGTCGCAAGTGGTTTTCGTTGTTAGACTGGTACAATGTTATGTGTTGTTGATGTACACGTTGGTTTTACCGATGTGTTATGCATCGTTTTCCATGGATAGGTTCCCCCATAATCATGTTACGTAGGGTGGTGTTGACGTATAGGTTAGTGTGTGACGCACCATTTTTAATGGTTACCACAGTTAAGTGTTAGTATAATGTAAAAATGGGGTACTGGTCTGTTATATAATAATATCCAAATTTGGTGATGTGTTCTCTGCATTGGAGTAAAGGCAATATGGCAATATTGCCATTAGTGACAACGGTGGTCTGAATTGTAATCTACAAACATCAGCTCGTGTGATTGTTTGTGATGCAGCATCAGTAAAAAATTGAAAACAGATTCGGTTTTTTTCATAACGTACAGTGCATTGGTCACGTAGCGGCCACACCTATTTTTGTTTTATTATATTGGCAGTGAAATAACTTTGGCTATCATTTTTGTTATTGCATTCATCAAACTTTAAACAATGATGACGTAACTAGCGTTATTACTATTGGACACATTGTGAGCCTACTTGTTGATCATGAAATGCCGCTATGTTTGCGGTTACATTGTTACAGCATTTAGCATTCGCATATCGTTGTTGTATGTATTCCTAGTTTGCGAAATGTTATGTGGGAAAAATCTGATGAACACATTTTTGGTTTTTATGTTGTAGATAATGTTCGGCAACAAACCCCCAAAAAGTATTCGTTGCTCGGACATAAAGTTCCAGTAGGAAAGAATGGACATCAACTCAATTAGCAGTTAAAAAGCAAGCAAAACTGCCTTTCAAGTGTAAAAAAATAGCATCAGCCATGAAGAGAGTGGCCCGCTACGACGTATCAAAGTTGATGTATCGATCAAACATTGTCGGCGTGATTAAGACCATGCTAAAGGTGAACCTGAATGATAGACACATCCAACAATTGAAGAAAACTCCATTTTGGCTAATGATTGAAGGCATCCGCACATACAACTTGCAGTTAAACACGTTCAAGAAGTGTGACGAAATAGTTTGCCGACTGATTCTGACGTACGACTCCGATAAGGAAAAATTTTACATAGGTAGGCATGGTTTGTCACTAAGGAATAATGATATCCGCCTAATTTTCGAGATTTAGTGTGAGAATGAGAAATTAGATGTTTCGTATGCCACTAAGCCCCTTTCCGATTTTGTGCAATGGAGGTGCCCCACCATAGGACGAATATCATCTAAGCTCATTAAAGATTTGTTGGTTGAAGCGCTACAGGGCAACACAAAACGTGATGAGGAGGACGTCACGAAGCTCCTGAGTTTGTATATTTGTGTGAAACTGTTGTTTGCAACCACCAAATAGCCAATTGATTGGTCTTTCGTCCGTGTAATTGACAAGTTGGATACATTACAGCGGTACAATTGGACAGCGACCATCCGGAACACATTAATTAATTCTGAGTTCCATGAAAAACCCAAGAAGGTGATCGGGTTTGTCGTTACATTGCTTGTACGCAACATTGAACCCACCTCAACATGCACTACCCCGCACACAATTAAAGTACATGAACAACATTTTGTACTTTTAACATAAATTTTATTTTTCACATTGTTATGTTGTGGCAGTTTTTGATTTGCGAACACACGACGCTACTGGACCTAGAACGACCCACTACATTTCCCAGGTTTTGCAAGTGGAACATTGGTGCGCTTGTAGGCAAGATGAAAAGACTGGACTTACCAGTAGCAAACTCGGTCAAGGTTTGGGTTTTCATCAATTGTACACATAATGTGCTCACTGAATTTGACTAAAAAATTTCTGTAATGCTCAGTGTTTCTCGTTATGTACAAGTAGTGATGTGGTAAATTTGGTAGATTGTAGTTTTGCCACCGTTTGTTATATTCCTTGTGATGCATTATGATTGCCATTTTTTTGTGGGTGGTTAATTTCTTTTACCGTTACGTCATGGTTTTCATCTTCTTTGAAGCCTCTCCTATCTTCATTTATTAACTTGCAACATTGGGCACTACTTTTGACAGAGTGCTCCATATAATTATATACGTTAACAACATAGATCGTATGGGGAAATGGTACAATGCAGTTCGATGGGTAGTGTAGATATTGAAATATTATTACTTAACATATGTATGTTATAGAAAAATTTATATTGTGCACATCTACATTGACACCATGAAAAAGGAAGCCGGTTAGTATATTACGCTCCCACATGATTTGAATGAAAACGCCATCCATTGCACTGTGTTTCCAAGTGTAAATGAATATAGATATGTGTCCGACCTAGTTAAGATTGTACGTTATGTGTGCACTGTGTTTTAGTCACAACGGTTCGTCATTGACAGTTGTATCTCAACTGTAAGTTGTGACCTTTGGCGCTTGCTTTTTACGACCTTTTAGATTTAATTATGTATATTAATAACATGTACCTTATGATATATACCGATGTGTAGTTAGGTGGACACCAGTCCACCAAGTATGTTCAAAATGGAAATATGGAAATGTTGTTACTCAAATTGTTTGTTTTACGTACAACTTCATACGTTCCCCAAAAGAATGGAACAGATGCAATAATGAAATTGTTGACCACATTGTGGTGACAATCGATTTGAATAAAATGTTTTGTAAGGCAATGAGCTATGCGTAAAATAATTGTATGCCTGTGTGATTGATTTGGCGAAGATAGTACATTGTGATTGCAATGTAATGGGGTCATCATTTGTTATAATTCATTAATTGCACTGTCTGTGTCGTGTTTTTTGAATTTTATATAATGTTGATACATTGTTGATAATGCGTCCGCAAGTGAATTGCAACAAACTTGGCGGTACTTTACTTGAGCGTTTCAATTTGAATGTATCGGTCGATGACCATGTGGTGGGATAGAAAGTGAAAAGAGAATCGGGGGTTCAGACAGACGCGAAAAATGATGCAGTTGGTGATGTTGTTATCGAAAGGAATGACATCAAGCCAATCTTCGATTATTGGAGGTCAGACTCCCTAATCGGTGGGCATGTTGACAATGAACCCAAAACTAAGGCCATCGTGAAGGTTAAGGACGTTACAACTGCGCCAAGGCATGGGCGTGTTACCATGCATGTAGCAGGAGAGAAGTGCCTGAACATGTTCCTCAATCTGCTTGAATTGTCAAGCACACCTACTGTCAAAGAAGTTAGAGGTGCGGATTCAGAATTAGCAGTTATTCTTCAAAAAGTTAAAGATTTGTAGGATACAAACAGAATGAAGACATGTAGACACCCCATTTTTGACCGTCCTCAAGACTTGGACGTCATCATTTGAACACTCGATGATCATCCATGCTTGTGTTCGTTTTGAGTTCCCGGAGGCCTCGGTCACGCGCCTTGCCTCAAGATCTCTCAACTTGTCTGTTTTGTGCTTGGTTGTAGATCAAGCACTTGTGTTTTTGCTTTTGAGGAAAGATGGTGGCTTGTTTTCCATCCCCTCAACCCATCGGCCAAGGTTTGAAGCCATCGGCCTTGTTTTCTTGCCATCGGCCAAAAGTGTTGGCCGATCAGATTATTTGGTCGGTCAGCACTTATGTTGGCCGATCGGCCATGTTTTCTGGCCGAACCCTGTTCATCTGCTTTATGCAGATATTTTGGCATGCACAATTCACCCCCTCCATACATATGCATGGAGAGATTTGCCCCTTGGATTAGCTTCTCCAAGAAGCCTTGGAATTGGATTTCTATAAGAAGGGAGCTCCTCCTCCCTTCTCAGAGGTTCCAAAAATCTGAGATAGAAGATATATATCTATCTATCTCTATAGCTCCCTCTCTCTATATATTTGTGTGTGTATTTGTGCTTCAAAAGGGTGTTTTGTTCACATTATTGCACACAAACACCTAGCAATACACCATCTTTGGTTGTTGAGATCCTAGAGAGTTAGTTTCAGAGTTCTTTGGAGTGGTTTAAGCTTGGAAAAGGTTGCTGGAGCCTTGTTCTTGAGAGTGTTCTTCAAGGGTGAGCATTCTTGCTTTTAATACCCCCTTTCTTGCTTAAGCTTTTAGACCTTCTTGCTTATTGTTTAAGCTTAACTCTAAACTACAATAAGTTCTGATTTTTTATGCTTTAGATCTTTGTTTAAGATCACTTTTGGTTTGGGGGTTTCTCCCTCCCCCTCTTAGGCCTTGTTAGGCCTTGTTTTAGGCCATCCCTTTTGGCCCTTATTCTTGGCTTTGCATGAATTTTCTACCACTGAAATCCAGAGGATTTTCAATTGATGAGAAGGTGGTTTTGGAGTCCTAAATAGGAGAGGGTCATCCCCTCTCCCTTATTGTCTTGAATGCTAGTATAATGGCTTATATTGGTAGCATGTTTGCTTGCTTGTTCTTAGCTTCATTTCAGATGTATTAGGCTTTGTTTTGCCATGATATAAACACTGTTTGACTTGGTTTGGACATACTGTAGACACCCCATTTTGACCCGCCCCTAAGACTTGGCATTATTTTGATCATCCTCACCAGAAAAATCAAATTGAAATTTCAAATTCCAAACCTCCACCCATTTTGGCCATCACTCATATTTTTGATAATTTGTAGTGTTTTATAATTTTATATGTGTGTATTAAATTAGGTGTGTGCATATCTTTAAGTGTGTTTTATAATTGATAACTATTTTTAAAAAAAGAAAAGAAAAGAAAAAAATATATATAAACAAAAAAAATTGAAAGAAAAAAATATAATAATAAAAAATAAAAAAGAGAAAATAATAAAACAAAAAAAATAGAAAAATAGAGGGGCGGTGGCTTTATGGAAAGAAAGAAAGAGATGGTGGTGGTGTGATCATGAATTTGTGCTGTAGAATGATACAAAATGAGAATATGGTGATGAGGGAGTGGACAAAGAAGAAAAAGGACTCTCTCTCTAGAGTTGGTGAGGTTTAAATGTAAAGAATAAAAAAGAAAAAGAAAAAGGGACATACATGGAGGAGGAGAGAAGACCCCACGAGGCACACGGGCTCCCTCTCTTCTCCCTTTCGCATCTCACCCACAAGACATGCACATATACATAATCTGGACACATATGCAAAAGGAGGGGAGACTGCCACGAGACACAGGGCTTAACACACATAAAGTTTAGAGTAGAGGAGAAGGGAAGACACACGGGTTGAAGAAGGAGAGGGAGGGAGAGAATCACACAGCAAAACCAACCTCTCTCTCTGCTCCCTCCCTCTCAAGCACACACACACAGCCCATACACCCAGCCCACTCACACACTGCACAACACTCAACACGCCACTCACACACGCAGCAACAGCACACACACAGCCCATACACCCAGCTAACACACACACGGCAACCCAGCACTCATACTTACCCAACACACCCAACTCATCACCCACGCAGCAGCATACACAACACACACATGCACACCCAACACAACACATGCACACACGGGCACACCCATGCACACACACCGTGCACACACACCACCGACTGTCAACACCCCAGCACACACCTCTCTCTCTCAAAAAAGAAACCCATCCATCTCTCTTCTCTCTCTAACACACACCCATACACCCACTCCTCACCCATGCACACACCTCTCTCATCACCCACGGCACCAAGCACACAGCACACACAAACACACATGCATGATACACACTAGACTCACTGTCTCTCTCTAGACTCATTCTCTCTCTCAAGCACACCAAACCCATGCACATGATACATCACCCATCACAAACCCAGCACAGACCATAGGACACACAACCCATTCACAAGCCACCATGAACACACACACACGGGGCTACGCAACACAGCAACACAACTTCTCTCCCCACTCAAACCGTTCTATCTCTACAAATATCAGTGGTGGGGTGACCAAGTATCTGCAGCTGCAGCTGCAGCAGCAACAACGCCCGTGCTTCTTCTGTTCCAGTCACCACATCGCAGCAGCAACAGCCACGGGAACCACCTCTGCACCGGGCCACCACCAGCTCTCTCTCTCTCTCTGGGTGTGTCTCATCTCCCACCATTTTGTTCTTCACACTACAAATCGACCCACAGGGAAAGAAAACAAGAGAGAGAGAAAGAAAATAGAGGAAGGCGATCTCGACATGGCCGGGCCTGAAGGTGGAGCTTCTGTTGGAGCTTAATTAGTGTTTAATTATTTTAGAATTAGTTAATTCGTGTAGGTATTTAGTTACTTCATGTTATAAATCAATTACTGAATTAGAATAGTGTAATAGCTAATTAGTTTAATTAATTAGTTTAGTTACTTAGAATTTAATTAATTAATTAGAATTGTAGAATTACTTAATTAGTGTAGTTAATTCCAATTCGTACTATACTTAATTAGTCCTAATTATTTAATCAGACGATTTAAGTAGAGTAATTATTTAATTAGTTATTCCATTAGATAAGTTATTTAATTTGATTAGCTATTTAATTAGTTAATTCATATTCACTAGCTTAGCATAATTAGTTATTTACTTGTTGTAATAATTAATTAGCTTTGATAACTAGCTTATTTATGCAAAGTTTGTAATAATTAGTTAAGTAATTTAGTTAGCTAGTTAGTTCATTCGGACCCTCCTGCGTGAGGGCGCATTTGGACATTCGGACCCTCCTGCGCGAGGGCGAACAAATTTGTAATAAGTGTGTGTGTGTGTGTATGTCTTCCAACCCCACGTCTTTCTCCCTTTTATTTATCAGCTTATGATGGTTAGTTTAGAAGCATCATGTTTAATTTAGCATACTCATGTTTGCATCCACTTATATTGCATGCACCAAGGCTCGGTTCATCATCCAATTCGCATTGTCATTTCAATACTTCTTTGAATACATGCTTAGATCGCATGCGACCAATTCATTTCATATGTCATATTAGTAACCGAGTCTAGTAATTGCATATCACATGTGTTGTATAGTTAGGAATCATGCATATTTTCTAACTTTGTTTTGTAGTTTGTTCGCGGACGTCGGTAAATATGTGAGTTGTTATGCTTTAGCATCCCGCCTGTACATAATTTTCTTATTATGTTTAGCATCCTACCATGAGGCTAATTGCTTAAATGATAAACTGTTTGAATGCCTGTGGATGAAGGCTTGTTGCTTAAATTGGAATGATTCAACGAATGTATGTTTTAAGATTCACAAACCTGGCAAATTAAGCCCACCTAAGGGTGGCAAATTCAAACATTTTTCGAGAAACAAACATGAAATTGAATTGTTCCAATTTGAGCAAACTAGTCTATACCTTGTATGCTTCACCTAATAAATTTTAGGATTTATTAAATAATCAGAATAAGAACATATATTGTACATAAGAATCACATCATAATTAGTAGAGGCCGATCTTTGATCGGGTGAGTGGGGTGCTCATTATTGACCTTCCCCTCTCATACCTAAGTTCCCGAACCAAGACACTTTGGTAACGACGGACTAATGGCCTTTGGCACGAGTCACGGGTTTCCTAAATTTCCCATAAATATTTAGGTGGCGACTCTGAAATCTGGCAAAGCAGTCCATTTTTGGCATTGGATTCAAACATCGATTTTCCAAAAACAATTGCCGAATTTGGACTCTTTTTGTGTTTCCACTATTTCACATTGCACTTGTGAAATCAGATTCAGAACCAACACAAGTGGAGTCCGAACTGTAAGGGCTATTTCATTCTTCCGAAAGGGGACGCAAAAAGCCGAGCTACACATACCATGTATGCTTTATGTACTTGCCTTGCAATCCTTTCATTTGCCTTAACATGCATCATGCTTTAAGCCATGTTTCTAGCATGATTTTGGCTCGACTCCATGGAGCTTTTAGCCTTTTTGTAACATGTTTAAGCTCTGATTTGAGTTGTTTTGACCATATATGCCATGCTTTGTATAGCCATAAGGCATTCTAGCTTGTTAGCCTTAAGTGTCCTAGTCACTAGCATGCTTTACTTGGACCATTTCAATGATTTGGCATCATTTGTTATACTATTTCAGTCCATGTTTCATGCTCAAACACTTGCACTTGTCACTCCTTTAATGTTTTAAAGAGTTGATGTTTTATGCCTCATGAATGGGTCATTGTGTGTGCCATCATGTTTACGTCTTTGGGATGCCATTTAAGTGGGTTTTTGGTCTTGTTTTACCATGCCATAACTTTGTTTTTTATTGCTTAATTCATGCCATGTTTGGTTTTGATAGGTGTAGTATAACACTCCTTTTGTGGCCTTGCATGCCTCATGCTTTTGGACTTTTGTTATAGCTTGTGTTGGCTAGTTTTGAGCATGTTTTTGGTCTTGTATTGACCTGCCTTGGGACTGTTTTGAGTGCCCTTAGCCCTTTGGGGCTTGCCTTGTACGGCCATGGTTTGAGTCCCTTGGCTAGTTTCAAGTTTTGGGCCTTTTTGCATGATTTGCTTGCTTTATTTGCTTGGTTTGGCACCTTTCCATGCATAATTTCAGAGCTTACAATGTATGTCACATGTCCATATTTGTCCCATTTTTAAGTGTTTTTGAAAGTTGCTCTCTTATGCTTAGGTGATAGGCCAATTAGCATGCATGTTTGTATGTACCTTTGTCTTCATTTCCATAGCATTTTGGCCACTGATTTGGGCATGGCCGAGGTCCTCCCATTTTGGTTTAAGTCCATCTTCGCATGTTGTTGCATGCTTACCTTGTATGTTGTTGCGTGCTTGTTGCATAATAGTTCCATTGCATGTTGTTGCATGCTAGTCCTATTACATCATGCTTGCACGCTCGTTGCATGCTTGTCAAATTGCATGTTGTCACATGCTTGCTAATTAACATGTTGTTACATACTCGCCCCTTTGCATATTGTTATATGCTAGTTGCATTACATGGCATTGTTATTAACATGATCATGTTGC
Source organism: Camellia japonica (assembly GCA_030407325.1). Classification (NCBI taxonomy): domain Eukaryota; kingdom Viridiplantae; phylum Streptophyta; class Magnoliopsida; order Ericales; family Theaceae; genus Camellia; species Camellia japonica. The sequence goes on from JAPPVO010000029.1 coordinate 60,980,215, forward strand.
ATTAGCTTTGCTTGCATACTTAGGTTGCATTGCATTGTGTGTGCATTCCCTTGCCTCTTGATCAAGCATGATAGAGGTTGGGGCCTCTTATGTGTTTTTGTGTATTTCATTTGATATTGAATTGCACACTTAGCTCCTTTGGCCATCATGCATTGAAATGCGTGATTGGTGGTCCGAGGGTCGAGAACTACACTCTTTTGAGTCTTAAACATGATAAGGGGTGTGGTTGCAAACATTTTCTTGCAAATGCATTGCCATGCTCTGTTTGTCCTCTGCTGCAGCAAAACAGCATTCAGTAAGAAGAGATGGCGTATCGATCATATTCAGTGCCGATCGGCTAACAATGTCTGGCCAAGAGCCTTATTTCTGGTCGATGACCTTTATCTCTTCGCTGATGGCCTTACCTTTTGGCCGATGGCCGCTCAGCATGCCCACAAGGTGGTTCAGAAGTGTCACAGAAGTTGGCACAGTTTTCAGAGGTATAGAGAAGTGCAAACAGAGGCAACATGAAGCATGGCGGTGGATTTCCAAGCGAAGCCGTCCGAGCATGCATTCATCCCTCGTCTCGAGGCCATTTCAGTGTTTTAATAACTTAAAATAGTTATTTATTTAGATTTGGTTGTGTAATTAATTAATTAGCTTATTAGTTAGTTAATTAGATAATTTGTATTATTCTTTTGGTCCCTTTGTCGAGAGGGCGCAATTATGTAATAAGCGTGCGTGTGTGTGATGCATGTCTTCTAACCCCCACTTCTTTCTCCCTTTTACTTACCTACTTACGATGGTTAGTTTTAGGACATGTTTTGATTAGCATCCTTATGCTTGCATGTTTACATTCATTCATTTGTCTTGCATGCAACGGGCTCGGCGCATCATACTAACTGCATTGTATTTTAATTCCAAGTTGAATACATGTATCGAATTGTCGCATCTCATATGCCATCTTAGATTAGTCGAGCCTATTCTAGTTGCACTTTGCATGCGATGCATTAGCCATTTTAACATGAACTAGGATCATGCATGATTTCTAACTAGCTTCTTGTTTTGGCTCGGAGTACACTGTGAGTGTTTATGCTTTAGCATCTTGCATGAGTGTGAGTTTTGCCATGACAGCATGCTTGCCATGAGGCTAATTACTTATGTGATATAACTGCCTGAATGCCTGTGGGTGAAGGTTAGATTACTTGAATTGAAACGATTCATTGAAATCCGTGTTTTAGCCTACTTACGAGTAGCAAACTTTAAACCATTTCCAAACAAATGAATATACGATGCTTTGTTCGAAATTAGGCGATCTAGTCTATACTTGTGTTGTGTGCATCACATAGTAATTCTAGCTAATTAACCAGAATAAGAACACATGTATTTTCAAAAACAAGATATTATGTTTAGTACAGGCCGATCTTTGATCGGGCGAGCGGGGGTGCTCATAGATGACCTTCCTCAATCGTACCCAAGTTCCCGAGCCGAGACAACTTTGGTGATGACGGACACGTGGCCTTAGGCACGAGTCAGGGTTTCCTAAATTCCCCCAAAATAAAATATTTAGGTGGCGACTCGGTATCTGGCAAAGCAGTCTATGTTTGGCACTTCTTTACAAAAATCAGTTTTCCAAAACGATTTGTTGGATTTGGACTCTTTGGTGATTTATCGGTCTTGCATTGCACTTTGCAAGACTAGATTCAGAACCGTGACATTTGAGTTCGAATTGTGGTATGCCAGAAAACAAAACGAGATCTTCTCGGTAGTCCTCGGGGCACGCCCACAAGACAGCATGGGGAAATGAGTTGGAAGGGCGAGTATCCACCATGGAACGTCTGATCGTTGCACAAGCAACAAATTTATTTATTAGGTTTGATAGCATGATTGTGTCAAAGGACAAAGAGATATCGTGATTGAATGCGTTGGTATTGCAACTGAAGGAGATGATCGCAACATTAGAGGATCAAGTGGATGACCACGAAGCACACGCGGTGACGCAATCAGCAACAAACACGGAATCAAGTAGGAAGACACCGTCCGAACACCAACCAAATAAGAGGGTAGTCCTAGTCATTCACACAACAAGATTGGAATGACGAGTATCTACCATGTATTTGCTGGTTGGTATTGAGGTACCGGAATTTTTTTTTTTTTTTTTTGAAATAAATTTTTTATCAAACTGATGATTTGAACTTGGAAAACGTTTTGATTATACGTAAGATTTTGGTAATTGGAAAGAAATGATTTTAATAGGAAATCAAATGGTTTGAAAATACATTTGGGCATATATTATATATATATTGCATCATGACCATTTATGCTGGCGAAGTATGTTTAGTTTTTGAAATATGCTCTACTGGATTTTATGCTCACCCTACGTGGCTGAAATGTTTTCCAGGTGTACATATGTGGATGTGGACTGTGATGTAAAGTTATGTTGAACCATGTAGGGTGGTTTAGTTATTTGTAGGCCATGGGCCATTTATATTATTTACTGGCCGTGTACCATTCTTGTAAGGGTTACACCCTTGTGCATGATGTAAATCTCAAGGCGTTCAATTTAATTTATAACATCTGTGTATGTTTTAGTTATAAAACATCCATTCGACTTAGATGTTGTATCTAGGAATATATGAAATCGAATAAACACATGTATTGTGTAACTATATTATATTCATTTGCATGAGAGTTGTTATCCATTATTCATCGTTGGGTGGTTTATTCACGTGAGCTGGACCATGTAAATTCGGGACGTCACATCACATATTGTATTCGGTCTCTCAGGTTCATTTGGAGATGTACGAGACAAAATGCATAATGAACCAACAGAAAGACATGCGACATGGCTTGTAGCAAGCCAATATGACGGTCCAAGACAAATGTGAAGGTCCGATCACAATTAACAACCTCTGCTAGCTGACGAAGAAACCACTCCCAGTTTGCTGCGTTTTTGGAGTCAACAATCGCAAATGCGATAGGAAACAAACCTCTGTTCGAGCAATGAAGGAAAGCGTAACAACACATAAACCCACAAAATGTGCCAACGTTAAAACACCCCAACACAGAATAATAAACAAAAAATAAATAAGCAAACATGCCAGTTGGTAGAACATTACACACACACAACAAAAACCCACCCATATCACAACATCAAGCCACCGCAAAAAAATGGCCCATAACAGAGCATTAAGATTGGAAACAACATTGATATAATAAAAACAACCCATAACACCACAACACACACATTACCTTGGTTACCGTCCTTTGCTGTAGCTGCAAGCAAATTACTCTTGAATCTGCCCTTAAAAAACGTACCTTCTAGAAATAACAACGGTCGACAATGGTTGAACCCATTTATACATGCACGGAATGATATGAAATACCTGATAAACCTCTCGGTTCCCTACTCAAACTCCAGATTTATGTAACTATTTGGGTTATATACCATCACTGCATCACTATACCACCTAAGTTGGTCAAACGATACAGCATGATCATTATACCATTATACCATCACTGCATCACTATACCACCTAAGTTGGTTATATACCATCACTGCATCACTATACCACCTAAGTTGGGTTATATACCATCACTGATCACCTCTCGCTTTTTTGACACCGAGCCAAGCCACCCGGTAACTAATATCCAGCCCATAATCATTTTTCAAGCCAAATACGACGTCAGTAGGACGTATCAATGGCTAAGTACACACCCGATCTACAACAACATTGGCTACCAAATCGAACCCAATGCGTAGGTTCCTAGCCGTCCATACAGCCGCACCACAAGTATGCAAACTATTAAACCTCATTAAACCAAAAAAAAAATATTGTTTGATGCTAACACCCTCGCATGTGCCAACCACATACACCTGTCAACACTGCAAACTTACAAACAACTGTAACATGAACCAAATCATTTTTTACATATTTAAATTGAAATCTACACTCAACAATGTACTTGGAAAGCACCGTCCAAAATTCATTCGCTCCATCCATGAAAAATTGGCCCACGTTTGTAACACCACTTGCCCACTTAGCCAACAAGTACGTCTTTGATCTATGCTGACAGTACGACGGTAATAAATTCACCTGGTCATCCACATCGAACATCTTGTCCCCACCGATATTGCTTTCATCCTCAAACATGCAACCACCGGCATTGCAATTTACTTCATCCGTCACATTCCATTTTTGAACAAGAACATCGATATGATCGAGTCCGAAAGACTTAGCAAGAGACACCATATTCTAAACATCCTGATCACACACAACCTTGAACTTATTATATCTGAGTATGGCGAAGAATAACAGTACCATCTCGGGGGACAACCCATCGAACTTCCCGCATATCCCATTGATCAATTCTACAAATCTCAACGCTTGATGAAGACGAACAACAACATTCGTTTGCCCGTAAGTATACAACAACAAAATAGCGAACTTTATCCCTGTAAACCAAAAAACAAGCAATAACAAAACCAGTACTATACGTTGCCGGAAATCCTCAAACATCTGACAAACACAAAACACACACACACACAACACAACCCACAACACCAAAAAACACATATACAGACTTCACAAAAACGAAATATACAATTACACACACCACCCTCTGACACACTTACCTTGCGAAAAAAATAAAATTAGAGTATCTCCTTTGTTGGCAACCCACAACAACAATACAGACTTCGCTGGCAACCCACAACAGCAATACAGATTACCCAAGACTATCAAACAATAAACCCACGACCTATAAATCCACATCAACAAACTAACCAATTACACCGTAGATCACTGAATCAAACATATACAAAACGGAAATGTGCAAATACGTTACCACAAATACACTAATCCACATCAATAACAAAATCAACACAATCCCACAATAAAATGGTAAAAATGTAAACTACAACAGCACCAAAACAAATAAAAAGATTCCTTTCCAATTAAATAAAACCAAACGGTTCATAAGAAAAAAACACATGACCAAATGGATCAACATTCCCTGATTTGGGATTTATCGCTAATTTTTCCTAAAAAAACCACCAAAAAAATTCAGGTTGATTACACCCCTTCAACTATTAAAAAAAATATCAATTTATCCCATTTATCTATGAACTCGTATATATTGGCTCCCTCAATTATAAAAATTGAATTAATACACCATTTTGGAGATAGTTTGGAAGGATGAAAGTGATATATTTTTATAGTTATAAGAGTTAAAATGTATGAGTTCACAGATGAGAGAGTTAAAATAATATTTATTAATAATTAAGGATCCTTATGTAATTAACCTAAAAACTAATCCCAAATAAAGAAAGTTAGCCACATGTTATCACAAACATAAAACAAATCTGGCAATCATATAAATCACACGAACAGTATTAACGCCTTGTTTAGCGTGATCTAAAAAAATCAAAAAATTAAAAGTCGTTATCTTATTTAAGTCACATCACCTCTCTAACACATCATTTCAAACTCAACCTATACTCAACTCATATTTCATAAAAAGTCAAAAAGTACACTTATTTAGATCATCCCAAACTACCCCTAAATACCTTAAAAAAAATATTATAAATAATCCAAAATTCGATGTGTACAGTAGCTAGTAACGAAATTCTATACAAATCACACAAACAGTATTAAGCACCTTAAAAAAATATTATAAATAATCCAAAATTTGATATGTACAGTAGCTAGTAACGAAATTCTATTTTGGGGGTGTGCATCATATCCTCCTAGTTATGATGTTTTTGGTATTAGTTATGACAAACACATTTATCACCGGAAAATCAAATCATAAAATTACCTTAGCCTCTGTTTGGGAAGATGGGTTGGGTTGAGTTTAGGATTATTTTAGTCACAAAAAGACAAAATATATTTTTTAATTCAATAAGACAAAATATTATATCTAACCTATAATTATTACATTCTTTCTATCACAAAAAGTAAAAAAAGTCAAAAAAAATTTCCCAAACGAGACTTTTTAGCCTCAGGCTAAAATAGCCAAGAAACCAACCCACTTCCCAAACGAACCCTTAGTCTAATTTTTAATTTTTAACCCACTTTTTTATTTAATAATATTTTAAAATAAACACACACACACACATATATTATATATATATATAACAAAATATTAAATCATAAATTAAACTAAACACCTTAATTTATTACATAATACTAATATTTTAAATTAAACATATAAATATAAACACACACATATATATTATAAATTAATCTAATTGCCTTAAATTATTATGAAAAAATTACCTTAATTAACTTTTAATTTTTAACTCAAGTTCTTATTTAACATTTTAAATTATATATACAAACACCTATCTTTTTTAGTTATTTAGGCCTCGTTTGGCAAGTGGCTTTTTTAGCCAAAAAGTCAAAAAGTCACTAAAAAAACTAAAAAGCCAACAACTCATACCAAAAAGTCAAAGATTCCATTTTTTTTCTACTTTTTGCAAATCTTTTTGTAAAAAGTCAAAAAGTCATCCCAAACATACTAACTTTTTTTACATAACATTTTAGCCAAAAAGCCAAAAAGTTACTAAAAAAGCATGTTCCCAAACGAGGCTTAAAGTTGAGTTTGTTTTAAATTAATTTGGTTTACCTAAATATATCTATTGGACTTATCAGCCTTGATATAAATACTGATTATTGAATAATTGAGTTTAGATATTTGGTTTGAATAATGTTATATGCATCAAATAATGTATTAAGTGCCGTTTTGGGAAGCTTGGCAAAACGCCACATTTTTTATCCATAGGAAAAAAAAGCTTCCGGCCAGAAACTCTACTTTATTCATTTGGAAAATCAAAAAACGCAACATTTGAAATTACAAATTGGGCCTATGAGAAAAAAGTGAAAAAGTAAAAAATAAATGTTAGGTAAGGATATTTTGGTCATTTTAATTTGATTTGACACCGTAAATAAATATTAAATCAAAAAGCCAAAAGCCAGCTTTTTACCAACTTCCCAAATCACTTTCCAGAAAGCTAAAAAGCTTGGTAAAAAGTCAAAAGTCAGCTTTTTACCAACTTCCCAAAACACTCCTTAGAGCATCTCCAATGGTTGTTGCTATATTGGGGTTGCTATTGCTATAATTTGGTAAGGAATAGTGTTATTTTGCAAATTATAGCAATGGTGCTCCAATGGTCCTTTGTTATTTTTGGCAAATCTCAACCAACTTTCCCTCTAAGTTTGTAGGTGTTGTTTGGATATAGGTTTTTTGTGATTTTATTTTCATTTATTTTTTATCTTTTGTGACATTTTTTTATCTGTTTGTTAAAAAAATTATATATTTATTTTATTCCCAACTAGACAAATATAAAAAATTTTAAAAAATGAAAAATTGGAAAAAAAAATATTGTTTGATTTATTCACCCCACCAAAAAACATATCACTACATATTTAATAAATTTTTTTAACTACACATAAAAAATAAACAATCACCAATTACCCACCAACAACCAACCACCAACAACCATCCATTATTAACCCAGCATTCATTCACTCACATCCACCCACCCAACAACCATCCATCATCCACCCACCCAACAACCATTATTCACCACCCCCCACAAATCCATTTTTTTCTCTATAAATATAACATAAGGTTTTCTACAATTTTCATATTCACCTACCTACTATTTTCATATCTTCAAAATCTCTGTACCCACCAAGAAGATTTTCTATAATTTCATATTCACCCACTCACCCATCCACGTACAATGAACAATTTGAGTAAAGCCATATTAAATGGAGATTTTGATGAATCTCTCATCATCTGATGATGATATCATCATGATGTAACTATTCACAGCGCAACAACAAAAATTACAGATGTTAAGCCTAAACCAACAAACCAGACGTGTTGGTTCCACAAGTGGTCGTCGATACATTAATCGTGAGAGGGTCAAAGGTGAGGAACAAATTTATAGAGATTATTTTGCAAATAATCCTATCTATCCAGAAGAATACTTCCGAAAACGTTTTCGAATGAGGCGGTCATTGTTTGTTAGTATCTTACACGATATTCAACAAGTGAATGAATACTTCATCCAAACCCGTGATGCCACTGGTGCTCCTGGATTATCCGGTGTACAGAAGATGACTGCAGCACTTCGGATCCTCCAATACGGCGTGCCTGCTGATGCTGTAGACGAGTACATTAGAATTGGTGAAAGTACTGCAATTGCCGCCTTAAATTTTTTTACCAGGTCAATTGTTGCTACCTATGAAGCCGTTTACTTAAGATCTCCAATGAAGCAGATGTCGCCAGATTATTGCAAGAGGGAGAGCAACGCGGGTTTCCTGGAATGTTAGGGAGTTTGGATTGTATGCACTGGCGTTGGGATAAATGTCCAAGTGCCCAAGCCGGTGCTTACACTAGACACTATCACAAACCAACAGTTGTACTCGAGACAGTTGCCTCCTATGACTTGTGGATTTGGCATGCTTTCTTTGGTATGCCTGGCTCTCTAAATGATATTACTGTTCTTGATAGGTCGCCTTTATTTGCTGAATTAACTAGAGGACGTGCCCCTGCTGCCAACTACACCATCAATAATCACGCATACACCATGGGGTATTATCTTGCTGATGGTATCTATCCTCGTTGGGCAACGATTGTGAAAACAATATCTCAACCTCAAGGCGCAAAGAGACAACTATTTGCGAGGATGCAGGAGGCATGTCGGAAAGATGTTGAAAGGGCATTTGGAGTGCTCCAAGCACGATTTAATATTGTCAGCGTGCTAGCTAGAGGTTGGAGTAATGAGGATCTGTACTACATCATGAAGACGTGCATTATTTTGCACAACATGATCATCGAAGAGGAGCGTGATATTCCAAAAAATGAACGCAGTGTAACACAACTTGAGACTGATACCAGTAATTTGGGCTATCAAGTGTCACGCGATCCGAATGAGGAGTATGCTCAATTTATGTTGAATCAGCAAAAGATTAGATCTGTTGAAGCCCATAATGTAATTCGTAATGATCTAATTGAACACTTGTGGTCCCGAGCTGGAGAGTTAGATTAAGTTTGCATTTTATCTTTTTAATGACAGTTAATGTCATTTACTATCAGTTAATGTCTTTTTATTCTAATAAAATGTTCTTCATTTAATGTCTTTTTATTTTACAATGTCTTTTAATGTCAGTTAATGTCTTTTCATAAAATGTCTTTTTTTACATTGTGAAGTACAAAATACTCAAAAATGTTTCTTAAAACAACATGAAATTTCATTACAAAATAAAAATTACATTGCAAATAAAGACTAACAATTACATCAAAAAATAAATGATATTGCAAAAAATAAAGACTAACATTGATCCCGTAATTATTCATCAGGAGGTAGCGGGAAATAAAAATTTGGGCTGCTCACATTTGAGGACCATTTGGCGAAAATCTCATTTTTTCGCATTGTGTAATACGCTTTCATCTGAGGGTCCAAATGAGAAATGTCTATAGTCATTATTTGGTATTCTTCCTTTCTCATCTCAAACTCATGTTTTTGCATCTTAAGTTCTTTCATCTGCTGTAGTGCTTGAATCCTTTTTTCTTCTCTTTCCTCTTTTTTCTTTTCTTTCTCAGCAAGGTGGTGGTTAAATGTGTCTAATTGTGTACTCATTTTTTGGACTTCAGTTTCAATGACTTGATTTCTCCGAAATAATTCTTTTGCAAATTTCCTACCCATCGGCCTTTTACCCCTTGCAGAGACACTGCCCTCACCAACAGTTGGATTGTTACCAACACTTGGACTGGTGTCATCTTCAAGAGAAATGCAATTATCCATCGGGGAATCGGGGGCTGAATCAGGGGAAAATGGTGTATGTATCCTTGACTTCACCGTATTCGTAGGAGTTACATCTTGCCACCTGATATTATTTTGCAAGATTGACCAACAACGTTCAAAAGCAAAATGTTTCTTTTCATCTTGATGGTATAAAAGTTTTGCTTGAAGCATCTGTATCAATATTGAATTAAGTAAGTATCAATAAAATAAAATAAATAAAAATAAAATATGAGATCTTACTAGATAAAATAAAATATGTATCAATATTTAATTAAGTAATTATTTAATTTTTATATGAGACGAAATAAAATAAAATAAAAAAACTAACGTAATAAATGAAGATGAAATCTTACTTAGATCAACTTGAGACATCCACTTGGGTGTAGATTTTCGACTTGCGCTAAACATCCACAAAATTTGTTAGAACATTTTATGATTGTACCCCATCGAGATTGGATAGAAACTTGTGTTCTTGACTGATCATTCTGAAGGGAGCAATAATTTTCATAAAGTGAGTATAAGATTGTGAATTGCCAACAATTGGATCTTCAGAAATGTGACACCAAGCATTACAAAGTGCCATATCTTCAGCAATGGTGAATGATTTTCCTCTCTTTATTTTTGATGAACCTTCCATACCGATTGTGTAAAGAAAATATAAATAAAAATGTAATTTAGAAAATTTGTTGTGAAATGAAATTGAGTAAAAAGAGAGTAGAGAAGGTTTGTTTTTATAGAAGAAAAAAAAGAACCGTTTTTTTTTATATCCGTTTCAACATAAAAAAGAGTCGTTTTTTTTTATAGCCGTTTTTATAGCCGGTTTGTATTCATCCGTTTTTTTTTATAGCCATTGTAGTAATGCTTCAATTACGTTTTTATTTAATTTTTATTTTTTTTAATGAATAAAGTAACACTTGGAGAGCTTGGAGAGCCTCGAAGTTCACACTTGGAGAGCCTCGAAGTTCAATAAACTTTAGGAAAGTTTACACATCTACTCTTAACAATTTGAGAGCTTCGAAACTTGAGAGAGAGAGAGAGCTTCAGATGAGTGATCAGAGGGAAGAGGGAAGGTCAGAGGGAAGATCAGAGCTTCGGATGAGTGAAGGTCAGAGGGAGATAGCTTTCAATGAACTTCGGATCAGCTTTAGATCAATGAAGATGAACTTCCAACCCTTTTCAACCCTCGGATCAATGAAGATGAACTTCGGATCAGTGAACTTCAACCCTCGGATCAGGTATTTTTCTTGGATTATTTGAGATTACCTCTCATTAATCTTGCTCCTTCTACGCTGCTCTGTCTCCGAATGCTTCGAGCGAACCGCATTCGTCTTCTGATCAGTGCTCTTCCCGTCTAATTTTAGTGTCAGATCATCAAATTTGTGGTGACTCTTCACACTTCTCACAATTTCCAACCTGCTCCAATTCTTCAGCCCTGATCTCCTGCAAGATCAGAGGCAAATTTATATATATACATAGAGAGAGAGACGAATGCCCTAACTTTCTTCTTCAGATTAATTCTTTAGCCCCGATCTCCAATTCTTTAGATTAATTTATATATATATACATAGGGTCTGGGAAATAGAATTAAATCTTTCAGATTACTTCAGATTAATTTCTTCTTCAGATTATTTCAGATTAATTTTTATTTCAGATTATTTCAGATTAATTTCAGATTATTTCAGATTAAATCTCCGAGAGAGAAATTAATTTCAGATTATTTATGTTCGTTTTCCTGAAATTTTTTAAATCTGTTATTGAATATTGATGAATTCTAGTATGAATTTGATGAAATCTTTTTAAATCTGTTTTGGTATGATGGTGAATTTGCTGATATTGATGAATTGGGATTGATTTGATTTGAATAATAAAACTTCATGAATATTGAGAATCTGAAAATCCCACCGAAAGGGGGAGGGAAGAGAAACGTTAATTTTGGTTCATTGGCTTTTCAACTACCAAAATAGCTGCCAAATTTGGGCACTTATTTGGCAGTTGCCAAATTTGGCAGCTGTTATGTGCCATTGGAGAAGCTGTTTTTTGTTAAGCTGCCATATTATGACTTTAGCAGCTGTTATAGCAATGCATTGGAGATGCTCTTAGTGTACCAATTAATGATATGACATAATTTAAGAGATTTTTAGTATTTATAATTTGTATAATAAGTGGTGTCAATAATAATATCATTTAAGAGGTTTTTAGTATTTATAATTTGTATAACGGTTGTGCTACATGCACCAATTAATGTACTAACTAGTGTACCAACACTAGTTATGACATTATTATTGATCTCACTCATTAATTACATTACAAATCCCAAAAACTCTTAAATTATGTCACATCATCAATTGATATACTAGTTAGTATACTAATTGATACATATAGTATTATTCTTTGTATAATGAGTGGTGTCAATAATAATATCATAATTAATATTAATATACTAATTAATACACTAATTAATACATGTAGTACCACCAATTTAGTTTGATTTGTGATTCACATTCTTCCTTCTTTTCTTTTGTTCATCTTCCTTACTGCTTTGTGTATACGTCACCTAAATAATAAATGTGGCCGTCTAGAGTCTTGCAAGTGCTATATTGTTTTAAAGATCAAAGCAAAGTTGAGTAGATAGATGAGGAAATAAAGGGTATGTTTGGTTTATATTTGGGAGATGAATTTTAGAAAAAAACATTTAAAAAATTGTTTGGTTTGAGTTTTTCTTCTAAAAAAATTTCAAATCACTTTCTCTCTCTTAAACATCAATCAATCACTTTTTCTCTCTCCTCTTTCCTTCTCAATCACTTTTTCTCTCACACACATCTACTCAAATTCTCCCAAATATCAAATCCTCCCAAATCCAAAAAAACACTCTCCCAAATATACAACCAAACAAACTAAAAAAATTTCTAAACTCTCTCCTCAAATTTTTTTCAAAAACAACTCTCCCAAAAACAAACCAAACAAGCCCAAAGTCCCTGACATTCCCAATAATATAAAATCCACAATTTTCCTCTCTAAGGCCTCGTTTGGGGACCCTCTATTTTAGCCAAAAAGTCAAAAAGTTAATAAATTAGCCAAAAAACCAACAACCCATACCAAAAAATCAAAGATTCTCTTTTTTCTCTACTTTTTGCACATCTTTTCGTAAAAAGTCAAAAAGTCATCCCAAACATACTAGTTTTTTTTAGTTCATATTTTAGCTAAATAACTAAAAAATTACTAAATTAACTTGTTCCCAAACGAGGCCTAATTCTTTGACTTCTCAGCAAACAGGCATGTGTAGTTTTCACCCACAATGCCATACAACAAACTCACACGTTTTGTCTAGCATCAACCCACATGAAAGGTGTATATTTTGATAAAACACAATGACTGGTTAAATTCTAGATTATATATGACAACTCGTGTTCACACACAAATTCATATCAAACCCGACCAATTAGCTGACAAATTATTATTGTATTCGTAGTTTATGTAAAGAGTTTTATGCAATAATAAGCTATGTAATATAAATTATTATTGCAAGTGCTATATTAAGTAGTGTTTTGTGAAGTTGATTTAAAATTAATTTTTTTTAATTTTTTTTTTTATGTTAAAAAATCTGTCTTTTTTGTGATTTTTTTTATGATTTTTGTGTAAAAAAACTAAAAAGTTAAAAAGTTAACTTTTTTAACTTCTTTTCAAATTGCTCCTAAACACATAATTAATAAATTAAGTCATAAATTAACTTAAATATCATAATCTATTATCATAAAATTACCTTAATTATTTTTTATTTTAACTTAATTTTTTATTTAATAAATTTTAAATTATATATACAAATATATATATATAATATATATAATTAAATCCTAAATTAATCTAAGGGAAAATTATTTAGAAGTCCTATTAGGGAGACTTATGCTACATATGGTCCTACTAAAAAACTTATGTTCCCATAAGTTCTGTGGGAAGTTTGTTGACACATTTACCCTCAATATTAGTTGTTAATATCATAAATAAATAATAAAACCATATATAGGAAATTGATATAAACGTAACGTAACGTGACACTTACATAAACGTAACGTGACACCTATATAAACGTAACGTGACATATCTACATAAACGTAACGTAACGTGACACCTATATAAACGTAACGTGACACCAATATGAACGTAATGTGACACCTACATAAACGTAACGTAACGTGACACCTATATAACGTAATGACATTTACATAAATGTAACGTAATGTGTCACGTTACGTTTCGCAAACTTAATAAGTTTTTATTTTTTTAATCCGTTTGTTTTGAAATATATATCTTAATATATTTTTTTTGTATTATTAATTGTAAATTTAAAAATTATTTATTTTTTGAATTTTTTTATTTTTTTTATATAGAAATCAAAGAAAACATAGGCATTTAAAAAAAAAAAAATCATTACACAAAAACGAAATCAAATATCTTCTGCAATCAGTATTCAAATGGATTTTGCTTCTGGAAAGTTGCAGTTATCATACATGTCTAGTTGTCTTCGTTCTACAGGTTATTCTATCCCCTGTTGACTTTGTGGCTGATACATATCGGACACTGCTACCTGAAGGAACAACTTTGGAGTTTCAACGGATTCTGGAGCTTAAGGTCACAGTCAAAATCACTACCTTGCTACTCTTTTTTTTTTTTTCTTTTTTTATTCCCCTTCTAACCCTATCAGAGGTCTTAATCATGTTCAAGGCTAACATGCCCCTAACTCTCCTGAAATCACGGTCACAGCTTAGTGACGTGATTCAATGGAGTTGTTCTTATGAGTCTTGTCTTCGCGAAGAAGCACAAGATTGATATCAATTCGGTGGTTGGGAGTGAGAGAGAGAGTGAGAGAGGGAAGGTGTGAAAATAGGGGTAAAAATTAGGATCTTGTGGAATACATTCTTATGAAAATAGGACTTGAGACTCTATAAGAAATTACACAGGACTTAACCTAGCATAAGATTCTGAAAAAGGACTTATAAATAAGTCTCCCTTAATCTAAACACATTTATTACCATAAAATCAAATCATAAATTACCTTAATCTAATTTTAATTTTTAACCCACTTTTTTATTTAATAATATTTTAAAATAAACACATACACAAACACACACACCACACACACAACCACACACACCCACATATATATACAAATTATTAAATCATAGATTAAACTAAACACCTTAATTTATCACTATAAAATTACCTTATTTAATACTAATATTTTAAATTAAACATATAAATACACACGCGCGCGTGCACACACATATATATATATTAGAAATTAATCTAACAGCCTTAAATTATTATCATAAATTACCTTAATTAATTTTTTATTTTTAACTTAATTTCTTATTTAATAACATTTTAAATTATATATGCAAACACCTATCTTTCTTTTTTTATTTATTTATTTAGGAAGTTGAGTTTGTTTTAAATTATGTTGGTTTACCTAAATATATCTATTGGACTTATCAGACTTGATATAAATACTGATTATTGAGGCTTCGTTTGGCTAAGTTTATTTTCCTAAAACAGCATAAAAGATAAAATAGGTTAAATAAGTCAATAAGACAAAATGTTACATTTAAACCATAATCATTTCACATTTTTCTTTCAAAAAAAAAAAAAAACCAAAAATTTGCCAAACAAACTTTTTTGTCCGAAGCAAAAACAGTTTCAACTCAAAAAGCCCACTAGAATTTTTTTTGCCAAATAACAACTGGATAATTGGTTTGGGTAGTGATTCACATTCTTTCCTCTTTTCTTTCGTTCATCCTCTTTATTGCTTTGTGGTGCTACATCACCTAAATATTAAATGAAACATCCCTCTCTAACTTTGTGTAGTACGAGAGGTTCAACATTTTTTTTTTTTCTACTAGCCAAGATCCTTCAATGAAATTTCTTTGTGACCATACCAGAGAAATTTCAAAATTTTTCTGTAAAATACGAAAAATTTCTCCATGAAAATTGAAATTTCTCTTTGTCGGGGGCCAAACTTTATTTGAGTCAGGCACAAATTTCTCTGAGTCAAATTTTTTGTGTGAAAATGTTGAGGGACCCCAACTACTATGAAAATATTGTATGTCTTTTATCTTATAAAATCTTAATATAAATACCATAAAACAAATTTCCCATAAATATATGTATGTTTAATTTAAAATATTATGAAATAAGGTAATTTTGTGACAATAAATTTTTATGATTTAATTTGTTTTACATATATATATATATATATGTGTGTGTGTGTGTGCGCGCGCGCGCGCTTATTTTAAAATATTATTAAATAAAAAAGTGGGTTAAAATTTAAAAATAGATTAAGGTAATTTTGTGGTAATTTTATGATTTAAAAAAGTAAACCATAAAAATTAAAAATTAAAAAAGACAGCCATCTAGCACAATAAAAGTAAAAGAAAAATTAAACAAATCAGAAGAATAAAAAAATAAATAAGAGATGCAACTAGCACAATAGAATAGAAAGAAAATTAAACAAATAAAAAAAGTAAAACAAAAATAAAAATTTTAAAAAAATTAAAAGAAAAGAAAAGGAGAGGCCTATACAGTTTTTGTGAATAATAACAAGCCTTTTTTTTTTTTAATCGGCAAAATTTTTTTTATTGATAATAATCAAAACAAAGGATTACACATCAATAAAAGTATGAGAAAAAAATTACATCATACTTGAACAAGAACATTCCAATGAGGGTGGCACCTTCAAAACAACACAATCATAGTGAAGGCTAAGGTCGTTTTGGTCTTTTGGACAAATCATTTTTTGAGGGAAAAACATCAAACGGAGCCATACATGCGCATTGGGCGGGTGTGCCACCGTCCATTTGTTTGGATGAAAAATGTAATAGTTGCACATCAGTCTAAAATTAAAGGGGAGATGTCTGCATATATTCAAATCACATGGATAATGTGCAACGGCCTAAAACCACAGTTTGGTTTGTAGTTTGAACCCATTTGCATGTATGCGGTTTGGGAAAAATTGAACTCGCAATCGGCCACGGTGCGGATTGCGATTTCTGCAGATAAAATTCACGAATGTGCAGACGATTGCAGGTGGTTTGCAAATTGCGCTTTTCTTTTAAAATTTTATTTTTGGACTTATTTTTTCCCATTTTTTAAATATTCTTTTTAGGCATTTCCCCCGATTTTTTAAATATTATTTTGGGCCACAAAATCACATATTTCTTATCATGAAATCATTATTTTTCAAATGATTTATCCCACATAAATTACAGTCTATCTATCCAATTTACTTCCAAAAGGAAACAAATCATAAGTATAAGTTAGGATCAGTCAATTGACTTACATTCACTTTATAGAAAAGGTATAAGCTAAATAATGTATACAGATGTGAATGGGTAAGTGCGAGTGCGAGTAAAACCTACGACCTGCCCACAACCTGCAAAACAGGAAAATTCTAACCTACATCCGACTCTAACAATTATGCGAAACCGCCTAAATAAGTGCAGGTAGTTTAGATTGGGCGGTTTTCGCTGGTTGGATAACCCTATGCCTAACCCTACTTTTTACCCTGTTACTTAGGCTCTGTTTGGGAATAGACTATTTTAGTTAGCTATTTGACTTTTTAACTATTTTAACCTCACTAAAATATATGCCTCGTTTGGGAAGTGGTTATTTTAGTAGGCTATTTGACTTTTTGGCTATTTTAGTAGGTTATTTTAGTTTTTGTGTTTGGGAAGATGAGATGGATTTTATTTGAGTTGTTGTATTGAAAAATATGTTGAAATGATGTTTGAAATTAAAATGACAAATTTATCCCTAAAAAAATATTTTTTTAAATTGCTATCAAGGGATAAAATCGTAATTTATTCATTGATGGAACAACTTCTCTAGCTGACATTGTAGGCTGTGCCTACACTGCCGGCTGTGCAGTCTCTTCTTCTTCTTCTTCTTCTTTTTTTTTTTTTTTTTTTTTTTTTTTTTTTTTTTTTGAAAAAGCTTGCAAAAGTGGGCTTTTTGGCTAAAATTTTTCTTTAGGCTATAATAGCCTCTTTAGGCACTTCCCAAACAGCGCCTAGTGTTTTGGATGATAGTTGATTTTTTTGTAGTTTATTTGATGATTGTAAAAATAAAAGTGAAATGATTATGAATTGGATGTAACACCTTATTTTATTGACTATTTTAACTAACTTTATTTTTATTAATTATTTTTTCCAAATAACCTCTAGCCAAACATGGCCTTAATGAAACCTTATTTGTACTAGAAAAATCCTTACAAAAATGGTGTGCCGTGGCAATGTGAAAAATCCACACAACATGAAAGGTCAGTTTTGTAAATTAAAATCTATACAAAAACACCACAAGAATGATGTGATAATATTAATTTTGTAAATTAAACTCTTTTTTATAGGTATTTTATCTTAAAATAAAAGGTTGACATTCAACCGCGTCATTCTTTATAAATTTTTTGTTCGATAATACTATAAACTCAAAAAATTTATCTAAGAAAGTACCTAAAAGTATTACTATGTAGTCCAAATTCATTTCTTACATCAACCGTACAATGTCCACTTTTAATCAGCACCACACAATTCAATTCTTGGTACAACTATGAAAATGAATTCTGACTTCCTGGACTTAATCTTTTCTGTCTGTATAAGATTAATCTTACTTAAAAAATTAATAAATAAATAAATCATTAGTTATCCATGTTGTGCATTCTATTTAAAGGGGGGGTTATTGGGAGAAGATTGAAAAGATAGCAGCCAAGTAGAGATAGCAGGTAATGATGGCAGTGAAAGGGTCAGTTGTAGTGGGAGTGTTAGCAATTGTTGCTTATGCATTTGTTGTAAGTGAGGTTGCCATAGCAGCTCAAATCTCCTCCTTCAACAGAACCAGCTTTCCTGATGGTTTTGTCTTTGGAGCTGCCTCTTCTGCCTACCAGGTACAACACTTAAGTATCCTTGCTCTTCCTTATCGTCTTCATTTTTGTCCTTCAAAACGTACGAGAGTTTCAAATATCAGCTGTTACATTTTGTATTGTCTGTTATTTATCGAGATTTTAGACTTTTGGTATCGTTTTTCGTCGGTATATCAATTAATATTGTCTGTATTGGTCAATATATTACCATACCGCCGGTACTGATTATCAAAATGCACAAGATTTATGGCAATGTGTTTGTGTGTGTATGGTTTGGTTTTGTAGTTTGAAGGTGCTGCCAAGGAAGGTGGAAAAGGCCCCAATATTTGGGATACCTTCACTCATGATTTTCCAGGTCTCTCTCTCTCTCTCTCTCTCTCTCTCTCTCTCTCTGCATATATGCATTGCATGCGTTTTGGTGCAAATTTAGATTAATGTCTCGTTTGGTAACATCATTTTTTAGTTTAAAAATCAAAAAGTCATTAAAAAAATCAAAAAGTCGACAACATATATTAAAAAGTCAAAAATTCTATTTTTTATCTATTTTTTACACATATTTTCGTAAAAAATTAAAAAGTTATTCCAAACATACTAATTTTTTTACATCATATTTTAGCCAAAATGTCAAAAAATTACTAAAAAAATATGTTCTCAAACGAGTCCTAAGTTTTTGAAAAATTTAGCCAAAACTCCTCTATTGGATTTTTGTTCGGTGAAAAGGACAGACTAATTTATTTTGCTTCATAAACCTTCTAAAAGAAAACACATAATTGAGCAAGAACAAAATAAATTTTTTTTTTTTTTCGTAAACATTATTGTTAGAGTAACATGTTACTGTGAAATAAAGTAACATATTACTGCTTACATCAATTTCGAAGGTAATAATTATTTTTTCTTAAGAATTTTATAGTCAACATGGATCTTATTTGATAGATCTTGATGAGAGAATTTTAAAAATACTAATTTTATTGAAACCGACATTTACATCAAAAGTTATATTGTTTTAAAATTTAATATTTAAATAATAATAATAATATGTATTAGACTTTTCAAGAAATTTTTTTATACTTACCTTTAATGCATTAAAATTTTATTATGAAAAAATTTTGAGCAAATCTCCTAAGTTTTTCTATATATCTATATATATATATATTATTTTTATTTTTTGCGCCCTAGTTTTTATGCATTTCCACCTTTTAAGTTCTGTATCTTCTACATTATTGGCAGAGGTAGAGATTGAGAGAAGTGCCATAGAATAGAATAATGAAAAATGATTGAGACCTTTTTAGAGGTACCACAGCCAATCAGGTGTCTTGAATTTTTTTTTTTTTTCCTTTTCCACCTCATTAGAGGTGGTTTAGAGTTGTCTTTTTAGAGGTATGTAGCATGGTTGTAGAATAATAGGTAAATTATAAATGCACTGGATTAAAATATGAATTGTTTTTATAATTTAAAAAATTACATCTTATTTTTTAAAATTTTAATGAAATAATAAATGACATTTTTTAATAAATTATTAAGTCAATTAATAATTTTAATAATGTTATAAATATATTCAATTAATAATTTTGGTAATTTTATTATTATAGTAGAGTAGTTGAGAGTTTTATTTTTCTGTTAGTAATAAAAATTTCTGATAATAGGGTGTTTGTAATTTTCATAATTGGAGCAAATAATTTGTATTCTAAACAAATATAATAAAATGTATTTGTAATTTATCCTAGAATAATTTAGGGTGCCACAGCTGGAGTCTGATCATCTCTATTTAAAAAAGAATACAAAAAAAAAAAATCAGGTCTTGTAAAATTAATATTTATTGTATCCTGTTTTTTATTTTATTTTTTTAAATATCAGTTAGGTTCCATTTGGAATGCTTGCAATTGTTTGGTGGTTTGGTAAATGTTTTTGTTCTTACCACTACCAGCTTTTCGTTAGTTTCTATTTTCATCTTGTAATATTTTATTATCCTAATATAAAATTCAGATCTTGTAAAATTAAAATTTACAGTATTTTATAAATTCAGTTTTCAATTGGTTTATATAAATGTTTAGACAATGACCTAGTGTAAGTGCATATATATTCATATTTTTTTTTTCTTGTTTCAGTTTATTCGTTCAGAACTTAGCTTGCCTCTAGTCTCATTTTTTGACGAGAGGATCTAGTTTTTGTGAATGTGGGCTCATTTTGGATTCATTTTAGTGATTCAAATCACTTAACTTGTAAAACTCATTACAGAAATTCAAGATGAATCAATATCAGTACCTACATGAATAATTTATACTTGTATAAAAATTGACTATTTAATTTGAAAATCATATTTAGTCACCCAATTATTAAAGAGAAATGTGGTTTAATGATATAGTTTTGATAATTGATTGATTTGATTTTTTTCCATTAATAATTTTCACAAAGAGTTTAATAATTTGAACAATCCAATCACCCAGACAATACCAAAGTAAGCCCACATTCACTAAGCCTCCGTTTGGGAAGTGGGCTGGCTTTTGGCTTTTTGGCTTTTTTGGCTATATGAGCCTGGGCTCAAAAACCTGGTTTGTGAAGGACTTTTGGCTTTTTTGACTTTTTGGCTTTTTGGTGAGGTGTCACCCTGATAAATTACCAAACTGCCCTTGTTTGCTTTTGTTTTTTATTTTGATTTTTTTTGGGTTTGGATTTCCCATATTTTGCTTTATTTTTTATTTTTTTTTTTATTTTAATTTTGGGTTTGGATGTGGCGTTTTTTGGTTAATTTTTTTTTAAAATTTTTTACTTTGGTTTTGATTTGGCCAATTTACGTTTTTTGTATTTTGTTGAAATTTTATTATTTTTTATTTTTTATTGGGTTTTATTTTGGCTTATTTTGGTAAAATAATTTTTTTTTTTTGGGATTTGGCGTTTTTTGTAAAAAATTTATTTTATTATTTTGGGTTTTATTTTGGCTTATTTTGGTAAATAATTAATTTTTTTTGGGATTTGGCGTTTTTTGTAAAAAAAAATTATTTTATTATTTTGGGTTTTATTTTTTGGCTTATTTTGGTAAAATAATTTTTTTTTTTGGGATTTGGTGGTTTTTTAAAATTATTATTTTATTATTGGTTTTATTTTGGCTTATTTTGGTAAAATATATATATTTTTTTATTTTGGATTTGGCGTGTTTTGCTTAAATTTTTTAAAAAATTTATGTTTTTGTTTATTTTATTTTTTTATACTTTAATTAGTTCTTGTTCTTTCATTTTTTTGAAGTATTAAAATATGTAAATATGTAAATAATTTATAAGCAAAATTTAAAATACATATTCAAAAATTATTAATTTACGTTTCTCGGTTTTGTCGTTTTTTACGATTTTGTCGTTTTTTTATAATAATTTTTTTTTTGTAATTTCTTTTATTAATTACAAATTTACGGTTTTTGTCATTTTTTTTTGTAATTTACGTTTTTTTCCGTTTTTATTAATTTAAAATGTTATTATTTTTTTATTTGTAAATTATTTTAAATGTTATTAATGTTATTATTTACGTTTTTTTATTTTAAATAATTTTTTTATTATTTTAAATATTTATTTTTCATTTTATTTTAATTTGCGTTTTAATTTTAATATTTATTTTAATTTTATTTTAAGTATTTAAATAATGTAAATAATCTAAAATTCTTTCAATAGTAAAAATTAAAATAAATATTCAAAAATTTAAATCGTAAATTTAAATAATTTAAATATTCAAAAAATTATTTTAACAAAAAATTTAAATAATTTAAATATTCAACAATTTAAATAGTTTAAAATGTTAATATTTTAAATTTAAAAACAACTCAACACTCAAATCGTAACCAAACACAATAAATAAAACTCACGTAAGAAATTATTTTTAAAACTCATAACCAAACACATAACTTGAAACTCCATACTACTACAACTCTACTCTCAAATCAATAACCAAACACATAACAAAAAAATTAAAATATTTAAACTATTTTTATAAAATAAAGTTTGAATTTATTTTTATAAAATATTTTAACAAAAAACAAAAAAATATTTTTTTTTTCAACTTTCTTTGTTTTTTTCTGGGAAAATGTATTTTTGGAAATTTTTTTTTTTTTTTTTTTTTTTTTTTTTTTGCTGCTGCTGCCGCATGCCCCTCTTTGATGAGGGGTAGTTTTGTGAATTGAGCTTAGAGTTGAAACTTGAAAGGCAAGATTTTTTGTTTTGTCTTTTAGTGGCTCTTTGAGCCACTTTTGGCATTTAGTGGCTCAAAGAGCCTTTGAGCCCTTCCCAACATAGGCTAAACTGCGCCCGTCTAGTTAAAAAATGGGATTGGAGGCAAGCTCGCTCTATTGCTTTATATCATTAAAAGTAAAAAATCAATTTATATATATATAAAATAAATTTAAAATCCTCCTAAACCCTTGTTTATTTTTAAATTTTAAAATATTTATTAATGTGTCTGTTTCTCCTCCTCTCTTTGTGTGTTACATCTAAGCAAACTGTTTTGTGCAATTTATGTTTCTTACTTTTAAATAACTTAAATAAATAAGTATTTATAGGCTTTTAAGTCTAGTAGGAAAGTAATACTTTTTAACAATTTAAAGAATCTACTTATATACTTTTATAATTTAAGACATTAAAATAATACATTTTAATAATTTAAGAGATTTTTATGAAGATAACCTTGTTTTTTCCAAGTAACTTACACCACACTAATTGAACATTTTTACACTACAAATCTGAAAAAAAAAAAAAAAAAGTTTATATATATATATATATATATAAGAGAGAGAGAAGAGAGAGAGAGAGAGATTTAGAACATTTCTTATCGGAGAAAGACGACCCAAAAGTCCCCTCATTGTCGGAGGGTCGGGGAGCGGCTCCCATTAACTCAAAAAAAAAAAAAAAAAAAATCACCCGACACTCTCTCTCTGCCTCTTTTGGGAAGAGATAAAAATCTGATTTTCAGATTTTTTATCTCCTCTTCTCTCACAGAAAAGCTGATTATAATCTGCTTATAATCAGTTTTTCACCAAAATCAGATTATAACCATCTTCCCAAAACACCCCTCTGTTTCTCCCTGTCTCCACCCTCACTCACTCACCTCACTTTCTCTCTCTCTCTCCTCTAATAAAAAATTTTAAAAAATTATTTTAATCCTTTTAATTTTATTTCATAATATATATAATTTTTAATATAAATTTTAATTTTAAAAATAATATCATTAAAAATCTACCTTTAAAATGAGACTAATATTAAATAATTTAATAAAAAATTAAAATAAATAAAAAAGTAATTACTATGTTTAGTTATGTTTGAAATTATTATTTTTTAAATATAAAAATTAATTTGATGAAATAAACACACAAAAGTCATATATTTTTTAAATTCTCAAAAACAATCTTCATTCAAAAAAATATATGAAAATAATTTATTTTAAAGAAAATAAAAAATACACAAATCCAATTTGTGCATAGGTGCAAAACAAATATAGGGGAGTTTTTAGAAGATGGTTAAAAGTTAATTTTTTGGCATTTTTGATTTTTTTTGAAAAAAAATGTGAGAAATAATGTAACTCAAAATGAGTTAAAACCTGAGAAGTAGCTTTTAACCTACTTCTCAAAAGAGGACACAACATGTTTTTAATTTTCATATGATTTTTTTTTAGAATGAAGATTGTTTTTGAGAATTTCAAAAATATATGATTTTTTTGTGTTTATTTCATCAAATTAATTTTTATGTTTAAAAAATAATAATTTCAAAACATAACTAAATATTAATTTACTTTTTATTTATTTAATTTTTTAAAATATATTTATGTTAGTCTCATTTTAAAGAGATATATTTCATTGATATTAATTTTGTAAAATTAAAATTTTATATTAAAAATTATGTATATATATATTATAAAATAAATTGAAAAGATTAAATATTTTTTTTAATTTTTTATTAGAGAGAAAGTGTGTGTACGGGAGAGAGTGGTGGGAGACAGAGTGTCAGGAGAATTTTTTTAAAATTTTTTTGAGTTAATCTGAGTCACAAATTGTTTGTGGGGGTGATAGTGTTGTTTTAGGAGTTGGTAAATTAATTTTTTCGATTTTTGACTTTTTTGTGGCTCTTTTGGTAAAAAGTTAGATTATTTTGAATAAAAAAGCTGATTTTTTTAACTAAAAATAGTTGAAAAGCTAAAAAGGATTAATTTTTTTTGTGTTCCCAAAAACTCCATAATCCAATCTGACCCGTCCCCAGAGAGACAGGGTTGGAGAGAATGACAGGAGAATATCTGAACTCCTTCAACGTCCTCATTCATCCACGCATTCATCCACAGCTAACATACCTCATGTCATTTATTTATTTCTATGTAGTACTTTTTAACTTTAAGCTTGGTACTTTTTAACTGAAGAGTGGTTAGTAAGTTAGCAAAGGCTGGGATTAAGGTTAAGTTTGGCATATTGTAAAAAAGTTAAAAAGTCAAAAAGTTATTCAAAAAGTTAAAAAATTAACATTATTCATCAACAGTCAACAATTACGGCTGTACAACTCTCAATTATAATTTTTCCCTACAAATCAATTTTTACAATTTTTTATTACACATTTTTCCATAAAAAGTCAAAAAGTTAACCCAAACATCCATATTTTCTTCCTCAATTTTTTAGTCCAAAAAGACAAAAAATGCACTTATTTAAGACACCACAAACAACCCCTAAATCCCTAAGTCCTAGATTCAAAAAAATTTTGGGCCAATTTTTTGGGCGTAATATAGTTGAGTAAGAGGTTAGTTTTAAGTAGTTTCATCATATTTGGTGTGAGTTTAATGTTCCCTCACTATGTGAATCCTAAATTAAGCAGAACTTGTCTTAGGAGGTCAAAACAAGTTTTCAAGTTATAATCTCCTAACTCAAAACGGACAACAGGATACCCTGGTGATCTTTACAAGGGCGTTGTCTTAGACCTGCAGGTGAGTGAGAGGATTTTCCCTGTAATGAAAATAAATAAATATATAAAAGAAAAAAAAAAACACTTTAATCTTGGTCCTTTCGAGTTTGTTCAATCAAAACACCGTTTACTTTGAGTAATGGTAAGGACCACAAATATTTTATCAAATATTTCATATAGGTGTAAAGACCTACATGAGACTCACAGAGTGTGAGTCTCACGCCCATGTAAGACATTTGGTAAAATATTTAGTAAAATATTTGAGATCTCTAACATTTTTCTTTTACTTTATTCATCAAATGGAAAAATGCTATAGAAATTTTAAATATTTTTTGTCATACATTTTGTTACATGTTTTGTGATAAATCTTATATTTTTGGTTCTGAAATGATGTATTTTTGTTAAAATGTTACATATTTTGTATTTCAAAAATATCTCGTTAAAAATATGTACAGTAATTTTATTTCTTAACCACAACTTAGGCCTCGTTTGGGAACAGGCTAATTTAGTAATTTTTTGGCTATTTTGGCTAAAATATGAGCTAAAAAAATTAGTATGTTTTGGATGACTTTTTGACTTTTTAGAAAGATGTGCAAAAGTAGAGAGAAACGAGAATCTTTGACTTTTTTTGTATGGGTTGTTGGCTTTTTGACTAACTTTTTGACTTTTTGACTAAAAAGGAGGGTTCCCAAACGAGGCCTTATTGTGCATATATGCATCACACAATTAAAAAAACTTTCCTAATCAAATTTGTAGATCTTATTAGATTTGAGGTCCATTTTCGCAACTTTGGTTTTTTTTTTGGTGCTTTTTTTAACTTTTTTTTGGGGGAGTCACGTTACTTCTCTATTTTTTTTGTATATTTTTTCAAAAAAAAAATAAAAAAATTAACTTTTTAACTTACTTTCCAAAACAACCTGAATTTAAATGTACCTTAGAAAGAACAATCAAAGACAATATAATCTACATTAAAGATTTTTTTATTTTGTATATTGAGTATTTGATTTGATTTTTTTATTTTTTTTCGATAGGTAAAAAATTATTTACAAATATAAAAAAATTCTTCAAACTTAATAATCAATTATATCAGAAAATCTAACAACATATAAAGAATTACATCAAAGTGAAAAATCAATCAGGTAGATAGTAAATTCCAAAACATGTTTTTGGAAAAAAAATTCCAAAAACTTATTTAGTTGAAATTTTTTTTAAAAAATTCGAAAATAACTTTTCTCTCTACTACACATCAATCAATCATTTTTTCTTTCTTCTTTTCCTTCCCAATCATTTTTTCTCACACATACATCTTTCAACTACAAAAACATATCAAATCATTCCAAATTCTAAACCTCCAAATTATTTTCAAAATATACAATCAAACAAATTTTAAATTTTCTAAACTCTCTTCAGAAAATAATTTTTTAAATAATATCTCAAACACAAACAAATACGTATCTTTAATTGTGAATAAATGATTAATCTTCATTGTGGGCAATCATTTACTTTTAATTAAAAAGGTTTAACTTCTTTCAAGTTATCATCTCAACTTAAGAGTGTATATTTGGACTTGGTAGACCTATTTTGAAACCGATTTCAATGATCCGAATCGTTCACTAACCCAATTGATTAAGGAAAATATGAGATTATGAATTTGTATTTTAAATATTTCTTATTTAATTATGATAAGGTCAATCATATCAAGATCCTTTAAGTTATTAGCAAATATAGTTCACACTCTTTTATTTATGATTCGAAGATTATGATCTTTTCAATTATAAAAATTGTACAAATACCTCCCAAACCAGGTAAAAGTTATGTGTTTTTTATGGGTTTTTTTTAAGATGTATTTATTATAATTAAAATGTACAAAATATACATGTTTATATGGTTATGATTAAAATGGCTTTCAAGCCTTAGCCAAACCTATTGTTTTACAAGAATATCAATGATTTCATTTTATAAATTATGCACATTTTAAGGAGTATCAGATTCATTAATTGACTTACAAAATTAACAATGATTCAAACCTAAAAAATGTTTAATCTTGTGATGATTTACAGGTAAAATATTGAATGGTAGCACTGAGATGGCTGATGACTTTTTCATCGTTACAAAGTATGCATTTGATAAATATATAAATATATTTCAAAATGACAATTGTGGTATACAGATTTTCTATTTCATTCTTTCTGTAATCCAAATCTCATTCTACCCACAGGATCAAAACTTTCTAACCTAATCGTATGGTAGATTCAGTATTTGAGACGATAACACAAGAAAAAATAAATAAATATAAAAGAATAGAAAAGAAGAAAAATTTGAACCTGATTCAATTCGGTGCAAATTTTGAAAAATAATTATAAATAAGTGTAAACTTTGTAAATTTATATTAAATCATAAATTTTTCATGAATTTGTAAAATAATTTGAAACTACCATGGAATGGTAATGTCCCCCAAAAGAATAAAAAATAAAAGATCGTGAATCTTCCGTCATAGTTGTAAAAGAATGATATTTCTCAAATTATTGATACCTAAACAAAATTTTGGTACAGAATTTCCTATAGAATTATATAACTTTTCGTGGTCCCTTCACTATTATTCTCATAATTTTAAAAATATCATTGTCGCATCATTCTTTTTTCTTTTTTTCTTTTTTTGTATAAAAATTATGTTTCTAAGTTTTCACATTTCTTCTAGTTGGAGGTACAAGGTGATCCATTATTATTGTGTTAAGTTAGTACTTCTTTATTTTATATATACTTTTTTCTTTTGTTTAATTAGTGTAACTATAACAGTGTTTGGATTTACAATAATAATTGAGAGACACATGTATGTATGTATGTAACAGGAAGATGTGAAGGTGCTGAGTTCATAGGACTAGATGGTTCAGAATCCATCTCATGGGCCGAGTATTACCTCGTAAGTTCTTTTTATTTTCAATTCATTCAATTCCAATCCCCCTACCCTTGATTTAATTATTTATAAATAATTAAAAAAAATTGATAATGCCAACAATCATCATAAGATTATTATTAAAGAGTCCAAAAGGTATTGCTAGGGTGTTCTTGATGAATAAGAACTATATAATATATTAAGGGTGGGTTTGACATCTAGTTAATCAATTATAAAAAGAAAAATTATATACAAATTCACTTTTTAAATTCATTTTCTAGAGTTAATTATATGTAAGTGATATGATTGGTTGATAATTGAAAAGATATGAGAGAGAATATTACTTTAGATATCTTAATTAATTGTCATATCACTAGACTTAAAAATTAAATCTAATTTTTAGACTTGTATAACAATATCCTTATAAAAAAGTCTTTGTAATTAATGATAGATCCCATTGTCTTTCGTATATGACTAAATATATTTTTTTAAATAATATTACATGTAAATAGATTTTTAATCAGATCTACAACATAAATAAATATACATGACAACCGTTGGCCAATTGTGTTGCCTAATTGTGTGATCTACCTATATCTAAAGCATAACTTTGTTTTTTAATGCAAGAAGGGATACTTGCACTCTTTTATATTATTGTTAAATATGGTTAATAATACTTAAATGAGTTGACAACAAAACAAGGTTAGCTGTTACATACGTGTGTTAATGCATGAAGTATACTACCCCCCTTTTACGTTAGTGTTAAATAGGGTCAATAATACTCAAAAGAATAATATTAGAATAATACTATATATGTTAATTAATGTACTAATTAATATATTAATAGATGATATAGTATAATTTTAGAAGTTTTAGGTATTTATAATTTGTATAATAGGTGGGATCAGTAATGATGATATAACACTAATTGATACACCAATATGTATATTAATTAGTGTATGTAGCACCACCAATACTCAAAATCATAAACCAAGTAGGACCACCATGATCCTCTTAAGTGTTTAATTCGAAGGGGAAGGTCGTAAGTTTAACTCTTCCTTGGGAGAATTGAATTAGGTGGCAAATACTTGGTCTTTGCAAGAGTGAGAAGGAAAATTTCTATAGATACTAATCTAACAACTAAAAATCTGATTTTGATCATATTTAGGGGCGTAGATAATTTTAATACATTTTTCACTTGAAATATGTTGAAATACTAAATTTTGCATAATTTATTTACTAAGAAATTGGTAAAAGAGGAAAGACAAGGTTTTATTTTTATAAAAAAAGTTATCATTAAGCCTGGGGCTAAAAAGCCTGGTTTGTAAAGGACTTTTGATTTTTTTGATTTTTTTGTGAGAGAATGAATATAATGATTATGGGTTCGATATGATGTTTTGTCTTATTGGGCTAAAAAATCTATTTTATTTTTTGTGACTATTTTAACTGAAAAAGCTCCAAACCTCTCTTCCCAAATGGAGCCAATGTTAGTTTTATTTGAAGCCATGGTATTAACTATGATATTTCAGTGGGAGAAAAAGGTTAAATAAATAAGGGTGTGTTTGTTTTGAAGGATTGGGTGTGGGATTGGACTATTAGTCCCACCGAACTAATAGTTCATTGTTTGTTTCAATTTTTTTGCTCCGGACTAATAGTCCCCCCGGACTATTAGTCTCATATTTGTGGGACTATCCTATCCCGGGGGGGAGGGGGTTAGGATTATTTCCATGGGATTGGTTTCACATGGGATTAAGTTCTGAAATGTCCATTTTACCTCTCATGCTATTACTTAGCAAACAATTAGAAAAGGGTAAAATAGTCTTTTGAACATTATAATTATTTTTTTAGTGTTGTTATTTAAAATTATATATTAAATAAAAATTTAAAATTATAAATTAGATATTTAATTTAATAAAAATATAAATTAAATTAGGCCATATAAATTAAATTTTTTTAGTGTTGTTGAAAATTTAATTTATATATTAAATAAAATTATTTTTTTAGTGTTGTTAATTTAAAATTATATATTAAATAAAAAATTTAAAATTATAAATTATAAATTAATTTAATTAAAATAATAAATTAAAAATTATGGCCATATAAATTAATTTTTTTAGTGTTGTTGAAATTTAATTTATATATTAAATAAAATTATTTTTTAAGTGTTGTTAATTTTAAAATATATATTAAATAAAAAATATAATTATAAATTAAATTTATTTAAAATAATAAATTATAATTATGGCCTTATAAATTAAATTTTTTAGTGTTGTTGAAAATTTAATTTATATATTAAATAAAATTATTTTTTATTGTCATTAATTTAAAATTATATATTAAATAAAAAATATAAATTATAAATTTAATTTAATTGAAAATAATAAATTAAAAATTATGGCCTTATAATTAAATTTTTTTAGTGGTTGTTAATTATAATTATAAATTATAAGGGTAAAATAATTTTTTGAATATTTATCCTTATCTAGTCCGTTTAACCAAACATTGGATTTACTAAAAATAGTCCAATCCAGACATCTAATTCTATGACTAAGCAAATATAGGATACAAATCCAATCCAACCAAATAGTGACAATGTATCCCAGGATTAACAGTCTGATGGATTACAATCCTCTCTTATCCAGTCCGTCCAAACAAACACACCCTAAAAATACGCTAGCAGCATGGATGTACATTTAAAAATTATATAAAATTAATAAAAAAAAATTGTATAAAAACATATAAATGTATTTGGAATAACTCAAAAGAACATTTAAATTTTAATTATTTTGACATTATCTCTACCTTAATCACAGTTAACCCATAAACAAATAAGAGCTGAGTTGTTGCCAGCTGGCTTCCTCAGATCAAGCTGAATCAATAAGCTTTATTCACTCGATAGTACATGCCAAAAGACAACCAATAGGGCTATGTTTGGTTGTTGAGACTTGAGATTGAATAAAACACATTCACTTTGTTTACTTTTTTTTTTTTTTAAAAAAAAAAAATTATATTTCTTTATTTTCATTTGTTTTTTTTAATATTTTAAGTAATTTTTTTAAATTTTTAGACACATTTAACATAAATATACTTAAAAAGTATAATATTTGTGAAAAAAATCTTTAAAAAATTCACTAAATATCAAAAATTAAAATAAAAGGACGAAAATTCAATACATTTTTTGGATGATCAATAAATCTCATATTTTGAACTTATAATCTATATAGTCCCATATTTTTTCTTTTGATCCATTTAGTCTTTTTGGATGTGTAATAACTCATTTGTCCGCCACATTGAAGTGTCACATTTGAAAAAGTACACTAAGTGTGTTTGATTGGGGGGATAAGGGGGGGGGGGACTATCCACTATTTGGACTCCATGTCCGGCCTCCCTCCGTATCCGTCGTTTGATTTTTTTTTAGTCCGCCGGACTCCATGTCCCCCATATGGGGGACTATCCTGTCCGGGGGGTGTGGGATTGTTTTGGGGGGACTAATCACTATTGGGATTAGATACGAAAATGACAATTTAACCTTCTACTATTTAATTATGTATTATATTAATAAAATTCAATAAAATTTAAATGTCTCAATTTAAAAATAAAATAATTTTATTTAACTTTTTATTAATGTTTTATTTATTTAATTTTTTAAAATAATTTTTTATAGATATTTTATTGATGTTTTATTTTAAAATTTTGTTTATAATTTATTTAATTTCATTATTTAAATTGTAATAGGTGTTTTATTTAAAATTTATTTAAAATTTTAATTAAAAATAATAATATAAATTTTTTATACAGGTTATACAGTATTTTATTAAATCAAATTAGTGGTTATTTATTTATTTAATTGTGTAAAAAATAAATTTATGTAAAAAAATAAATTTAATTTATATTATTAAATTAATGATATTTTTTGTATGTAAAAAAACAAACACAGTAACGTTTTGTATGTAAAAAAAATAATGATTTGTTATACAGTAATGATTTAAAACAAATTATTGATATTTTATTTATTTATTTATTTATTTATTTTAAAAAAACAAATTTATTTAATTAAAAATAATTAAAATATTAAAGATATGTTAAATATTGCTATTCCTTAGTAAATAATTGAAAAAGGGCAAAATAGTCTTTTGTTCATTTATCCTATCCAGTCCGTCCAACCAAATGTTGGATTCACTAAAAATAGTCCTTTCCAGACATCTAATCCCATGAAAAACAAACACAGGATACATATCCAATCCGACCAAATAGTCCGGAGGATTCACAGTCCCAAGACTCAAGTCCGATGGATTCTAATCCCCCCTTATCCAGTCCGCCCAATCAAACACACCCTAAGGGTTTTTTAGTATCACATCATACCTATTACGTTAGAGTGTCATATATGGAAAAGTACATTAAAGAGTTTAATTTTTTTAGAGTGTCATATTATACCTGTCACGTTGGAGTGTCACATGTCACATTTGAAAAAAATATACTAATTTTTTTTTTGAATGTCACATCATGCCTGTCACGTTGTCACATTTGGAAAAAGTACACTAAGGAACTTTTTTTTTTTTAGAATGTTGCATCATACTCATTACGTTGTCATATTTAAAAAAAGTACACTAAGGAACTTTTATTTTTTTTAGAGTGTCGCATCATACTCGCCATGTTGTCATAAAGTACACTAAGGATTTTTAAATTTTTTTTTTTTTAGTGTCACATCATACTTGTCACGTTGTCGCGTTTGGAAAAAAAATACACTAAGGTGTTTATATATTTTTTGGAGTAAAAGTCTTGGAGTGTCCAATTATACTCGCTACGTTGTTATATTTGGAAAAAGTAAAATAAGGAGATTTTAATTTTTTTGGAGTGTTATATCGTTGGAGTGTCACATTAATACCTGTCACATTAGAGTGTCATATCATTCATGTCACATTAATAAAATGGTATAGTTGTCCACCAAAATACTACCAAAATAAATAAATAAAAAATAGGACTAAATAAAAAGAAACTCTTTATTAATAGGATTTAATAAATCAATAGAAAAAAATTTGGATTAATTGGAGTACTTGTTTGTGAGATGAGATTTATTAGTAAATATTTTTTTGTATTTTTGTATATTTATTAATTTTTTAAAATATTTTTAATAAATATTTTACTATTTAGATACTTCTAATTAAGGTGGATTTAAAAAAATAAAAAAATATATTTAAAATTTTAAAAATATTTACTAAAAATAAAAATAAAATACAAAAATAAAAATAAAAAACCTAATTTTTAAAAAATTAAATTTGAAAAACTGAAATCAAACACATTCCCTAATCTTCCTAAAGTGGCGTTAGGTTTGCCAAATTGGAGGAATTAGTTTGACCTGCCAAACTATTAATCCCCCAATTTCATGGGATTTACAACTCGTTTGGGCTAAATATACCCCGTGAGTCATTTTCCCTCATTCATTTAATTTAACAATCAAAATAATTTATGGTATCTCATTACATTTACAAACTCATCCAATATTTCATGGTATAAAGGTTTATTTTGACAATTGAAAAAAAAAAAAAGTCAGCTTATTAACTTATTTGGGTAGCATCATCACTCTTTTTTTTTATATATTTTTTTTAAGAAAAAAAATTGAACTAAGAAAAACACAAGTAGATGAAGAGAGATTTATGAATAAATACCCCTATAAAAAATATTGTAGTTCCACTATATTACTTAGGATTGTTAATATGCACCCTTAGAACATACGTTCAGATGCTTGAAAAAATTATAAATCACCGTGAATGGGAGTGTATTAAAAAATGGAAAATACCTTTTATGCTTTTGTAGGCTGTGTTTGGTTAGAAGATTTGACGAGGGAAATGAAAAGGGAAAAGAGAAATAGAAATAGAAAGAAAATGAGAAAGAATTAATATAGGATTGAAATTCTAAGTTATATTTGGTTGAGTTGGGAAATTGAGAAGGAAAATAACCTAAGTGAATTCAAAAGATAAAAAATGAGATTTCATTTTTCTCTCATTTTCTTTTCTCTGTATTTTTCATTATAACCAAACAAAAAATAAAATTATATTTCATTTTCTTTTTCCATTTATCTCATTAAATTTTTGAATCAAATACCGAGCATGATTCCCTTCTTAAATTCTCTCATTAACTTCCTACTTGATGGGCCATT
The DNA here is from genome assembly GCA_030407325.1 of Camellia japonica. Classification (NCBI taxonomy): domain Eukaryota; kingdom Viridiplantae; phylum Streptophyta; class Magnoliopsida; order Ericales; family Theaceae; genus Camellia; species Camellia japonica. The sequence goes on from JAPPVO010000029.1 coordinate 61,014,883, forward strand.
GGGTTCACTTTTGGGCTCAATTTCGATGATCCGAATGTTTACATTTTAGAATTTGTCATGTACATCATACCTGTAAAAAATCAAATTGATCGAATATTGGAAGAACTAAAAATCGTTTATTAAAAAAAATTTAATAAACAGTTTAATTATTTAATAAAACTTTTAATTCACGTGATTTTTGATATCCGATTGACTTGATTTTTTATAGGTATGATATATATGAAATTTTTTAAAATTGAATGGTTCGAATTATCAAAATTAGATTCAAAAGTCAGCCCAATAGCCCATCAAATAAGAAATTAAATAGGAAATTCAAGAAGAAAATCTTTGCCCATCACATAATAATAAAACCCTGCCACTTATGGGGAAAATAACTGCGCAGTTGTGCAGGAAAAAAGTATGCAAAATTGTTAAAAAATATAATATTTTAATTATCAAAATATATATAAAAAAAATTATTACACTGTACAATTATTTCTCCATTATTTTTTCGCCCCTCTCCAAATCCCAATGCGGCCAAACAAAAAAAACAGAAATGATACATATAGAGAATTTTAAAAGAGCGTTAAGGCCTTGTTTGGCAAGTGTCTATTTTAATTAAAAAGTCAAAAAATTATTACAAAAATCAAAAAGTTAACAATTCATATAAAAAAGTTAACGATTTTTTTTCTCTACTTTTTACATATTTTTTCGTAAAAAGTTAAAAAATCATCCTAAACATATTAGTTTTTTTATCTTATATTTTAGCAAAAAAACTAAAAAGTTACTAAAATAGTCTGTTATCAAACAAGGCCTAATAATGTGAATTTTTTTTTTTTTAAAATCAAAGTTAAAATATCACCCACACGTTAATTAGAATTATTAGGGCACTTAATTTAGAGAACGGAAGTGCTGTAGAGCTCTAATTAGAGCTGCTACAGTGCAGCTCTAATGAGCTGTCCACTTATAAAAAAAAAAAAAATGGTGAAGTAAAAGACAAAAAATAAGAAGAAAAAAGACAAATTAATTCTCCATTAAAACTCTCTTTTTAGAGGTCTAAATTATTTTCCTTTAGAGAACCAAAAAATGCAGCTTTATGAGGAAGACTTGGAGAAGTTATTGGGTGGCTATGGCGTATCGTCATGTGGTATTTTAAGAATATTATAATTAATAAAAAATATGAGACTCATAAATTTAAATTAGGTGATTAAAAAATATAAGAGAGTATAATAAATTATAATTGATATAGGGTATAGTCGCATAACATCTGAAGACCAAGCAATTATTTTTTCAAAACGTGGGTGCACGCACACATATTGAGAAAATGAATTTATCAAGAAAAACTCTATTCCAACCTAAGGGCTTACTTTGTGAAGTGGGTTAGCTTTTTTTAATTTTTTAACTATTTTAATTTAGATTAAAAAGTTTATTTAAGTTAATTTTTTTAATTTTTTAATTTTTGTGAGAAAAAAAAGTAAAATGATTATAGTTTAGATGTGATATTTTATCTTATTGTCTTTTTAACGTATTTTATCTTTTTATAAATAATTTAACCAAAAAAGCCCAATTGCCAAACAAGGGCAAAATTTGTGGTAAATTATAAATACATTTTTTTAAAATTTGATTAAAATGTAAATTGTCTCTTATGATTTGAAAATTACAAATTTTTCTTGTAAAACATTTTTATTTAAAAGAAGTAACTAAAAATATAAATAACTGCCTCCTATACAATAATAAAATTACATGAATTATTAATTAAAATATATTTCTAACATCATTAAAAATTATTAATTGAGTTGATAATTTATTACTAAAAATGGTAATTTGTTATGAAATTAGAAATCTGAAGAGGTGAAATGTAATTTCTAAAACTATAGACGATAATTCGTATTTTAAGCAAATTTCAAGAGTATGTATCTGTAAATATCCTAAAATTATATGAGAGAACATCATAAGAAATATGTGGCATTTTTTTTTTTTCCTTTTTGTGTAAATATAAGTTATCTTTATAGATATTTTGTTAAAAGGTTGTCATTAAGTTAAATTATTTTATATCAAAATTTTGTAAGAATTTTCTATTTGTAAAATACTGAGAAATTTTTTTTTGTCAAGTGATGTCTATTTTACCTCTGCGTTGGATAGTGGCTTATAAGTTAGTTTTTTAGATTATTACAAAAGACGTGCAAAAAATAGAGAGATGATGTGATTCAAATAAGTAAGGATGTAATAGTTCAGGAAGGTTGGTGTTTAGGTGAAATTTTACACTGAACCAATAATGTCGGTTCTATTATATTAAGAATCGATACAGACCAAATTTTTCACTAAATTGCACCAATTCAAATAATTTGGCGCGGTGTGGTTTTATTTGTATAGGGTCTTTCAAATTTGAGTTACTTTTTAAATTTATAGTATAATAAATAATTTATATAAAAATTTTAAAGTAGAATTAGAAACAAAATATAATATGAAAATCAAAGTCTTAACACCAAAACAAAACTAAAATTTAAAACTATCATCCCATACAGCTAAATCACAAGTCTATCAAGTATAGTCGAAACAAAAAATTGAAATTGACATAAATATCTGCTATAGTTATATAAACATAGTAGTAACAAAACTTGACTCAAGAACATGTGAGATATGATTGGCAAACGAACAACTTATCACATTGCCAACATTTATTGTCAAACCTGGAATATTTAAGAAAAAATAAACAATTAAGTGAAAACCAATTTCATTATATATTTAATATATATTATATCTAATATGAGAAATTTTCAGTTAATTTCGGTTTCATTCGGTGCAAAATGTGTCTAAACTAGTACCGAACCAAAAAAAAAAAAAATTTTAAAAACCTCACAGACTAATTCATATTAAAAAAAACAGACCAAATATAATTAATTTGGTTTGATTTTTTCGATTTTTCTTACATCTCTACAAATAAGTTAATAAGCCAATAAGCCAGTTTTTTTTTTTTCCCCCAAAAGAAGCTGTGAGCTATAAGGTCATGTCATTATATGATGATACTATGGCCTTTTTTAGAAAGTTAGCTATTTTAGTTTGTTGGTTTCTTTTGTAATTGATTTGATGGTTATAAGAAAAAAAAAATGAAATAATTATGAGTTGAAGGTGTTTTGAAAAAATGGTTAAAAGCTGACTTTTTAGTTTTTTTTTTTTTTTAAAAAAAAACGTATAAAAAATGTTAGAGATGATATAACTTAAAATGGGTTAAAAGCTAAGAAATAACTTTTAACCCACTTTTCAAAAGAGACAAGATATCTTATTGACTATTTTAATCTATTATGTCTTTTTATGAGCAATTTTAACATAACACTCTTCCCAAATAAGGCCTATATGTGATATTGAACAAATTGTAACACTTTAGTAATTAATTTTGACGTATGACTAAGAGCTATTTTGGAAAGATGGTTATAATCAGTTTTTTGATTAAAAGCTACTTATAAGCAGTTTTTTTGTGAGAGAGGAAGTGGGTTATAATCCGGAAGTGGATTATAACCCACTTCCCAAAGGAGCCTAAAATTAACATGCATTGGGTAAATGTCATTAATTATTATTCCTCTTACTGTTTTATAGTTTAGGCGGTCTTATATAACATTTTAATACTTGTTTTCAATTAAAAAGTTCTTTCTTTCTGATTTTCAATCATCATTTCTTTTTGTTGTATAAATTTTTGGTTTTTCAGGTGGGAAACTTAGCGGAGGAGTGAACAAGGAAGGTATCGCCTTCTACAACAATGTCATCAATGAGCTTTTGTCAAAAGGTTATAATTTACTCTCTCTCTCTCTCTCTCTCTCTCTCTCTCACATAGTTTTTTTTCTAATTTATTGGATACTGAAATATAATCTTCTAAGATATGTTAAGAAACATAATTACAAAAGTTTAATTAGTAATTTTACATCTCAAAATTAATATATATATATTTATTGAAATTAATATTTAAAAATCAAAAGCCCTCAAATTAAAAATTTGTCTTAAGCCTCAAAAAAGGATTTGGCCACCCTAGTTAGGTGGTAAATAATTTAACTTGGTTCATATAAGGTATGTTTGATTGGACAGACTGAATAAAGGAGAATTAGAATTTATTAGACTTGAATTTTGAGACTGTAAATCCTCTGGACTATTTGATTGGATTAAATGTGTATCCCTTATTTGTTTTTTCTCATGAGATTAGATGTCTAGAAATGATTATTTTTAGTGAATCCAATGTGTAGTTAGACGGACTGGATAAGGATAAATAAGTAAAAGACTATTTTACCTTGTTTCAATTGTTTACTAAGTAATAGCATTATTAAACATATCTTTTATATTTTAATTATTTTTAGCTAGATTAAATAAAATTTTATTTTATTTTATTTTTTACACAATTAAATAAATTTATTTTTTTAAAAAAATAAATAAAAATAATAAAAATATATGTTATTTTTTATTTAAAATTTTAAATAAATTTATTTTAAAAAATAATAATTAATAATAAATAAATAAACATCTATTAAAATTTAAATAATGAAATTAAATAAAATATAAACGAAATTTTAAAAATCAAAAAAATTGTTTTAAAAAATTAAATAAATAAAACATCAATAAAAAGTTATATAAAATTACTTTATTTTTAAATTGAGACATTTAAATTTACTAAATATAATACATAATTAAATAGTAGAGGGTCAAAATGGTCATTTCACCACCCAATCTCATGGGATTGTTATCCCATGAAAATTGTCACACATTCCCCCTGGGATAGTGTAATCCCACATATGAGAAATAAAGAGTCCAGCCGGACTCCATGTCCAACAGACTAAAAAAATAAATAAATATCAAATAAAAACTTTCAATAGATTATAATCCAAATAGTATTTAGTCCCGTAATCCTTTGAATCAAACGCACCAATAATGTTCTCATAGCGGGTGCAATACACTAGTTAAGTCTTACAATTGATGCGGTTTTCATTTCTCTATTACCCTCTTGCCAATTGTAAAAAGTAAAATAAAAATAACTTAGGTGGTGAAGGGAGTGAACTAGGGGATGCGGTTTGTAATAAGCTTAACTTCTTCTTTTCTTTTCTTTTTTATGTTAAAATGGAAACCTTTGTTTTGTCTAACATATTGTTATTCTCCATGTACACAGGTATACAACCTTTTATAACAATCTTTCACTGGGATCTTCCCCAAGCCCTAGAAGATGAATATGGGGGCTTTTTAAGCCCTCACATTGTGTAAGTTAACATCTCTTCATACCATATTAAAAATGTTACTCCCAAACTATGCTTAGAAAATATTGATTAGAGGTATTTAAATAGCTTCTTGGTTTAAAAATGTTACTCCTAATTTATGTTGTAATATACGAAGGTTCTCAACCCTAATACACCTTCAACTTCTCCTCACCATGAATATTTACCATTTTGGGCAGGAATGATTTCCGGGATTTCGCAGAGCTGTGCTTCAAGGAGTTTGGTGACCGAGTTAAACATTGGATCACATTGAATGAACCGTGGACTTACTCCTATGGGGGTTATGATGCAGGTATCCTAGCACCGGGCCGTTGTTCGGCTTTTATGGCATTTTGCCCTGAAGGGAATTCTGGGACTGAGCCCTATATAGTTACCCACAATTTGCTTCTTTCTCATGCTGCTGCTGTGAAACTATACAAGGAGAAATATCAGGTGAATAATAATTAGTTGTGTTTTCATTTTTTTCAAAAGTTTTAACCGCCCATTTTCAACTCCCGGCACCATTTATAAGATTCAGTTTAGTTGTGTTCTCTTTTTCTTTTGGATAAATTATTGCACTGGTAATCCTTATATTTTACAATTTGTATCATTTTGGTATCTGCAATTTTAATTAGATCGATTTTGACCTTTAATTTTAGAATTTTTTTTTTGTCAATTTAATTCAATTGATAATGCCGATTAGGCTTTTTGAAAGAAAATTGTTGCTGAGTTGGCTGAGATGAGTTGAACAAGTTTATAATTTTGTCTATAAAAAATAACATATGCCATTTGTGCACATTTTTCATAAAAAAATAACAATTGTAATTAGTTAAAACCAAATTGAGACAAAATCATAAATTCATGATCAAAATTGACCGAATTAAAATCAGAGAGACGAAAATGACACAAATGCAAAAATATAGAGACTACCAATGTAATTTACCGTTTTCTTTTCTTTTTTTGGAAAAATGTAAAACTTTTTCTGGGCAAATTATTCTAAATTTTTTTTTTTTTTAAAACTTTTTAATGCAATTTTAAAAAGTTAATTTTATATTTTTATATTTTCACATAATGAAAAACATAAAAACACGATGGATTTATTATTATTATTATTTTGTTTCATTAAATACCAAAAAAAAAAAAAAAGAATTGAAATTAAAATTAAAATGAATAAAAGGGAAACACAACAAAAAATGAAATTCTCAACATTAAAATTTGAGCAGGAGCTTTACATGTGAGTATTTGGACAGGGATGCTCTAAACCTAAACTTTTTGGTCTTTTTGTTTCTAAATCTTTCAATCTTTCTGTCTCAATGCATGCATTTTCAACTATTGGGTCATGTGAAAATTTTAACGTAGTCTAATAAATAAGGAAAAAGACTAAGACCTCCAGTGGGGGTGACCCCCACCACTCCCACTGTTTTTTGATTGGTCCAAATTTATTTATTTTTTTTGGTCTCGGTCTCACAGCCCCAAACGTGGAGGTGGGGTGCTGGGGTCCCCAACATTGCCGAATAAATAATTAGGGAATGTATTTTTAAATTGAGAGACAGAAAGATTTGGGTATGTAACTTCCAAGTACGCGAGAATTAGTAATTAATAAACGAAAGATAAAATGCAGGCATCTCAAAAGGGGCAGATAGGGATAACACTATTGACTTTTTGGATGATTCCCTACTCCAATTCGAAAGCCGACAAGGATGCAGCACAACGAGCCCTTGATTTCATGTATGGATGGTAAGTACATTCTCCCAAACTTAATTATAACTTAACATTCTTCCCAAAAAATTTGTTCATTTAACAGGTGTACAAAGAAGTTGGACAAGTGAATTATAATGTCATACAGATGGAAGTTTTGTACAAATTTTTTTTTTTTTTTTGGGTGTGTGATTTTATTTTATTGTGATTATTCTATTTCAGACAGAAACGACCACACTATGACTCTAAATTTCAAAAATAATACTGTTATACAATACAAATCTTACAAACTATTTATCTTCACTATGTAGCATTGTCAGTCCTGTTATGTTATTTTAGTTAATTTTATGTTTAATACTAATTCTTTAGTCAAATTTGTGACATCTGCATTTTTGCATAGCATTTTACTTTTCAAAAAATACGAATATCAAACGTTCTAGATGTAATTTCTGTTTAAAGATTCAGTTTGTGCATCATTTTCCTCTGCAATTCAACCAGTTTTTCAAACCGAATGTGTTCATCTTGTAAACATAATTTGTAGTCATAAAGATATATAATAAGTTAATGGAAGTGGATTTTGACAGGTTTATTGAGCCATTAAGCTTTGGTGAATATCCAAAAAGCATGCGTAGACTCGTTGGTAAAAGGTTACCAAGGTTCACTAAAGAGCAAGCTATGTTGGTGAAGGGGTCTTTCGATTTCCTGGGACTAAATTACTATATTTCAAATTATGTACTAGATGTTCCCACTTCTAATAGTGTTAATCTCAGCTACACAACCGATTCTCTTTCTAATCAAACTGGTAAGTTCCCAAAAAAAAAAAAAAATCATTACAGTTCTCTATAAATGAATCAAACCCATAACTTTCATTTGTTTGTTTCTTCTTCTTTTTTTTTCTTGATTTGCAGCATTCCGAAATGGAGTAGCTATTGGGAGACCAGTAAGTATCAAAGAAGCTTTTCTATAAAACATTATGAGAAGAAATATGTCCATATAAATCTTTATAAGGACATAATTCAATTTCATTTCAACAACACAAAATGTTAGTTTAATTTTTTTTCAACTTGGGCAAATCAATTTGCAGACTGGGGCACCTGCATCTTTCATGTACCCGAAAGGATTGAAAGATCTATTGGTCTACACAAAGGAGAAGTACAACGATCCAGTTATTTACATAACAGAGAATGGTAACATTAATGTGTTCTACAGTTGACACAATTTTTCTTTCAACTAATTAATGAAAATAACATATTTCATTTTTGAGTAATCATGTTAACTAATTGTCTAAAGTAATTGAAATAACATCTGTACATAAAGTTCATTCCTCGAATCGTTTTCAGGCATGGCTGACAACAATAATGTTACAACTGAAGAAGGCATCAAGGATCCCCAGAGGGTCTATTTCTACCGTCAGCATCTTCTATCACTTAAAGATGCCATTGCGTAAGTCTTCACTTCTTGCTCTTATATATGGTTCTTTAAATACTCAACTATGTTACAAATTTGTTAAGATTTTATCAACTTAGTGAGCTTTGTCTCTTGCTCCTAGGGTGTCTTTAGTAGTGAAATTTGGTTCTTCTTTTTCATCCTCAACCAACACTACAACATACAAGAGTTTTACAGATCAAATGTTTTGGCCTTTAAAAGTGAAAATTTTGTTGCAAAAGACATTTAGGGACCAATTTCCATCGTTATGAAGATAGTCGCTAAAAAATCATCCCGAAAAGTCAAAAATAAGACTTTTAGCGACAAAATTTTAAAAAGGTCACTAATAAATAGACTTTTAGGGACAAAATAATTTGGTATCAAAATGGTTTATTTTTTGAGACAAAAAATTTGGTCTCAAAAGGATAATAATTCATCACTAATGTCCATTTTTTGTTACTAAAAATATAATAACACTTTTCACAACAAAACTATTTGGTCCCTAAAAAATAATTTTGTCTCTAAATTTTGATCTCTAAAATCTTAATTTTTTGTAATACAATTTGTAACTTCACTAAAAGCTATGAAGGGAAAACAATACAGTATACAACCCTTTAACCACTTTACAACCTGATTAAGATTTTATCGAAGTAGTGAGCTTTGTTTCTTGCTTCTAGGTAGGAGTGTAAAAATGACTCCCGACTCGAGGCTGACTAGACCCAACCCGACTCCCCATGCTAGGGGTTAGTCCATGCTTTTTCTTGCTCGACCCGACTTGATGAGCCTGAACTAAGGCCTGGCTCGAGGCCCGACTTGCCCAACGCCCAACATCACCTGCAAGCTATTTTGGTGTGAAAAAAAAAAAAAGGTCAGGCCCAGTCCAAGCCCAGGCCTGAGGCCTAGCTTGAAGCCCGATTACCGCTAGGAATAGGTCGATATTTTGGGAATTGGGCAGGTCCGACCCGGCCCAACCCAATTTTTAGCGAGACCCTAGGGCTAAGGCCAGCCTGGCCAGGCCGGGCCAAGCTGATTTTACGTCTCTACTTCTAGGGCTCTTTTAGTAATGAGATTTGTTTCTTCTTCATTTATGATTTTTTTTATAGATTTTAATTTTTTTTTTTTTTTATTGAAGTTCTTAACTTCAACGTAAATGTATGACAAAGACAAGTCTACATCAATTTTACGAATCTTTGCAGGGCTGGTGTGAAGGTTAAAGGTTACTTTACATGGGCATTTCTTGACAACTTTGAATGGTATTCCGGTTACACCCAAAGGTACGGAATTGTCTATGTAGATTTCAAAGATAAACTAAAAAGATACCCCAAACATTCAGCTTTGTGGTTCAAGAAATTCCTCCTCAAGTAGTGAAGGTTTCGGTGTATGACTAAAAGCACTCTAAGTTCAATAAGTTGTCTCTGCTCTATTTAAATCTATCAAATTAGTAAGGTGGAGAACAACACTTTTGTATCCTCATTTCGCAATAAAATGTGTAGCACTCTTTACACAACCTTTTCGTAATTGGTAATAATGTTTGTGTTGCATTCGCTCTTTGCTTATTCTCATATATTTTTCTTCTCTTTCACATTGAAACAATGAGAACTAGAGACAGATCGATGCGGGGCTGATCTTCATCATGCATCAAGGAATCAAATATATATATATATATTTTTAATTTGGGTAACTGATTTTACATATTCAGCAAGAGAAAACATTGATTATAAAATCAGACAATAAGTTATTAGATTTTTTTGTTGAAGGAAATATATTATTAGGAAAATTTGACGCAATATATCATAATAGTATTATCACAGAAAATCACAAATATGTATAATTCAAGGGAGTCACTATTCGCACGTAAGTTTATTCCAAATACACTCTTTTCTTTATCTTTTATTATACATAGCTACATTAATATCCTTTCACACACAAAATACACTCCTGAAAAGATCAAAATTTCAAGGGTATTAATGTATTTAGAGCAAAGAATGAGTGTATTTGGAGCAAAATAGAATGGGAATAATGGCTTTCTAATTCAAATATGCAAATTAAAAAAAAAAGTATAAAATTTGGCCTACGATTGTGAAAGAAGTGTAATCGCTATACTAAAGTTGCTATTGCCTCCTCATGCAAAGATATTAGTGGACAATAAACAACTCCAAGATTCAACCAAAATCACTTTGGATACACCAAAAAGGGTATTGAACCATCTATAATCAAAGTTGTTCAAAAATATATGTGAAAAATAATAATATAATATTGAATATATAAAGTGAGGGGAAAACGTTTTCCATATAAATTTGGAAGTGAAGGGTGGTCCTCTATGTGTATAGGACTCTAAACAACCGTTCGCTAGCAACATATCTCTTAATTAACATGTGTTATGACCCAAACTCATCCCTATAGGTTTAGCATCGTAATCGGCCAGTAATCCTTGGATTACCAAAGGCCTCTGAACAAAATAATATATAAACAGGGGCTGCGGAAGCAAATATACTAAACATACATTGTCTATAGAGCTGTGCAGACATACATGGGACAGGAAATTTTCGAAACCAACTTATATTTATATATAGATGTGACGTCAAAAATGCATTAGTCACCTATCACTGGAGTCACATATACAGAACTATCAAAACACATTCAGATTAAACACAAACATCAGGAAGTACAAAAATCCTAAAGGCTCAAAACTTGGTCAGATCTCAAAAGGGGAACCTCCACAGGAGGCACGACGGCTGGCTGGCTCCAAAACTTGCTAGGCAGCAACTTAGGCCTGGTCACACGCCTACTCACCTACATACATAAAAATAAATAGTGAGCGGAAGCCCAGTGAATAATAATAAGGTAAAAGGGTTTTAATGAATAATATCCATCACAGAGTTAAAAATCAGAGCTTATATCAGAAACAGATTCTTATACACGTTCATATTCATATTCAAACTTCGCATAAGATCATACGTGGTACATCCATTAGCCATCATATTAACTTGGTCCTGAGACTCATATATATATAGTCGGTACCGACAACCATAAAGGTCCATATCTTGCGCGCAAGTAGTTATGTTATTGTTACCCCCAAGCGAGGGCCATGTGAATATAGGCCTCGGTATTGTTACCCCCGGGCAAGGGCCACGTGAATATATGCCACAATATTTTTACCCCTGGACGAGGGCCACATGCATATTGGCCACGGTATTGTTACCCCCGGGCAAGGACCACGTGAACTAAGGATGTCACAAATATAATTCAGAAAAATGGACATTCATTCATAATTCATAAAATAGCATTTCAGAAAACAGATCGTATCATATCAGTTAGAAAATACTTGTAATTAAACATAACTTTACAGAGTTATTACTCACAGTTAATAGATGGCTCCAAGTAGACGAGTAGAGTAGGTAATTCACTTAACTCGTGGCGCGTGACCTACATAACATGACAGAGACATACATTGAAACACACGCTCGAATTGCATATAACACATATTCTTGTCCTAAGTGTGTTTTTAACCTTTATCCTCATTATAGTGTTTTAATCTTGGCCTAGGTATGCTTAGGATGGAATGAGGATGCAAAAATGTACTTGGAAACATTCTTTGAAATTTGCTGAAAACAGGGTCTACGCTCGAGCGTGGCTTTCCTCGCTCGAGCGGACATGCAAAATGTGAGGTTCCGCTCGAGCATAACTTCCTTCGCTCAAGCGGTCTGTAAATTTTGAAAAAGTACTGGTTGCTTGTTTTTTACGCTCGACGGACGCTCGATCCCCGCTTGAGCGTGAGACTCAGACCCTCGCTCGAGCGTGACTTTTGTCACTCAAGCGTGCTGCAAAACACATGAACTTCTGGGTACATGCATTCACGCTGGAGCGGGCTTCAGGTCGCTCAAGCGGAAGTGCACGCACTCAGAGTAGTCGCTCAAGCGTGAACTCCTACACTCGAGCGTAGATGCAAATTCTAGAATTTCCAGATTTGATCTCCAAGCTTCAAATTCGAACTAAACACTTCAAAGCTCAACCTTTTAGGCCAAAAACTTGAGGAATCACATGTGAACTTGAAAAACATTGAGAATTAAAGATCATTTAATGAAATCAAGGCCCACAAGCTGGACAATTGAGCAAATTCAAACTTGAATTGTGAAACATGACATGAATATGACATGCATGGAGTGATTGAGCTTCAAGTTTCCAAATCATGAGCCATGAGCAAATGAGATGTTTGGGTCAAAAACATGTTGAGTTCCTTGAACAAAACCCAAGTATAGACATGCATGTGGAGATTCTTGAAAATCAATTTACCAAATTATGAAAATTATACATACATGCATGATACACTCTCAAGGTCAACTATCTAAGCTTAATTCTTGCTTCCCAATAGGATTTCTTTTGAATTCATGAATTGGTTAACTTAATTATACTATCAAAAGCTTGAGTTCTCACCTAAACTTCTCAATTGAGCTTCAAGTTGACCAATTCTTGAGTGATCAAGCTAATCCTCAGTTCTCTTCAATTCTCTAGCAAGTCCCATTTGGTTGAACTCAAGTCTACCTCCCTCTTACTCTTTCTCACGTTGGTGGGTGTGAGTGAGCTCAAAATGTGATGAAATGAAGAAAAAAGCAAGAGTAAAGGCACATAAAAAGCCTTATATAGGCTTACATAATGATAAGTAATTAAGGCTAAGTAAATGGGCTTCAAATTAATCTATTTTTAATCGTTCCGAATCGAATTTTCATTAAACATACCATAAAATTCTAAAAATTCCAACTAGCACATAAGTCAAGTCAATTTCTGATTCGGATACCGATAAGGCCTTCAATTCGCAAACCAAAACGAAAACATGAACAGATCTTTCTACGTTAACAGATATACACTCACATATAATGCAATGTACGATGCAAAAATTCACTTTAATTTATTTTTAAGTATAATTAAGCATGGATTAATGTTAACTATGGGTCGGGGTTGTTACAACATGTGTTCCTTAATTTTGTCTTTTTATTAAATTTAATTTTTAAAACTTAATTATTTTTTCAACAAACACAACATCATTTTTTAATTGAAATTAAATAACCAAATATCTTTCTGAATTCAAGAGCCAAACACAGCCCAAAGAAACCAAGAGAGCCAAATCACATTATATCAATTATAGTATGTTGTGTTCTTCTAGTAGTGTGTCATACTAATTTCATTGAAGTCTCTCTCCATTTGTTGAAATCGAAATTATTGTACCGTTTGCATCTCTGTGAGGCTGCCAATTATATGTGAAATATTTCTTTGTCAATCAACAATTTTCCAAGTGCTATTTCTTGTCCATTTTCATTTAACTATTTTGGATAATACATGTCTGCAACTTTTGCAATTATGTAACAAGCCTTGAGGATGTTAGTAATCCAGCTATAAAGTTGTCTCTTTTCCATCTTTAGTTAGCTTTGTTAATGTATATATGGATAGGGATTTAATTTAGAAATTCATATTTAGTTGTATCTATTGGGATTAAACACACCCAGAAAGATAATTAACAAACAATCACACACACAAATGAGATCAATATTTACGTGGTTCGGCCCAATGCCTACGTCCACGGGAGAGAAATAGAATGCACTATAAACAGAGCAAAAATACAAAACAGAGGAGAAGGAGTCTCTCACTCTCTTTACTTAACTCAGAACTCTCATACACTTCTCACAATTCTCTCTTTTCTTTCACCTTCTAATAATCAACTCAGGTCACAGCTCTCCCTATTTATACACAAATGGGAGAGCCAAAAAATCAACATTTGCTTGCCAACAACCAACTACCAAAATAAATGGCAAGCCATTAACATAGCCACCCTAGATTGGAAAAGCTTTAGAAAATCTATAGCCCAAAATCTGCAACAGCTACGTTTGATTTCCATGGCCAACTTCACATGGTGTGGATACTCAACAGTATCACTTAAGAATCCATATGTGGTTGTATCACTCTCCTATATATAGAAACCCTTGTGCATTGTTATAGAAATATAATACATATACACAATTTTCTCTTTCTCTCCATTTCTTTTAACCATTGTAACATGATATCAGAGCTTAGATCTTGAATCCTAACTCCTCTTTTCTCTTACTTATTGCCCGTACACAGTGGCATGCATTATAGCATCTCTTTTATTTTTCATCAATACACCATTCTTTGTTCAACAACACTGTTTCGTCATCATTGTTGACCAAAATTTTATAACAAATTTTCCCACAATGCTCGAAATTGCCCCCTAGTTCCAATGCCACCTGGTCTATCACAGAAAACCTCTTCATGCGCTCTCATGTGCCATTTTTCTAGCCGGCACGTCCAGCCTTCCACCGCCACTCTCCTACGTGCAAACACGCGCCCTTTCATTGATTGCTCACGTCAGCTTGACGTAAGCTCTTTTCCCCGCGTGCCCCGTGTCATGACCCGAACCCGTCCCTTAAAGTTTGGGTCATAACCGGCCAGTAATGACTTGATTACCTTCGTTCTCATACAAACAAACAGAGTAATTATAACAATGAGGCCATATGCGGAAGCGTACAACAACTGAAGAAGTCCATTAAGTTATGCTAATATGAGCAAAATTATAAAGCTTACATCATAACACATTCACATCACTTACGTCCATGCAAAAATATAAATGTCATAGGAAATTTTATATATATCGATTACACATCCCAAGACCAAAATAACAAAAACAAAATAAAGTCAAAGCATAATGGGAATCAAAGGTAAAACTCCATCTCGGAGGCATGACTCGACAAGTTCACAAAAATAGCTCCTGAAGTTGACTCTAAGAATGGGTTCCATGCTGCGGATCACCTATATGTGCATACATAATATTAGGTGAGCGAAGCTCAATCGGTAATAATATATAAAACAGTGTAAATAAATGAACATAAGGTTCTCATAATTTCATAATCATAATACGGAATGGCCTTGGGCCCATCACATAAATAGAATGGCCTTAGGCCCATTACATAAACAGAACAGCCTTAGGCCCATCATATCAAAACGACCTAGGGCCCACAAAAGTACAGAACGGCCCCGGGCCCACATATTAACAGAACGGCCTTGGGCCCATATATTAACAACTGTTCAAAACAACCTCAAGTCCAAACATATCTTATCATAAAGTAGATGGAACATTGACATGTCACCACCTCTCACATAGAACGAAACGGCCTTGGCCCACATGTCATATCATAAACGAAACACATTTCATATTCAGATACCATATCACAATTCTTGAAACTCATTCATTTCAAATAAAACACAATATCAGAAAGTCACATCATTCATGTATCAAAATAAATACATGAGAACATATCTTTACAATACTATTACTCACTGTGATTTAGGCCTTAATTAACTTGCTGAATTACCATACAGGAAAATCGTCAAAGATTGACATCATACAGAACGTTTATAGCAAATCATTAGCTTATACAAAACAATCAAGACGTATCATAGACAAATAATAGTTACTGAGGCTCAAAGTACATTTTCCCAATTTATCATAATCGTTGCTCAAAATGAAACTCATTCATTCTTATGAAAACATTCTTTCAAAAACTTGCCATAGCATAATTACTTGGAAGATTTCAAGCATATTTTATCATTTCGAAAACACTCGTCAAGGAACATAATTTATACAATTCATTAGTTTCACAATTCCATAGTATTTCATATGAAAATACCGTTACAAAGAAATTACTCACCGTGCTTGGTTGGATGATACTCCTTAACGACTCAGCCTGCAGAAACATAGCCGAGCATAATCTTTCAAAACACATAGCCTTCAATTCACTCAATCGATTTGTTCGTTACATATCCATTCAATCGTTCTCCATTCTTTAATTTCTCTCAAGTGTTTAATGCTAATCTTCTCTACATGTGAATCACGTACAAAGCATATACTAAAGATGTACTTTAAACGGCCTAAATGTTCATGACTTAAATTAATGTTTCCTACAAAAATTTCATATGTTTTTCATTGAAAATGTCATATTTTCATATTTAAGATTTAAGGAAATAGCAAGAAGCAAAAGGAAACTAAGTTAGGGTAGGAAATGACATGAAACGGTTAAAAGAAAATAAATAGTCTTCACTAATTTGAGCATATCTATTTGTGTACTTAGAATTTGGATGAGATTACACCATTAGAAACTAGACTTCCATGACTTGAATTTAGGCTCAAGAATCACTTAAAACAGAGTTGGATGAAGAAGAAATATGCCTTTTGAAGTTGGGCAGAAACAGGAGTTCCGCACGTGCAAAAGTCCGCTCGTGCAGTCCAAATCTGCTTGAGCGGAAACACTGGCTGCTCAAGCGCCCAAAGAGTAGAATGAAAACCTCTACCACTCGTGCGAAGCCTATGGCCGCTCGTGCGGTCTGGGCAAAATCAGACAGTCCGAAAATGGTTCAAAGTGTGAGTTTTCAAACACAATCTAAGTCAAGATCTCAAGTAATCTTCCTTTAAAACATGAAATACTAACCTTATACAAGTGTAATCACAACTCAAACACATCAATCTTGCTTAGAGTTCAAAATCAAAGTCTCATATTTTCATAAATTCAAGATTCATAATATATGACTAAGATCATGTATATACACTTCATACATGGATGATTCTCACACAAAATCTTGTTATTTACAAACCCTAGAACTCATTTCATGAATGAATCACAAGATTAAACTTAAATTAAACAAAATCTTGAAGATCAAAGCCCAATTTCTTATGTTTGGTTCAAAGAATCACACAACCTTAAAACCCTAACTCATTTAGGTTTTAAATATTCAATTTCTTCTTGATTTCATGCAAAATATGAAGTTTCTACAAACATTATAGTTGAATTCACATACCTTAACTCAAATCCTTCAATTTCCCTTTGAATCTCTTCAAATTCCCTTTGAATCTCTTCAAATTCTTAACCCTCTTCCACAATTCTTAGAGCTCTCTTTCTCTTTCTTTCTTTTTCTTCTCTCCAGGAGATATTCTTGAGTCTAAGCCCAAGACTCTCCTAAAGCTCATATAGATACACATAACTTAGGCTAAACCAACTTAGGTTAACTTAATCTAGGTTTAGCTAATTAAACTCAATTAATTTATTACGAATCGTAATTTTTCAAAATTTCTCAATGAGCTTTAAAAATCATGCTAAACACAGATATGAAGTCGGTTTTGGCTTATTGCGCCTCTAGGGCTTTCAATTTCAGTTCAAAGTTGTAATTGTAATAGATTTTTCTACACTTCAACAGACATGAATTCAAAATCACATAAATCAAATAAATCACATGATTAAACTTACAAATTCATATCAAACACATAATTGCATGCATAATTAAACATAATACATGTTGAGATATCACACATTGTTCCTGCTATCGTGCACCCGCATGCGCCTTTCCTGCTACCGTGCATCTGCATGCGCCGCTCCTGCTATCGTGCACCAGAGTGCGTCGTTCCTGTTGCTGTGCACCTGCGTGCTCCGTTTCTTCTACTATGCACTGCACGCCCTTCGCTTCTATTGTACACCTCACCTTCCTCTGCCATTGTACACCGCACTTCTGTTGATATTATCCAGCCTCTTACTAATGTCATCTTTGCACCATTCAGTCATTTCTCAATTATTTTCAGCCTTCTAGACTCACTGGTACAATCTATTTTACCTAATTTTTGCTCCTACAGTTCTGTTCTTATTTATTTTGTCCTACCACGATATTATTATGGATCGCCATGATGCATTCCAACCAATTTCTATTATGGTTGATGGATCCAATTATGTTCTGTAGGCCCAAGCCATGTCTTCCTTCCTGAAAGGTAGGAAACTCTGGCATTTTATTACTTGGGATGTGACCAAACCAATGAAAAAGGCTGTTGAAACTGCTGCTAAGTATGAAGACCGATTAGAAAAATGAGACAATAAAAACTATCAGATCATTACTTGGCTTTGGAATACCTCTGTTACCTCTATTAGTCTTCAGTTTGGACGTTTTCAACTTGACTCTATTACCACTCCTGCTAAAACATTTGGGATTTTTTGAAAAAACAATACCAGACTGCTGGTCTTGCCCATTAGTATCAACTTCAGAGTCAGCTTTACCGCATGTGTTAAGACCCTAGTCAGTCTATTAATGACTTTCTTTCTCAAATGTATTCTGTTTAGGACCAACTTGCTCTCTCAGAATCCACATGGCCTCACACTGAAAATGTTGTTTTATTCACTACATATTGTAATCGGTAACAGTTGGTTCAATTTCTTATAGCTCTCACTATCCATTTTGAGCCCATGCGTACATATCTCCTTCATCGCACTCCACTGCCCACTCTTGAGCAAGCTATTTCAAAGCTGTTATCTAAAGAGACTCGTCTCGATACTCTCCAAACTCATCATGTAGACTATGTGCTTGCCACTCCTTAGTCACGAACTTCTTCCATGCCGATCCAGCAATCTACTGCCTACATTTATTGTCAGAATCAGGGCCTTCCTTATACTCATCTTCTGGTTCATTGCCCAGTCAGACCCTGTAGGTATTGCAACAAAATTGGTCCTAGTCATCTGTAACAGGATTGTTTTCACAATCCCTCCCGATTATCTTTCACCGGTCCTTCCTATCGCGGTGGCTCTTCTAGGGGTAGTTCACATCGTCCCAGGAATCAGTCTAGATCTTTGCCTGCTCATTGCACTACTGCTGCTGCCTGTGAGGATTTCTCTGAGTCTCTAGATCTATCTGCCCTTGTCTTTTCCTAAATTGATGTTAAGGCCCTATTCAAATAATTTCTCTCCACCTCTGGTACACCTCTCCCTACTCCTTTGTCTGTGACTTCAGGTACATCTTCTTGGTATTTTGACTCCGCATGCTGTAATCATATGACTTCCAATATTTTCTTTCATCTCTCCCTGTGCTTCTATTCCCTCTATTCATGTTGTCGATGGGTCTCTTATGTCCATAAGTCATGTTGGTTCTGTTTCCACCTCTCATTTGTCTTTACCACATGTTTATCATATCCCTACTCTTACCTTAAACCTTATCTCCATTAGTCAATTATGTGAGCTTGGTCTAACTGTCACATTTTCTGCTAATGGTTGTTTAGTGCAGGACCCTCAGACGGGACAGACTCTTGGGATCGACCGTAAGCATGGATGCTCATTCATCTTCTTGTTCCGAACTTCACCTAGTTAGCTGCTCCTGCACCTGATTCTTCTTTGTCCCCTTTTCATCTTTGGCATTGTCGCTTAGGGTATATTTTCTGTAATAGGTTAAAGTCCCTGGTTTCTAGTGGTCAGTTGGGTCATGTACTTCCAAATAATTTTGATTGTTTGCCTTGTCAACTTGTAAAACAACCTGCTTTATCATTTAATAAAGTACTTCTGTTTCCCATACACCTTTTGATCACATACATTCTAATATTTGGGAACCATCACCTACTACTACCATGGAGGGATCTCATTATTTTGTTATTTTTGTTGATGATTTTTCCCGGTTTACTTGGTTATTTCTCATGAAAAATCAGTCTGAACTTAAACAACCTTAATATAACTTTGCAAGAATGGTCCAAACTCAATTTTCAAAGAACATTAAAAAAATTGCTCTGATAATGCTATGGAGTATCAGGATACAGATTTTCTCTATTTTCTTTAGAGTCATGGTACTAAGCCTCATCGTTCCTATGCTGGCACATCCCAACTAAATAGACGTGAAACAAGGAAACATAGGCATATTCTCGATATTACTCGAGCTCTCCTTCTCTCTTCTTCCTATCCTAAAAAATTTGAGGGGAGCTGCCCTTATTGCTATGTATACTATCAACTGTGTTCCCACCTCTATCATCAATAATCAAACTCCCTTTGAACGTCTACATGGCACGCACCCTCCATACAGAAATCTTTGGGTTTTTTTGGTCTGCATGTTTTGTCCTGCTTTAACCTCATGAACACACCAAGCTTGAACCTCGTTCTCGTCTTTGTTGCTTTCTAGGATATAGGATTGAACATAAAGGCTATCACTATTAGTAGGGGTGTACACGGTGCGGTTCGGACGGTTTGAGAGTAAAATTACAAACCGAATGATAGGTTAGTGAATTAGATGATTGACAAATTGTGGTTTGGGCAGTTTTTGGCGAATTGGTGGATTGAAGAAAATTCTATCTAATTATCATACATTTGCATAATATATAACACTAATTTGTATAATATTTTTTAGATGTATAACACAGAGTAATTTTACATAATATGTTTTATATATATAACCACTAATTTGTAATAAATTTCATATCTTAAATATCTATTACACTCATTTTTCATTGATATTTTCATTGGAAGTTAAAAATATATATATATATATATCTATTAACATAGTAGAGCGGAGCGGTTTGGTTGGCGGATTATAAATTTTAAAGTTTAAACTGCGATTAGTGGTTAGAGCGGCGCGGATTGATGCGGATCAGTGCGGTTTTAGCGGATTGGGCAATATTTTGCACAACCCTAGCTATTGGGACCCTCTCTCTAAATGCCTTCGTGTATCCCGTCATGTGATTTTTTGGGAGCATAAAATGTTTTCCTCCCTAACCTTGTTTCACTTACCCTCCCCCTCTACTTCCATCATGTTTACTCATCCTTTCATAAATCTCTTCTCTAATGAATTTGATGCAGGTTCCTTATTTGTAGAGACACCTTTGCTGACCCCTGATCCCATCCAAACTGTTTTCCCTAATGGTTCACCTCTCATTGCGTCTTCTAGCTCGTCTCTTACCTCCCAACCAAATCTTTCCACAGTCGTTCTCATCGGGTAACTCAACCACCTATTCATCTTCATGATTATATTGTCGGGTTTACTGTCTTTTCTACTTATGAACCTACCTCTTATCATGAGGCTTCTACTAATCCTCTTTTGCAGCAAGCTATGACTGATGAACTACAGGCTTTAGCCAAAACTCATACTTGGGATGTGGTTGATCTTCTTTCTAGAAAGACTGCGATTTGCTGCAAATGGGTAATGGCTCTATTGAGTGCTACAAGTCTCGTCTTGTTGCAAAAGGCTTCACCCGGGAATATGGCATTGATTATGAGGAGACATTCGCTCTTGTTACTCAGTTTACCTCTGTTCATAACTTGATTATTGTTATTGCTGCTCACCACTGGGATCTTTTTCAGATGGATGTCAAAAATGCCTTCGTTAATGGTGATCTTCTTGAGGAGGTCTACATGTAACCTCCCCCTGGATCTGCTTATCCGGCTCATAAGGTTTGGAAACTACAGTGTGCTCTCTATGGTCTCAAGCAAGCCCCACGAGCTTGGTTTGCTAAGTTCAGCTCTACCATTCATGACTTCGAGTTCACCTCCAGCTCATATGATTCTGCTCTGTTTGTTCGAACCACTGTTCATGGCACCGCTCTTCTTTTTCTTTACGTAGATGATATGATTATCACCAGTAATGATGTGGCTGGTATTCTTAGGTCAAGTTTGGCATAACCTAAATAATACAAAAAGTCAAAAAGTCACTATCCTATTTAAGTCACATCATCTTATTTAAATCACATCACCCCTCTAACACATCACATCAAACCCAACCCATATAAGCCAATAAGTCAAAAAGTACACTTTTTTAGAATATCCCAAACTAACCCTTAGCCTCAAACAATTTCTCAGTCGCCAGTTTGAGATAAAGGACCTTGGTACTGTCACTTATTTCTTAGGGCTTGAAATGTCTCATGATTCCACCGGTTACTACTTCTCACTAGCCAAATATGCATCCGATCTTCTAAAACGTGTTGGTTTTACCGATTGCAAGAGTACCTCTACTCCAATTGATCCTCAAACTCGTCTCACTCCTCTAAAAGGGGATCTTCTCTTTGATGCTACACTTTATCGCCAACTGGTAAGTAGTCTTCTATATCTCACTGTGACTCGTCCTGACATTGCATATGTTGTCCATCTTGTTAGTCAGTATATGTCGGCTCCCCGCACCCCGCATTATACTGCTCTGCTCCGCATACTTCGCTACCTCAAAGGCACTCTTTTCCATGAACTTCACTACTCTGTTCACTCTTCTTTTGAGCTTCGTGTCTTTTCTGATGTTGATTGCACTGGGAATCCTACTGATCGACGCTCCACCACAGGTGTCTATTTCTTCTTATGGGACTCTCTTCTTACTTGGCGTAGCAAGAAACAATGTCTCACTACTCGCTCTAGTACTGAAGTTGAATACCGCGCTCTTGTTGACACTACTCAGGAACTTCTATGGCTTCACTAGCTTCTTGCTGACATGGGTGTTTCTTCCCCTGGTACCACTTCTCTCTGTTGTGACAATCAAAGTTCCATTCAGATTACTTACAATGACATCTTTCATGATCGCACCAAACATATTGAGATTGATTGTCAGTTCATTCACCAGCATGTTACATGTGGCACTGTTCATCTTCTTCCTATTGCTTCTGCTAATCAACCTACTGATATTTTCACCAAGGCTCATCCTACTGAACATTTCAATGACCTAGTTTCCAAACTCAAGTTGGGTTGATACTTACCCACCTTGCATAGAGAGGCTATTAATGTATATCAATAAAGATTGGGACCCCTTTCCCCCACCCCCTTTGACCCCTTTCTTTTTTGATTGGTCACTTTTTTTTTTTTTTTTTTTTTTCTTCTCCTCCAATCACCACCCGCCACGTGTGTGTGGGGATGGTGGGGTTGAAGTTTGAAAGGGTCTAATCACTGCTTGTAATGTATATATGGATAAGGATTCAATTTAGGAATTCATATTTGGTTGTATCACTTAAGAATCCATATGTGGTTGTATATTGTTATAGAAATATAATACATACACACAATTTTCTCTCTCTCCCTTTTTAACCTTGTAAAGTACAAGCTTGTGTAGACGTCCCGAACGCCCCGGGAGGTTTAAGTCCCGTTCCGTTCCTATGGGGTCACTACAGTTCAAGGACTCAAATGTCACGGTTCTTAATCTTGAACCAAAGAGTCCAAATCCGGCAAATCGATTTTGAAAACAGATTTTTTGAAAAGAAGTGCCAAACATGGACTGCTTTGCCAGATACAGAGTCGCCACCTAAATATTTTATTTTTGGGAAATTTAGGAAACCCTGACTCGTTTGCCTAAGGCCACGTGTCCGTCATCACCAAAGTTGCCTCGGCTCGGGAACTTGGGTACGATTGGGGAAGGTCACTTCGTGAGCACCCCCGCTCGCCCGATCAAAGATCGGCCTCTACTAACCATGATATCTAGTTTTGAAAACATTGTGTGCTCTTATTCCGGTTATTAGCCTAGATTTACTATGTGATGCGCACAGCATACAAGTATAGACTGAGTCGTCTGAATTGGAACAAAACACTTCATGTTTGTTTGTTTGAAAATGGTTTGATGGGGCTACCCGCAGGTAGGCTAAGACGTGGATTTGCCACCCTCGGGTGGGCTTTTAGGAAAACATGATTTTGCCACTATCTAGTGGGCTTAAAACTCACAGTTGATGATTTGTCCCGATCCAAACAACCCAACCTCCACCCACAGGCATTCAAGGTAGTTATATCACATAAGCAAATAGCCTTATGGTAAGCATGCTATCATGGCAGTCACTCACACATATGCAAGGATGCTAAAGCGTAAAAACTCACCGAGTACTCCAAGCCAAAACATAAGATAATTAGAAATCCATGCATGATCCTAATTATACAGAAATGCTAATGCAACACATGCAATAATGCGACTATAGCAGGCTCGGCTATTCTAACATGGCATATGAGATGCAACAGCTATCAAGTATTCAATTTGGAATTGAAATACAAATGCTTCGTAGATGCGCCGAGCCCGGTGCATGCAAAACAGATGAATGAATGCAAACATGCTATCATACTGTATGCTAATTGAAACATGCCCTGATCTAACCATCATAAGCTGGTAAATAAAAGGGAAGAAAGACGTGGGGTTGGAAGACATCATCACACTCACGCACACTTATTACAACATTGCCCGCGCAGAGGGTCCAAATAAAAATATACAGTCCCAAATAAATACAGTCCGAATAAGTACAAAATCCTAATTAATTTATAAATTAATCTAGGAAAGCAATAAAACTAGCATGCAAGCTAGGGACTGCCTCGACTCCGCTCCGGATGATGAATGATGCATGTTTGGCGCGGAAATCCACTAGGATGCCCCAATTAGCCTCTGTTTGCACCTGTTCTTGAAATGCGTGCCAAGCCTCGAAAGACTGCTGATTCTTGATTTGCTGCAACAGAGAGCAGGAAAGGGGCATGGAAATGTATTTTCATACATGTATGCATGCCTCGATCCTCGTGCCACCAATCACGCATCTCGATGCATGATGACCGAGGAGTCGAATTGCACAACTCAATATGGAATGAATGCACATGAAAATACAACAAAACCTAACTCCATCATGGATAATCCGGAGTGCCGGTGACTGGGGAATTAAGACACGTTCCGTCACTCGGAGTACGAAACGTACTCGTTTCCCGTGCCCGGGCTAACTCCTATCCCGAACACGATGCAATATGCATGATATGCATGAAATGCAACTAAGATACAACCTAACATGCAAAATGTTATGGAATGGCTTACACGATGCACGAGTAACATGGCATAACACAATGCGCTAACATACATCCTAGCATACACAATGCTATGAAATGAAATGGCATACACAATGCAATATGGACTTACACCAACACAAGTGGACCTCAGTCACACTCACATAGGGAGGCCATCAGATGAAAACAAGACAACTCGAAATGCGTACACGTGTGCACGCAAACCGAGGACCGACCCTCAGGCATCGAAATGCCACTCTAACAAGACATGGCAAGACATGGAATATGGTATGCAAACATGCAAAAATCAGTGGCAAAATGAGATGCAAAATGTAGACACCCTATTTTTGACCGACCTTAAGACTCAGACGTCACCGATTGAGCGCTCGGTGGTGTTGCATGTTGTGCTCGTTCAGAAGTCTCAGAGTCGCGGCCGTGAGCCCTGCCTCCGGACTTCCGAACCCTCTTCCATACCTTACCTCGGTTTGCGAACCAGACTCGGTTTTCTCTGTTTCTTTTCCTGAGGGGGGGAGAGGTCCCGTAGACCATCTCTTAGTGGCCGTGGGCTACATTTTGTGGCCGTAGGCCATTTTGCCCATTTCGGAGCCCGGTTCCCGGTTTTCGGAGCCGTCAGGCCGTTGCCTCGGTTCGGGAACACCCAACCATCTCCGATTCCTCCGGTTTTTGGCAGCATCTCATTTACTCCCTTTCGAGGGACACTGGGGTCTTAGATACCCACTTCGTGGCTAAACACCACTTTCGGTGCTTAACGTAAGGCCGGTTTTCGGGCCCCGAACCTCGCGGTTTGGCCCCCGAGCATTCGTTTTGCATCGGTTTTCGTTCATTTTGGGGCAGGTACCTCTGTTTTATCATAACGAGGGACACTGGGGTCTTAGATACCCACTTCGTGGCCAAACACCACTTTCGGTGCTTAACGGCCGGTTTTCGGGCCCCGAACCTCGCGGTTTGGCCCCCGAGCATTCGTTTTGCATCAGTTTTCGTTCATTTTTGGCAGGTTCCTTTTTTATCATCAGGAAGATCACTGGAGGGTGGGAGGCTAGTAATTGTCTGAGCGACCTGATATGCTCTTTCGGCGCCCCCCGCCCGTTTTTCTCACTTCCGGGCTAATGTTGACACCCTAGGGCCATTTTCTTCGAGCCAAAACCACATATTCGTGTTGTACACACATGGGAGGACCCTAAAATTTCATGGCCGGCCGAGTAATTCTTCTTTTCATTTTTGACCTCTCCTAAAGGTGGATTGTTGTTTCTCCTGGTTCAGAGTTGCCAGATTCCAACCACCATAGGGTTCTTGTTGTACACACATAGGAGGACACCAACTTTGGTGGCCGGCCAGTAATTGTCACTTTCCATTTTTGCCCTTGGCCGGCCGGCCATAGGGGTAGCCGGCCGGCTATGGGGGTGGCCGGCCGGCCACCTGCAGTAAAGTTACCTAGCCGGCCTGCTTCCTTGAGATGTGTGCACTCCAGCTGTGCTTCGATTTTCCCCCAAATATCTCATTCGGGGGACCCATTTGGAGGGAAATAAGGGATCATTTCCCTCCATTCCAAAGAAGACTCCTCTCTCCTCTCTTGCACATATTAGTGTCCTCCCACCTCAAGAACACAAGACACAACCATGATTATTAAAGGATATACATACATACAACTCTATTTTCTTCAAGT
This sequence comes from Camellia japonica, assembly GCA_030407325.1. Taxonomy (NCBI): domain Eukaryota; kingdom Viridiplantae; phylum Streptophyta; class Magnoliopsida; order Ericales; family Theaceae; genus Camellia; species Camellia japonica. The sequence continues at coordinate 61,041,462 of JAPPVO010000029.1, forward strand.
TTTGAGGCCTTTTCTTCATCATCACCAAGCATCACCATCACCAATCCATTTCCAGAAGCAAGGAGGAGTTCTTAGAGGCGTAGAAGCAACTTTCTCTCAAGGAAAAGGCAGCCAAGAACTTGTCTTCAAGGGTAAGTCTCAAAAATCCAATCTTTTACACTACACCACTTTTTTGCCTCTTTTTTAACCCTATTTCCATGCTGTTTTGGGCTCGACCAGAACTGAAAGTGGTCCTCTTTTGAGCTATTCTTGATGTTTGTTTAAGGGCTCAACTCTGTTTGAGCCTCCCTTGCACTTGTTTTCAATATCCTCTTATATGCCTTTATTTTGCATGGATATTTGGCCTATGTGTGATCGAATTGGAGCATCTCATGAACTGATATTGTGCTTATTTTGAGCCCCTATTCAACATTGAAGAAGGGTTCAACCTTGTTTTCATGCTCCATATGCAAGTTGCTTTGAATCCATTTTTGCCCTTGTTTTTGCATGCTTTTTTCTAGCTTATGATTGATCTGTTTTCGAGCATGAGGTAAACTGTGAGTGGGCCTATTTTGAGCCCGATTCACATTGAAGAAGGGCTCAACCCTGTTTGGCCTCTCTATCATGCACTTGCTTCATAATTTCTCATATTTACCGTAAATACTTGCATGATTTATTTGACCTACATGAAGTCTGTTTTGGAGCATGTCATGAACTGTGAGTGAGCTTATTTTGTGTCCCTCTACAACATTCTATAAGGGATCAATCTTGTTTGGGGTCTCCATGTTATACTTGTCTTTATATCTCTCTTTGACCCTCTTTTTGCATGCTTTTTTTAAGCTTATCTAGCTTCTGTTTTCGGCCATCATCAGTACTGAAAATATCCATATTTTGATCTTCTTGACACATCTCATTGAGGGTCTTTGCTGGTTTGATGAATGTTTGGGTACTTCATGTATAGCCTTATATATCCTCATTCTTGCATAGCATTTTTACCATGTTTGCATACTGATTTGGGGGATGTCATCTACTGAAATGTCATATTTTGAGTCCCTCATCAGTGTTGTAGAAGGGTACTTTTCAGTTTGGGCATCGCATATATCACTTGCTTCAATACCCCTCTCTTGGCTCGTATTTTGCATGCTATTATTGTCCTATCTATGCTCATTATTTCGCCATGTTTTACTGTGAATAATGCTATTTTGGGGCTGCCTTGCTACTGTTTTGCATACCATGTACCAACCATGCATGTTAGTGTGGCATAGGCCATTCCGGGTGCTTATTACGCATTTCGGGACCATTCCGTGCATTCGGTGTCATTTCCCCCCGCCTTTCGGGACTGTTTTGCATCATTTGTAAGTGCTGAAATTCCATTTGCATGTTTGTATATCATTTTCATGTCATTTCATGCTTAAACGCATTGCCTCAGTTTGCGTGCCCGCGTGCACGCATTTCGAGGCACTTCTTTTTTATCCGACAGCCTCCCGTGTGAGAGTGGCTGAGGCTCTCTCATGTTGGTATAAGTCCATTCTGCATTCTGTATGCCATTTCGCATCATTGCACTCCGTATGCCATTTTCTCGGTTTTCGAGACACTCATTTTGCCTCATTACATATTTTTTCCATGTCATTTCATGCTTTAATCCATTTCTCGGTTTGCGCGCCCGTGCACGCATTTCGAGGCACTTCATTTTTATCCGACGGCCTCCCGTGTGAGAGTGGCTGAGGCTCTCTCATGTTGTATAAGTCCATTTTGCATTCTGTATGCCATTTTCGCATCATTGCATTCGTATGCCATTTTCTCGGTTTGCGTGCCCGCGGGCACGCACTTCGAGACATCTCATTTTAGCTCATTACATATTTTCCATGTCATTTCATGCCTTCCATCTCTCTGGTTTGCGCGCCGTGGCACGCATTTCGAGGCACTTCTTTTTTATCCGACGGCCTCTTATGTGAGTGTGGCTGAGGTCCACTCGTGTTAGTGTAAGTCCAATTGCATTGCGTATGCCATTTTATGCCTTAGGATCATCGCCTCGGTTTGCGTGCCCGTGTGCACGCATTTCGAGGCATCTCATTTTCATAGCATTGTGCATGCTAGGATTGTATTTAGTTGCATTCATGCATATCATGCATATTGCATCATGTTCGGGATAGGAGTTAGCCCGGGCACGGGAAACGAGGCACGTTTCGTACTCCGAGTGACGGAACGGGTCTCAATTCCCAAGTCACCGACACTCCGGATTACCCATGATGGAGTTAGGTTTTGTTGTAGCATTCATCTCATTCATCCTATATTGAGTTGTGCAATCCGACTCCTCGGCCATCATGCATCGATATGCGTGATTGGTGGCACGAGGATCGAGGCATGCATATATTTGTGAAATACATTGCTATGCCCCTTTCCTGCTCTCTGTTGCAGCAAATGAAGAATCAGCAACTTTTCGGAGTCTGGCACGCATTTCGAGAAACATTGCAAACAGAGGCTAATTGGGGCATCCCAGTGGATTTCCGCGCAAAGGCAGCCCAGCATACATTCATCAGAATCGAGGCAGCCCCTGGCTTGCATTTCCAGTTTACAGCTTTCTTAGTTAATTTGTTAATTAATTAGGAATTTGTATATATTCGGACTGTATATTCTTTCATTATTCAGACTGTATTATTTATTCGGACCCTCTGCGCGAGGGCATAACTGTAATAAGTGTGGATGAGTGTGATGTATGTCTTCCAACCCCACGTCTTTCTTCCCTTTTATTTACCCGCTTATGATGGTTAGATATAGGGCATATTTCAGTTAGCATACAGTATGACAGCATGTTTGCATCATTCATCTGTTTTGCACGCACTGGGCTCGGCGCATCATACAAACTGCATTTGTATTTCAATTCCAAATTGAATACGTGTTAGTTGTAGCATTCCATATACCATGTTTAGAATAGCCGAGCCTGCTATAGTTGCATTTTTGCATGCGTTGCATTAGGCATTTCTGTATAATTAGGATCATGCATGATTTCTAATGAGCTTCTGTTTTGGCTTGGAGTACTCGGTGAGTTTTATGCTTTAGCATCCTTGCATGCGTGTGAGTGACTGCCATGATAGCATGCTTACCATGAGGCTATATTCTTATATGATATAACTGCCTTGAATGCCTGTGGGTGAAGGTTGGGTTACTTAAATTGGGATAATTCATCAAATGTTTGTTTTAAGCCCACTAGACAGTGGCAAAATCATGTTTTCTAAGCCCACCTGAGGGTGGCAAATCCACGTCTTAGCCTACCTGCGGGTAGCACCATCAAACCATTTTCAAACAAACAAACATGAAATGTTTTGTTCCAATTCAGGCGGCCCAGTCTATACTTATTTGCTGCGAGCATCACATAGTAACCTAGGCTAATAACTGGAATAAGAACTCACAATGTTTTCAAAATAAGATCATGGTTAGTAGAGGCCGGTCTTTGACCGGGCGAGCGGGGGTGCTCACGAAGTGACCTTCCCCAATCGTACCCAAGTTCCCGAGCCGAGGCAACTTTGGTGATGACGGACACGTGGCCTTTGGCAACGAGTCAGGGTTTCCTAAATTTCCCAAAAATAAAATATTTAGGTGGCGACTCTGTATCTGGCAAAGCAGTCCATGTTTGGCACTTCTTTCAAAAAATCTGTTTTCCAAAACGATTTGCCGGATTTGGACTCTTTGGTTCAAGATTAAGAACCGTGACACAAATCGAGTCCGAACTGTAGCGAGGTCCCCCGCGGGCTTGTCTACACAAAACAGCCCCGAAACAAGGCGAAATGACACCCGATGCATGGAATCATTCCCGAAACACGAAACTAGGCATACGGAATGGCCTACAGCTATACAAAGCATGCATAATTGGTACATGAAGTGTAAAGGCAGAAGCAAGGCAGCCCCAAAACAAGCATTTTTACTGTTTTGAGTGAGTCCAAACAGTGGGCACAAGTGGGACTAAATTAGCATGCAAAAATGGCTCCGCAAGGGAGGTAATGAAGCAACTCGCAAATGCTGGCCCCAAACAGAGAAGGGGCCTTCTACAACATTGAAGAGGGACCAAAAATATGACTGTTTTCAGTTTATAGCAAGCCCCAAAAACAGATACAAGTATGCTAAAGATCTCATGCAAAATGAGGCCACCAAGAGGGCTATAACATGAAGTATACAAAATATGCATCAAACAGCCAAAGACCCTCAATGAAACATGGAGAGGGGGTCAAAATAAGACCCTTTTCAGTTCTGATTAGGGTCGAAAAACAGAAGCTCAATGTGCTAACAAATCATGCAAAAATGGGGACCAAAGAGGGGTACAATGGCAAGGGGTACATAGAGGTCCCAAACATTGGTGAGCCCTTCTTCAATGTTGAATAAGGGCTCAAAATAAGCTCATTTACAGTTTATACCATGCCTCAAAACAGATTACACATAGGCCAAAAATACTATGCAAAATAATGGCATACAAAGGGATATTGAAGCAAGTGCAAGATGGGGGTCCCAAACAGGGTAAGACCCTTAATGAAATAGAAAAATGAGCTCAAAAAAATGACATTTTCAGCTTTGGTCGGAGCTCAAAACAGCAAGCAAAAGGGGCTAAGAAAACTTGCAAAAATGAGCTAGAAAGAGGAAGAAATCAACTTACCCTTGAAGACCAATCCTTTGCTGCCTTTTGGACCAAGAAATGGTGCCTCTTTGCCTCTGAAAAACTCCCCAGGTTACTGGAAATGGAGTGGTGGTGGTGGTGCTAGGTGGTGGTATAGAAAGGGATAGGAACTTGGATGATTTTGGTCTTGAAATGGAAGGAAAGGGGAGGGGTGTGTATGCAAGCTCCAAAGATCAATTTTTTAACCCTAAAACCAGAGTTGGGCAGCTGGTTATGTAGACAAATGAGAGGGAGAAAGAGGGGGAAAAAAGGGAGGGAAAATCCCTCCAAGTTTCCCTCTAAAAAGAGCCCCTCCGGATGCAGAATCTGAGGGGAATAAAGTGCATATTTGCAATGTACCAGGTGTAAGGAAGCTAGCCGGCCAGCTATTGGGGTTGCAGGTGGCCGGCCGGCCACCCCCATGGCCGGCCGGCCAGGGGTCAAAAAGGCCAAGAAAGATTAATGGCCGGCCATGCCAAAAAAGAGGGCCTCCCAAGTGTACTCAACACAGCCCTGTGGTCCAAAATTGGAGGAAGTGAAACAGGAGAGAGAACAAGCCATTTTTCAAAGGGGTTCAAAAGGGTCAAATAGAATTACTGGCCGGCCATGTGATATTTGTGTCCTCCCAGGTGTGTACATCACAAATATGGGGTTTAGGGTGCAAGAAAATGGCCCAAGGGTGGTCAACATTAGCTTTAAAATGAGAAAAACGGGCGTCGGAGGGCGAAAATGGAATATAACTGGTTGCTGGAACAATTGCTGGCCTCCTACCCTTCTATGACCTTCCTGGTGATGAAACAGAGGTCCCTGCCAAAAATGAACGCAAACCGATGCAAAATGAAGGTTCGGGGGCCGAAACGCGCAGTCCGAGGCCCCGAAAACCGACTGTTAGGCACCGGGAGTGGTGTTCGACCACGAAGTTGGTCTCCCGGACCACAGAGTCCCTCAAAAGGGAGTAGATAAGATGCATACCAGAAACCGGAGCAAACGGAGGTAGTTAGGCGGTCCCGAACCGAGGCACTTGGCTTGACGACTCCAAAAACCGGGAACCGGGCTCCGAAATGGACAAAATGGCCTACGGCCACGAAATGTAGCCCACGGCTATCGAGAGATGGTCTACGAGACCTCTCCCTCCCTCTGGGAAAAGAAACAGAGAAAACCGAGTCTGGTTCGCGAACCGAGGCAAGGCACAAAAGAGGGTTCAGAAGTCCGGAGGCAGGGCTCACGGCCAAGACTCTGAGACTTCTGAACGAGCACAAAATGCAACATCACCGAGCGCTCAATCGGTGACGTCTGAGTCTTAAGGTCGGTCAAAAATGGGGTGTCTACAGCTTGATGAAAGTTGTAGCTATTGTTCTCAATTTGAAGCTTTACTTATTTTCCATGAGCATGTAGCAGCGGTTTTTATACAGCAATGCTAGAAATAAATACAGAAAATGTAATGGATGATTAGGATTAAACTCAATCACAGTAAGATTCACATTCAAATTAAATTTTAATCTCTTAAATGCAGTTTTTGTAATCTATTCTATATGTCAATCTTGTAGTATTAGCATTAGTGGATTCATATCCAATTAGGACATAAATAGCCATATTTAACACATAGAGAATTGGTTCGAGTCTTCTTGTTTCCAAAAATAATAATAATAATTTTAGTTTAACTGGAGTTAATTCATTTCTCAACATTGTTGCTTTATTCCATTATATTATATTTTAGGGTAAATTATAAATATATTTTTTTAGATTTGTTTAAAATGCGGATTGTTCCTTATAGTTTTAGAAATTACATTCCGCCTTTCAAGTTTCTAATTGTATAATAAATTACTCCTTTTATTAATAAATCATCAAGTCAACTAACTATTTTTAATGATGCAAAAAATATATTTCAATTAATAATTTAAGAAAATTTATTGTTGTATATGAGAGTAATTATTGTTAGGTTTTATTTCTTGGCAATCCCGTTTGACAAAACTCCTTTCAGATGTATTTATTTTATTCGCATTTTTATTTCAGTGAGGCTATGAGTTTATTAGATGCGAATCCAACCAGAATCGAGCCTTGCAGATCAGTTTGTGATGTTAATGTTTTCAAGATTGCCACTTCGCTGATTATGACGGGGGTCGAGCTGCCCGGTCAGCTCGCGGCCCGAAGCAAAATGCAAAAATGCATTCAAAGTTGCCTGTCAGATCATGTTATACTTTTCCAGTTTTTCCAGTTTTGGCCTTCCCGCTCGAGCGGGGAAATGGGCGCTCGAGCGGGGTTTGCAAGCTCGCAGTATCTCTGTTTTGCCTGAAAAATACTGGAAGGTGTGATTCTCCGCTCGATCGGGGAAACGGACGCTCGAGCGGGGAGCCTATATGAAATCACGGAATTTGAAGTCTCCGCTCGAGCGGGAAGTCCCACGCTCGAGCGGACCGCGCGATCCCAGATTTCCAGATTCATCATGGAGTTGGTTTTCTTCTGAAACAAGGTTTATTTTGGATTTCTATAAGAAGTGGGATTACTTTGGAGTTCTGCAAGAAGTTGGGTTTCTACAAACAAGAAGTTGGTTTTCTTTCCCAACTAGGATTGCTTTGGATTTTCTATAAGTAGTTGGTTTTCTCCCAAAACTAGACTACTCATTAATTCCTCCAGATCTTCTTTTTGGTTCTTAAGGTTTATATCTGGGGATATTTTGTTATTTTCTTTGATGTTTTATTGAGTATTCAACTCATGGTCTAAAGAGAGTACATCAAAGATTTGTTTGTTATACACAAAAGAGTGAGTTGTTCTTCAGTTGTGGATTCTGAAGAATTCGAGCCTGAAGCTTTGGTGGAATCCGGAGTGGCTCATCAGAAAGACAATTCCGTGGTGAAGATGGGGTTGGAAGAGGCACATAGAGGTTGGTTCAATTAGGCATTGTGGATTTGCTAGATAATTGAGAGTATACCTGTGTAATTCCTTTAATTCTTCTTAGTGGATTGTCTTGTGGCAGTTGCCCGTGATTTTTTGATCACAGTTTGAGGTGTCCAATTGTGGTTTTTCCACGTAAAAATCGTTGTGTCTCTTTCTCTTGATTGTTTGATTGTGATTGTTATATTCTGCTTAAAATTGATACATAATCACAAATCAACATCTAGGAGGTTTCTAGATTTTTCAATTATGTTAAATAAAAAATTTTGACAAAAGGGTATTTATACTTTTTAAGGCCACAAAAAATAATCCGTATCATGGTTCTAAATATTGGCCGTTACATACCATATCAGCCGGTATGTAACAGATTTTGGAGGTTCTGGGCCAGATACACTCTGATATTGCGACATGAACCGATTTCATATCCATATCAGCCAGTTCCCGTTATGTATCGGCTCGTAACCATTACGATGAATCACAACAGGCCATCATATCACGTTATAGGCCGATACATCCCGTTACACCCCGTTACACTCAATGATTTTTAAACTTTCATGACCGCGACATCCTGATTCCTGATACATATCACTCGATACTCCTGATATCGATACTCTGCAATCAATATTATTACATGTTCTGATACGGCGATTCAAAACCATATCCATATATTAAGTAAACCTAAGAGAGTGTATTTTTAATTTACCCTAGATTGTATTTTTTCTGAAATATATAAATAAATTTTTTTTTAAAAAAAATGGAACAATACACTGGAACAAATTGAGGTTGGAACATTCCTCTTACAAATGAAATTGAGGTTGGTTCGTTTAATAGCTCTTTTTTATAATACAAAACCTTCATCTTCATAGTTCTTTCATGTGCAAAAGTTGAATTAGGATTCAAAAGATTTTAAATGTCAAAACTAAGTTATGATGCAATGTGATTAATTCTGACTTAATATAATTTGGTTATGATCATAAATTATTTTAGATTATGCTCAAATCACATAAAATAATAAATTATAGGGGTTAATTACACTTTTCACCTTCTAGTTTGATTCAAATTTCATTTTAATACCTATAATATCAAATTGAACTATTTGGTCCCTACAGTTTAAGTGTATTTTTAATTTGGTCGTTCTATCTAAATCGAAAGTTAAAATTAATAATTTTAGAACACTAGTCAATTTTCTAATATATACACGTAGAAAAAATTAACAAAAATTTAAACGGATGAACCAAATTAAAACCGGACTTAAAATATAAAGGCCAAGTTATCCAAATTGAAATCATAGGAATTAAATTGAAATTTGAATCCAATTACAAAGATTTTTTTCAAAAAAAATGTATAAAAAAAAATTTAAAAAAAAACCCTAAATTTTATATTTTCATGAACAAATCATGCATAATTCACACCACAAATATTGCTTATACAAATTTCCCATGACATTGTTTAAAAATAAAAAATAAAAAAAGTAGATTAATTATTTTACGTACTTAAAAAAATAAAAATAAAAAAATAAAGTAAAAAAAAACTCTAAAAAATTATATCAATAAATCATAGGGTGAGCATGGTCCGAATTGGTCTGAATTGAGATAAAATCAGGACTAATATGTTGTCTATGGTTTTTGAAAAATTAGAACCAATCCAATCCTTTTAAATCGTTGAACCAATCCGAACCAATCCATTTAAACACGAATTGAATCGGTTTAGAACCATGGATTCACATAATTAAATAACAAAAAAAAAATATAGAACAATTTAATTTCATAAAAATATAAATATAGCATCATATTAGTTCCACAATAGTAACATGTTTTTCCATAATAGCGACATACTGTTTTAGAATTTAAACAATCATATAAAAATTGGTTTCACATAAGTATTTAGACCATTACAAATTAAAACTAAAAACCAACAAATAAAAGTAATAAAAGAAGATACTATACGAGTTTAAGTTTGAGTTTAGATTTTATATAAAATAAGAGAAGATATTATGCGGAAAGGTGTATAATATAAATATAGGCTATTTATATACGGTCTAGATCGGTTTCAATCTAGAACCATGAGATTTAATCCAGAGCCAATCCGTAGACTATAAATTTTTAATTTTTTAATTCGGAACCGAACTACGAATTCAAAAAATCAATCCAAACCTATCAAATTAAATTACACCCGATCAAATTATAAATTTTACGAATTTCTTAACCAGTACTAATAAATCACATTCATTCTAGTTGTGACCAACGTCACACAAATTTTTAAAATACCCGTACACCTCATTTCCGAGATAATTTTTGAAATATAAATTGTGAGTAGATACCGTTTTTCATCATTTGAAATAGCAAGATATGGAATGATGGTACAAGTAAAGCCCCAAATCCAATCTTATTGGCCCACAACCTAAGCCCACCAATGAATTTTAATTGTTTTCACATTTTATGTTTTCGAAAAATTAGTATGCAATTAAATAATTTGTTACCTGGGAGTTTTTAGGTATATATTATTGCTCATAGTTATGTAAAAAATTGAGAATAAAAGCATGAATTCTAAATATAAGACCTCATTCTAAATTTAAAAGAATACAAAGAATTATTCAGATTTTGGAAGAAGTTCAAAAATTATTAAAATATATGAGATAGATTCGTTAATTTCTTGTTCAATGAAAACATTGAAATAAATTTTAAAAATTTTAAAAATAAAAAATAAAAAAATTGGTGACTTTTGTTGCTATGATTTAAGGCAAACAAATTATCCACATTCATGACATTTTTAAATGGACCAAACACTAGTAGCCCATAGATTGAAACAAAAGAAAAGGGCTGGCTCAAAGACATTTGAGTAAAGGCTATTCTGTATTACAACATGAATTTCTGAACTCAGAGCCCATTTTTTTTAGGGTTGGGTTTTCTTAAATTCAAAAAAAAAAAAAAAAAAAATTGATGATTCGAATCGTTCATTTTAAAATATCTCTGTGTATGTCATTCATGAAAAAAATAGGTTAATCCGATAATCATAATATTTTCATTTTATCTGGTTTTTCTCCAAAAAAAAAATAGTTGCTCAATCTTTCAAAAACATATTTGTCTATTTTTTAGAATCAAATGCGATAAAATGAAAATATTACAATTATCGAATGGTCATAATTTTTTTCATCAATTATATAAACTAAGAGCAATGACAGAGCTATGAAGGAACCAGGGGGCACGTTCCCCCTCCCCCCTCATTTTTACTTCTTTATTTTTTTTTTTACATATAAAGAAAATAATCAACAAATAGAAAATTTATATAGAAATAACATTTAGAATGATTTCTTAATGACATTTTTCAAATTACGAAAATAATAATAGTTGTTTTGATTGAAAATGAAAAAATTACAACAAGCCACATTATTATGTATGAAAATTTCATAATTAAAAAGATAAAAAAATAAATTCAGTGGTGTTTGGGAAGTGAGTTTTTATGTAGATTTTATTAGATGTAGGTTTTTATGAGATAAAAAATTTTTGGTGTTTGGGAAGATAGTTGAGTTTTTATGTGGTTGGATGTGATGTTTGTGAGAGAAAAAGTGAAATGATTATGGGGTTGGATGTGATATTTTGTTTGGATGTGTTTTTTTTGATTTTGCAAAATTTTTGTCTTTTAGTGGAAAAAATGAGAAAAAAATTTGGATGTGATGCTTCCCAAACACCACCTAAAAAATGTGAAATTATTGAATTGTTAATTATATTTGACAAGTAAGATTAACTTTCCACACGTTATTTTACTATTGGTTAATGATACCATATATTGATGATTGATGTTGTATCACTATTATTTATATATTATTATATAATCTATCATAAGATATACAAAACTTTTTTGCATTGCCTTAACCCTAGTTATAAGTAATACAATATTTTCAATTCTAATTTTTCATAAGGTCAATCGTAAAAACAAAAATTTAAAAACTTTTATATTAAATATTTAAGATTTTGTGTTTAATATTAATTTAAAAAATTATTATATTATGAGAAAAAAAAATCAAAATTTTAATTAATTAGTGCCCCTTCTTAACTATTTTTTTCTAGCGCTGCCACTGACTGAGAGTCTTACAAAATGAATTATTTAAAGGGATATTTACCAATAAATCTCATCTCATAAACAACTATACCAATTAGTCCCACTTTTGAAATGTTTATCAGATAAGTCCCACTGGTGGAGAAGTTTAGATCTATCTAATCCTATTTTCCAACTTTGGTAGTAAGGCTTGGACAGTTATGCCCTTTCCTATTTCATTGAGTTATTTTTGGTGGAATCACCTGCATTTTTGGTAACTTCTTTGATTTGGTGTTACACATTTCCACAATCGGTGAGACACATTTCCACAATTTGACTGTTAGGGTTTTGGGTTTTTCTGGGAAGGGCTTTGGGGCGCCGTTTGTGTGACGTCGCAGCAGGGGTAACATTTACCAATCGTCAAACTCACCGCCATGCAGGTATGACGTCGCACACACACATAGGCACACACACACAGACACACGGCAGCACACAAACACAGTCGAGAGGAGACTCACACACATAACCCACGCACACAGATAGCACAACAGAGACAAATGCCCCACTGGGTGGGTTGCGCGTATGTTATTGGTAAGGGTTTGTGGCACTAATGCTCTGTGTGATGAGAAACAAATACACACCTCTCACACACCCATTCACGGGGTAGCAGCGGGGACAGATACACCACAGAAGAACGTAGAAGATCACGGCCACCATCTCCACATTGATCTCTCTCTCTCTCTCTCTCCCTCTCCCTCTCCCTCTTGGAACCTCACTGAACCCACACAATTCATAGATACACCACACTCCACTCAACACACCCACACACTACACACGGCACACACCGGAGCCCATGCACACACACACTCAGGCCATGTACACGTCAGACCCATGCACACGCACACGCACACACACACGGACACACGGCAACACACAAACACAGTCGAGAGGAGACTCACACACATAACCCACACACACAGACAGCACAGCAGAGACAAATGCCCCCACTAAAGCAATAAACACAAAAAACCCTTTAGTGCGCTCCCCCTATCTGTGACACCCACAATGTGCCACGTGCCTAACCCAACCCAAACATAACAACTGTCCACTACACCCCTAATACACATAAGTCATGTGTGGCACACGCGCATTTCCCAAAACAAAAACAACCCAAACCAACCCAACCCATACGGAAAACGCACAATTAAATGGCAAATATGTCATTTACAAAATAAAAGGACCAAACAGAACATAAAAAAACAAATGGGACTAATTGGTCTACAAGTTCAACATTTAGGATTTATGGTAACTCTCCCTTATTTAAATCATTGAAAAGAGATCCATGATAACCCCACAAGCCCTTCAAATTTTCTCAAATTCATATTTGAATTTGAAAAAATTCCAACTTTTATTTTCATTTATGTGTTACTAATGGGAAAGACTATAACACAAACATATCAAAGTAGCATGTACCACAAGCACCCAAAGTTCTAACTGTTTGATCTTTTTTTTTAAAATAAAAAAATAAATAAAAATATAAAAAAAAAAAAATTGTGATTCATTGTTATTTAGTTTCGTAAGGGGTTGATCTAGTGCTCGAGGTGCTCCCTTACTAGAGCGTGACGTTTGGGTTCAAAATGCAACTTTCTTTCTCTACTGCCCTTTCTTCTCTTAGTGGGAAAAAAAATTGCAATAAAACTACCTCCATTTTGTCTCATAACCAAACGCTGCCTAATCTAATAAGTGATTCTGGGCTCACTTTGTTTTACCAAAAGTCAGTCCGGCCCACTTGATTTAAACACCATTTCAAACTCATAATCATTAGTATTTTAGATCATAACCATAACTCTGAAGAAATGTGTGCACCATAGAATAGTTTGTTAATTGTTAGCTTCATGTCCCCCACTCAAATTCCAATTTGATGCTAGACATCATACATATATTATTGAGTTTTGTATGGTGTCTATCACTGCTCAAAATATGTGCCAGTAATGGACAAAAGCAACAATTTTTGAGAAGATAGTTTATTCAGGAAAAGAATTCTCTATATCACTTTCTTTCTCCAACTATTACCAATTATTTCATCCAAATGTCACAAAATAACTAACTGTTAAATTGTGATTTTCACATCAAGTGTTAAATGATAGTTGGAAGAATAAAGCGCTGGAAAACGATCTGGTTCTATTTATTTTCCAAAAGTAAGAGGGTCCAATCAAGAAGTCCTTTTGGATTATGGAAGCCAAGCAAGATGGGAAAAAGCATAGTGAATATAGGGAAATAAATGCACATGGGTAGGGGACAATACTCACATGAAAGAAACATGGCCCTTTCTTTGCTTTGCTTCCTCTATTCATAACACAACACTCTGTTTGTTTCCTCTATTTTTATGTATCCATATGTAAGTTCCTTATCCTTGAAGTCACATTATTCATAAAACAATCCTCATTATGTAGGGTACTACTCAATTGCATTTGTGAAACAATTCATACAACAAATTGTGAAAATGAGAGTTCTATAGTCAAACAATAGCCATTTCATACAAATACAATGCACTAGCCAGCAGCCATGTTGTGACCCAAAGGAGACATGGTCCCTCATGTTTTCAAGATACCCTATATATATATGGAAAATGCCCCAGACCCCCATTGGGGTGACCCCCACCACTTCCATTGTTTTCTGATTGGTTCAAATTTTATTTTTTTATTTTTTTATTTTTTTTTTCACTCTTGCTCTCACAGCCCCCTACGTGGAGGTGGCAGTGCTGGGGTCCCAGCATGGTTGATATATATATATATATATTCCACCTTTTTTGTGAGACTCTGGATTTCAAAAAACAACTAAATTTCACATTTGTTGTTTTATATTTATACTAAAATAATCCATTATTTTTTAAGTGCTACTCTTACATTGCACTATTTTTGAACTCTATAACTTGTGATCATACTTTGCTCTATTAGATGATGGGTGTTTTGTATAAAGCATTGTTTGGTCCATAACGATAAAATCTTGACTTCATCCCTAATTTCAAGCAAGTTTCCCAACTACGTCAAATTAGACAATTAAATTACCCAACACCAACAACCATTGCATAATACAATAAAGAGCATCATACTAATGGAGTATGATACTGATGGATGAGAAACAAATAACTAGAGAAAGACCTTTAATAGAGAAAAAATAAGCAATACTAACCAGTAATTGATCACTTAACTTTTCGATTAAGAGCATACAAAGTAGTCAATTGAGCTGACCTAGTTGATTCAATCAATGATTTAAGTAGTAAATATTTGTCGGAGTGGAGAGGAGTACATTTTTACCTCTCTTAGATAAAAAGTTATAATTGTCCTTGTAGTGCATATAGGATCTTGCTAATAACAACCCTAATGGCTATCAATAAATACTATAAAATGTCAAAATATTTATAATCTCAATGCACTTTTTACATATCCTAAGACATTTTTACATATTTTAATATAATTTTTATGTACTTTTCAATACTAACAACATTCTTAAGGGCTATGTTTAACATTTTCCTTTCATATATATATATATATATATAGGATTGGAGACATTGTAGAAGATATAACAAATGTCTTGTACTGTAAATAGTAATAAGATTTAATGAAGAGTAGTAGTAGTAGTAATAAATGGTGGCCCATTGGAGGCCCATCTAGTTTTCAAATAAAAAGCAATGTCTGCTACATGATTGTCATTAAATCTTAAGAAAGAACAACCTCAGATGGCTACAGTCATCTATAGCCTATAACATGTCAACTAGAAAGGATGCAACTGGGGTTGGATAAACTTTACTTTATTAGTTGATCCAATAAATCAGATCATGGTCAACATAAATTGGGTAATTTAATTATTGGGTTCAAGCCTTATCTTCTTCATCATCATCATCCTCATCTAATACAACCATTTCTTGCTTAACGTGGAGTCGGTTCATGACCGGAATTTCTTGAAAATTGAGTTTTGGACACCAGCAATCTTGTTAGAAACTTGAATAATTGGCATTGATTTTAAGATTGGAAACAAAATATAGACCATAAATTTTCAGCTGTCAGATGTCACATGGGGGAGTTTATTGATGATGTGATGTGGGGAAGCTTGTGTTGCTAAATCCTTGTTTGATGGACATTAATTTTTTTTTTTCTTTTTTTTAGATGTACAAAAGCAAGAATATTATTTACTCAAAAAATATTCGCATAATAATATTTAAAATGTGTAAATCAAATTTATTTTGACTGTGTCATATTATATCAAATTTATTCTAGTTGTGTGCTAAATAATAAAAGAGTGCTGCTTCCGACCCCCAGTGTGGGGTGGCACCCCAGTGACGTGGCGCGTCCCCATTCGTTGAAAATAAAAAAAAAATAAAAAATAAGAAAACAATTTTTTTTTTTTGGCCAATCACGGGCCTACACGCACGACTTTCATAATAAAATTTAAAATGTGTACCATAATACTCATATATATATATATATATATATATATATATATATATATTGTATACATAATATTTGTATTACAAAAAAAAAATGCCATTATTTATTGGGGTTTATGGCTTAAGCTAATGTTAATGTTGAAGTAAACTATCTATCAACCATCATCTTATCCTACCCAAATTTCATATGACAATGCAATGGGTGTTTTGATTGTGGGATAAGAGGGAGGGGGATTATTTACTGTACGGGTTGTAATCCGCACAGTAATCCAATTCGATGTTTATTTTTTTTTTAGTTCGCTGGACATGGAGTCTGACCGGACTCCTTATTCCCATATGGGGGATTATACTATCCTAGGGGGGGGTGTGGGACAATTTTGGGGGGATTATTTACTGTTGGGATTAGGTGGTGAAATGACCATTTTGATCCTCTACTATTTAATTCTGTATTATATTTAGCAAAATTTAATAAAATTTAAATGTCTCAATTTAAAAATAAAATAATTTTATTTAACTTTTTATTGATGTTTTATTTTTATTTTTTTTAAATAATTTTTTATAGATATTTTATTGATCTTTTATTTTAAAATTTTGTTTATATTTTATTTAATTTCATTATTTAAATGTTAATAGATGTTTTATTTAATTTCATTGTTTAATTATTATTATTTTTAAAAACAAATTTATTTAAAATTTTAATTAAAAAATAATATAAATTTTTATTGATATTTTATTTATTTAATTTAAAAAAATAAATTTATTTAATTGTGTAAAAAATAAAATAAAATAAGTTTTTATTTAATCTAGCTAAAAATAATTAAAATATTAAAGATATGTTTAATATTGCTGTTACTTAGTAAACAATTGAAAATGGGTAAAATAGTATTTTGTTCATTTATCCTATCCAGTCCGTCCAACTAAACGTTGGATTCACTAAAAATAGTTTTTTCCAGATATCTAATCCGATGAAAAAACAAACACAAGATACATATCCAATCCAACTAAATAGTTTGGGGGATTCACAGTCCAGGACTCAAGTCCAATGAATTCTAATCCCCTCTTATCCAGTCCGTCCAATCAAACACACCCAACAAGTACTAGTGTTTCAAAATTCGGATTGTTGGCCAAATGGTGATGGGATGGGATTGGCTAAAAGGTCACTGATTCGATCATGTGTAGGCATTAAGATACATTTATTTATATTATTTATTTATTTTATAATATATATATATATATTTGTATTTATTCTTTGCAAAAAAAAATTAATTATGTTTGAGAAAAAATGAACTTGTGCTCGCGTGAGAGGCTGTCAAGCTGTGGTCAATTTTTTGAACCAGCTTTCAGTTTAATCAAAATAAGTTTTTTTTTTTTTAATTTAAAAAAAAAAAAAAAAAAACGAGTTTGACGGTTTCTTTGAATTGAAACTTAGACTGGTTAAATTTATCAGTCCAGTTTAAGCCTTCGTTTGGGATGTGAGTTAGTTTTTTGACTTTTTAACTATTTTAACCGGGGGTTAAAATGTCTCATTTATGATAGGTGTTTTGACTTTTTTTATTTTTGTAATAGAAAAAATGAAATGATTATGGTTTGAATGTGACATTTTATCTTATTAACTTTTTAATCTTTTTTTTTTTTTTGGACTAAAATAGCCCAAAAAAAAAAAAAAGCATGCCAAACATAGCCTAATTTCAAAAACATTAGCATGAACCTCTTTTTCTGGTATCATGAGAATTAATGTTAGGGGTTTAATTCTTGATAGAATTGCTTCTTTTTTTTTTCCTTCCTCTTTTCCTTTGCATGGTATATGGACACAAACAATTATTCACCAGACAATTACCTGACCATGTCACAAAATAATTCTAATATTTTATTTGGGTAGGATTCTCATAAGGGGCATGTAATAATTTTTGGAAAAAGAGGAGTGATGGAGACCTCCTCCAATCACCACCCCCACCATCCCATACATGTGTGGTAGGTGGTGATTGGAGGACAAATGAAACAAAAAAAAAGAAAAAGAAAATCCAACTAATGAGAGAAAGAGGGGGGCAAAGGGGTGAGAAAAAAAAGGAAGTCTTAGACATTTTTGTTGGAAGAATTAGAAAAATTATAAGACAGTGAAAAGACCAAAAACTTATTTATCAAAAGGCGGGGTGCAACTTTTGTTGTGATTTCTATTCACACAAATTTACATGTGTTTGTAATCATTTTGTCTTCTATACTAATTTGTTATTTTCTCACAAATTTGTCTCTAGATACATCACCGACATTGAGAATATTTTATATCAAAAAATATTTTTTCTATAAACTAATTTTGCACAAAAAAATTAGTTTCATTTTCATTTTTATTTTTTCAAGTTTGATTGACACTTGAAACACAAATTTTCAATTGTCTGGAAGTAGAATTCTAGTTCACTGAAATGTCCATTTTATCAAATAATCACTACAACAATTTACACTTTTGGTGACTAAAAGGAATTTAGTCACCAAAAGTACAATTTTTGACGACTAAAAGTTGTATTGGTCAGTGTTGATTTAGGGTTTAACTACTAAATTTTTTTTAGTCGAAGTATATTATTTATTGGCGACTAAAAAAAATTAGTCTACGTTAGTCTAGTTCTTAGGCTACTAAAGTTTGTTTTAGTCGTAGTATATTAAATTTTTCCTACTGAAAAGAAATTTAATCGCCAAATAACAACCAGAATTTTACTGTCACTCTTTGGCAACCAAAAATTTGGTCAGCAAATATGACTTGGTTGCTAAAAAGTTTTGGCGACTAAACATTAACTTTTAATGACTAAAAATTTAACCACTAAAAGTCTCATTTGTTATAGTGCGAGTTAGGATGCCTTTTTAAAGAGGTTATGTGGAACAGAGTCATGGCTCCGTTTGGTAGAGTCGTGGGAAAGTAATTATAGATTATAACTTAACAGATTATAACTTATAACTGTGAACATAAGCTGATTTTTGACTTATAAATTAAGTTTCTCTTGCCCCACTCAAAGAATAAGTTGATTTTTGACTTACAAAAAGCTATAATCTATATTGTTAAGCTGAACCAAACAAATTGAAATAGCTTAAATTAAACTAAAAACTGAAATAAACTGGAAATAAGTCCTACCAAACAGGGCCCATGACTGGAAAGTGGACTTACAAAAATTCACTTACCGAATTTTTACAAGTCTTCTTCAGGGACTATGATTAAAAATATATTTTTAAAAACTATTTTATTTAATTTTTATTCAACCAAATCATAAAAGTAGGTTACACATTTTTTATTGCGTACATGCCACTGGCATGGTAACCATAATAATAATTTTTTTTAAAAAAAGTCATACCTGAAGAGGACATAATCCTAATGTTTGAATTATCATAAATAAGGATTTTTTTAAGTTAGATTTGTAATTATCAATCCATAACATCACACCACCTCAGTCATCTTTAAACTTAAAATTGACAATAATTTTAGACTGATGATTAGTTTATTTATTTATCATCTTACGTAATGATACTACAATACATAAAAGATAGGGTCTATTACACCAACATGTCAAATTAAAAGCAATTTAATGTAATAAAAAAAAATTAGTCATTACAACACTACATCACTCCATACAAATATGAACAAATACAATTTTCAAAGGAAAAAGGAAAACACTAATGCATATATAATTCCATAGTTGGTGAAAGAAAGCTATGGTTGTTCAACCCCCCTTCCCATTGTGATATAAACCTTTCAACTGCTATAAGTATTGAAAACTATCAAGTATATATATATATATGCTAACAAGTGTTTTTGAAATAATATTTAATATTAAAATTTGTTTAAAAAGTAATTTAAATTTGGTAAAAAAAAATTTAAAATATTTTTAATTCAATTGAAAATGTTTTAAGCTTTTTTGTCATTTTCTTATGTAAGAGCCGAGGGACAAGTTAGCAAAGCGGCCAGTTTAAACCCCACATTTGGACTAAAAAATGAAGCCCCGTTTAAATTTCATTCTTATACTAAGGGTAAGTTTGGCAACATTTTATAATAGTTAAAAAGTTACTAAAAAAAATTAAAAATTAAAGAATTATATAAATAAAAAAAAGTCGAATATTTCATTTTATCTCTATATTTTGTATTCTTTTTTTTGAAAAGAAAAAAAAAATGATTTCAAACATACTAATTTTTTCATTTTATATTAGATAAACAGTTATTAAAATAAACTATTCCCAAACCAACCCTAAGGCTAAATTTTTTATAGACCTCAATTAAATAGAGTCTCAATTATTTTGATTTTAACTTATCAGAACTCACCTACATCCAGTCCTCAATACCAAATCAAAAAACAAAATTGTTTTATTAGTAGAGGACTCAATTATTTTAATCTTAATTTACCAAAATTCAATTAAGTCCAGAAATTACTTTTCTGTTAGTGGAGCATCCAATGTGTTTGATATTTCATCCCAACCAAGGATGGATCTAGGCGGTGTGGATGGGAGGAATTATACCACTAAAAATTTTAAAAAAATCATATATTATATTTAAAAATTTAAATTATAAGGGTTTACACCCCAAACATACTTTCGCACCCCATAGTGATAATTCTGAATTCATCCATAATCCCAACCCAATGCACTATTATGATATTGAAATTTCTTATGTTTTGATATTCTCTGTAAATGCCTTCAAATTTTGCATCACTCCCAAGTCCCACTTCAATTATTTGTTTACTTTACTTGAAAATTTAATTAAAATATCTAAATTTTAAATTAGTTGTTGCCTGTTGGATTGTAAATTGAATTGTTTATTTAATCATATTTTCTATTAAAAAAAATTATCTAGCATAGTAATTTAAACAGAGTTTGCATGCACATAGCGTGTGCTTAATATGCTTTATTTTGAAACTAATCAATCACTTCACTAAGTTCAATTGTCAGCTTGTTGATATAAAATCAACCAACAATGAAATGCAACTCTTCCCAAAAACAAAATCAACTACAATATGCATAATGAGAGAAAATCCAACACCAAATTCATACATTGTTCCATTAGGCAATAAAAGGGCAAAATTACAATCGAAAAAGTTATTGGATGCTCCAGGAATATTGCTTTCAACTTGAATATGATTAGTTCATACAATTTGGCATAATACTTTTGTGTTGATGTTTTTGTCCCAACAATATTCGGCATACCATTTTGCTCTTGAATTAATCAATAATTTTTCTTACAACATGCTAATTATTTGAATCTGTACACCTAATCGTCGCATGATAAACGATGCAATACTTATTATAAAGTACTAGTTGGTGGTTTAGTAGGACCAATTATCACATTCATCCAATTATTAGTTAAACAACCAAGCCCCAAAGATTATTGAAGTAGTTGTAGAATTATAGTTCAAACTTGAACTGCCACTTTGGAAATTGTTGTGGCACAGATTGGAATTTTGAAACTTTGAATTTTTTTTAGCCCACAACAAGAAAAGATCACCAAGATTAAATTATGAGTTGGTCTGTTAAACCACTGGTATTTCATATCAGATTTTATAGTTTTTAAGTCATCATCTTACTTGCTCTGCAAATTGAAAAGAAAAATGATTTGTGCACACAATTTTTGTGGCACTAATGGCACTAATTTCTAATCTGGGTAATTGTTTTTTTTTTTTTTTTCTTTTCTTGCCTTATATGGAAATTAATGCTATTAGTGCCACAAAAATTGTGTGCACAAATCAAAGTTGAATTGAAAATTATAATTTGGTGAGGTAGGAATTACACCTAACACTGGTAGACATTGTATGACATGAAATAACAATTATTAACATAATAGGTATATCAACAATTATAGGTATAATAATTACACTAACAATACTCATGGCAATTCTAATAAGGCTGGGCTTCCCCAGTCTAATCACGGACGGAAGAATATTATTGGATTCGTGGGACCTTATCATAGGTCTAATTTTGATAATTTGAACCGTTTAATGTGTAGAACTCGTCGAGTATTATATGTTTGTAAAAAATCACGTTGATCGAATATCAATAACTATCTTATCAGATCAGATTTTTGTCAACCATTTTTTTCACTGTCTATTTTTTTTATACAAAACTGATTTGATCACGTAACTATCGATATCCGATCAAAGTGATATTTTATAGTCATCAACGAATTCTACACATTAAATGATTCAAATTATTGAAACAAAATCCGTAATAAGCACTTATGAGCTCAATAATATCCTCCAGTCCGAGCACGGACTAGAGGCAAGTCAGCCCTATTCGAATAACCATAATAACAAGGAAAATTTGTACTTGTGACCTTGTACTTGTTTTTTTGTTTCAATTTGGTTATTGTAATTTTAATTATATCAATTTTATAGTTCAATTTTTCACATTTAAAAAAATTGAACGGAGTTCAAAGATTAATGAATCATTTAAAAGAAAATGAATCATTTCAAATTGAATATTAATCCCTTGATCCCTCATAAGAGCATCCGCATCAAACTAACTAAAATCATTTTTTAGCTAAATTAGTAATATTGTTCATCAAAAATGGACTGTATTAGTCTCGTTACTATTCATCGCTAATACACGAGTGCTACAGTACCTCGTTACAACAAGTGAGGTACTGTTCATCGCTACAACACGAAAATTAGTGTTACCGAATGTCCGCCCGAACGTCCGGCCAGTCAACCGGTTAACGGCCATTTTTTTTATTTTTTTTTTTTTTGCATTTTTTAAGAATTATTTAGTTGGTAACTCATCAATTTAATTAAAAAAAGAAATAATAATAAACATAATAAAAAAATAATATTTTAATAAAGTTAAGTTAAAATACAGAGTTTGATGCAGTAAGTATTAAAGAGGTGACTAACTAAAAAAGTGAAATAACTTTGTTAGCTATAATTTAACTAAAAAATTGAAGAAGCTGATGTGGATGCTCTAAGAGATTGAATGAACTATTTTATCTCTTAATTTCAATTCACTTTCTAAGAACCATTATGGGTCTACTTTAGCACAATATGAAATATTCAAGTATAAGATTAATAATTAAAATTATAATAACTAAATTGACTTAAGAAGTAAACTATATAAAGACTGCCATATGATTTTCCTTAAATATATAAATACACCAAACTCTATGTTTCTAAAATTTTCCTAAAGATATATATATGGGTTAATTACACTAAAAGTCCCTATAGTATGGGACTTGTGTTGCTTTCGTCCCTGACTTTTCAATTGTGACACATTTGACCCTGAATTTTGAATTTTGTTCCAAATAAGGACAATTGAAAATATCATTAGATTTTTCAAGGGTAAAATCGCAAATTTGATAAAATATAAACTAATTTGACAAAAATAAATGTCAAAAAAATTTTTTAATTTTTTTAAAATTATTTTTATCCACCAATGATAAAATTATGTAAAATTAATAAAAATTACATGATTAATTTTTTTAAAATTAATTTTACATGATTATCATCCAATACATAATAAAAATTAATTTGGTAAAAAAAAATAAATGTCTAAAAGATTTATTAATTTTACATAATTTTATTTTTAGTAGATAGAAATAATTTTTTAAAATTTAAAAATATTTGTTTGACATTTATTTTTGTCAAATTAGTTTATATTTTATCAAATTGACAATTTTACCCTTGAAAAATCTAATTATATATTCAATTGTCCTTATTTGGAACACGATTCAAAATTCAGGGTCAAATGTGTCATAATTGAAAAGTCAGGGACCAAAAGTGACACAAGCCTCAAAATATAGGAACTATTTGTGTAATTTGCCCTATATATATTTTTAAATTTTTTGATGTGGGGTTAAGTACAAGCCACACTTAGGGCATCTCCAGCGGTATATCAAATATTTTATCAAATTTGAGGAATTCCTTTATCTGATATCCAACTCTCCAACAGTGGATTTTTGGCTGTCAGCAAAACGCTGGTCGATCGACAAGTGCAATCTGAAAATCTTGTTTCCCTCAATTCCTTTGCCATTTCTGAAGCAAAATACCTCTGTCTGCAGAGCCTCATCAGGCTTCTGCTTATAATCAAGCGTTATGTCTTTGGCATACAACTAGGTTAACAATTCCGAATCCTGAGAAGGATAAAAGAAGAACACAATTTCAGTCAAAACAACTACTAACTAGATAACAATATAGATCCACAGTCTAGTTCTTCAAAGCATCAAAAACTTCTTCAGGTGATTTTTTCAATTGCACCATAGGTCTTTTAAGGGTCTCTTCTATATCCAATTCAGTTGTTGCAAATGCCTCATCAGCAAAACATTTTATTGAAATTAGAGAGAGAGAGAATACAATTTCAGACAAGAAATCCAGAATGGGGTCTGCCTCGTTTGGGAACAGGTTTTTTTAGTAATTTTTTGGCTTTTTAACTAAAATGTGATGTAAAAAAAAAAAACTAGTATGTTTGGAATGACATTTTGGTTTTTTACGAAAAGATGTGCAAAAAATAGAGAGAAAATGAAATTTTTGACTTTTTGGTATGGATTGTTGACTTTTTGATTTTTTTAGTGACTTTTTGACTTTTAAGTTAAAAAAGCCACTTGCCAAACGAGACCTAAGCAATTTAGCAGAAGAATGCAAATGTACTCAAGAAAATGCAAAGAGGGCATGAAAAGTTCTCAAAATTAATGAAAATCTATAAATTTTGACAAGGAAAAAAAATGAGGGGATAATTTTTAGCGTAAATTAGAAAATATCTTTGAAACCCAAAAGGGAAAAAAAATGCAAACTCAGAGAACAACAATACACATATAAACATGAAAATTAAAAAAGAAAGAAAAGGAAAATCAAAGGGGAACACAGTAGATTTAGCAATATTTTTTTATTGAATTTACACAATGAACTAAATCACAGAGCAAAACAAAAGATAGATATTTGAAAAAAGTAGAGAAATTAAAATTGATTACCATCTCTCTAATGTCCTCTCCATGTAAATCCTGAATAATATCGAGAAATCGATCCAACAACAGGGCATCATACTCTACCAATTTGTCATCTTCAGAGACCTTCCCAAGAGCCAAAAGCCTCAACTGGGCATCAATCGAGGCCATTTCTCCAAATTTCGAGTACTCATTTCTCACAAAAACAAGGGTTTTAGAAAAAAAAAAAAAAAAAAGAAAAGAGAAAAAAAGTAGAGTAGAGGAAGCAAAGCTAAATATAATAAAATGAGATGAATCTCGTGATATTCATGCAGAGCATAAGTATCTGATGATCTCTACAGGGTCAATAGAGGGAAAAACAAGATCAAAAGATTGATAGATGATCTAGTCTGGGGTTCTTCGTCTGTGATCTGATCTAGAATTTTTCAACTAAGAGGATGATCGGTTAGACATCCAGTCGAACGTCCGACCGGTCGTCTGGTGGGTCAAATCCTCAACGGCTATGCACAGTAAAATGTAAAAAGGTGCCAGCCATCCTTAGTTTGGTAAAATATTTTTTATATTCTCAATCTAATATAGGTTTGATAAAATCATTGGAGTAGAAAAAAAGGAAATTTTTCACCAAATTTAAATTTGGTGATGGATTTGATGCAACGTTGGAGATGAATTTATACCCTAATATTTGTGTGGATCATACTTTTTCTTTCTGATAGATTTAAAAACATCATTGCATCATCTTTATTCAAAACTAGAGAGAAGAGATGGAAAGAAAAATGTTAAAGATCTTAAAAATTTTATTAAAATTTTTATCAAATATCTCATATGGATGTAAGATACATATCATGTGAGTTCTATGTAGGTCACATATCCATATAAAATATTTAGTAAAAATTTTAATAAAACTTTTAGATTTCTACCATTACCCGGTGGAAATTCCAACCTTTCAAATGATCAGTTTAAAGGGATTCAATGATAGGTTATTTGTCTTCTTGAATTATCAACCTCCTTTTTTCAGAAACAAATTCTATTCTATTCAATGATAGGTAGTTGGTTGGTATTACCTATGTACACTTTCAAAATTTTATTAGTAATATCATGAGTTATGTTAGGGATTTTAAATAAATTATTAGATTTTTTTATCAAATTTTTCACATAGATATGAGACCTATACATGTGTAAATGTTAGGGATTTTAAATAAATTATTAGATTTTTTTATCAAATTTTTCACATAGATATGAGACCTATACATGTGTAATTTGTATGAATCTTACATTTATATAAAAAGTTTAATAAAAAATTAATAATTTATTTAAAATTCATAACATTTTCCTAATATAATAATGCACAATATTGTACTGCTCCACCTCGCAAACAAGTTATTTGGAATTGGGATCCTCCCCTTGCACTCCCTCCTTGCATCCCTCCTTGCAGGGTCTTCGGGCCCACTTTTAGGCCCAATTTTGATAATCCGAATCGTTCATATTTTAAGATTTATTCAGTATATCATACCTATAAAAAATCAAGTTGATCGGATATCAGAAAGTATGTGTTCGAAAAACTGTTTATTAAATTCTTAAAAAAAATAGTTTTTAGTTCGATTTTTCCGAACACATGCTTTTTGAAATCCGATCAACTTGATTTTTTACTAGTATGATATAATGAACAAATCTTAAAATATGAACGGTTCAGATTATCAAAATTGGGTCTAAAAGTGGACTTGAAAGCCCTGCAAAGAGGGAGTGCAAGTAGGGAGCGCAATGGGAGGATCTTGACTCAGTTATTTGGTGCTTCAGACATACTCACATGATGTCCCATAATTAATGTTGGTGGTGATGTACAACAGTAAGAAAGCATGATAATTAATGATTTGTAAAAGAAAGAGACGTATAGGATTGTTTTGAAAAAATGATTAAGAGTTAATTTTTTTGATTTTTTAATTATTTTAAAAAAATATATAAAAAATATAAACGATGATATGACTTAAAATGGATTAAAAATTAGAAAATGACTTTTAATCATTTTTTCAAAATAGCCCATGAGCTATGTTTGGCATAAATGATTTGGGCTAAAATAGTCACAAAAGAAAAAAAATAGACTAAAATGTTAATAAGATAAAATGTCACATTTAAATTATAATTAATTTATTTTTTCTCAAAAAAGCTAAAAAAACCAAAATACTCATCCCAAAAGAAATGTTTTAATTTTAGACTAAAATAATTAAAAAATTAAAAATAAATTCACGAATTTGGAAAGTTTGTGTGTTAGGTTTTTTTTGATTTTTTCTACTAACAGAAAAACTTTTTGCAAAATCAAAAAAAATAAATCCAAACAAAATATCACATCCACCCTATAATCATTTCATTTTTTCTCTCACAAACATCACATCCAACCACAAAAAAATCCAACTACCTTCCCAAACACCAAAAATTTTTTCTCCAATAAAATCCTACAACTAAAACAACCTACATAAAAACCCACTTCCCAAACACCCACATAATATCATAAGGCACCTAATAATTTTCTTAGGGTATATACTAACCCTTATATATGGTTGACCAATGACCAGTATAGGACTGGCCATATGTTTATGGGGTAATTATATTTCAATTTGACAGTAAAAAAATAATCACATTTTTATGATAGTGCAATCTCTTATATGTATAACGCAAGTTTTTTTTGTGTTTAGTATAATTATTTTATATATGTCTACGTTGCATTCAAAAAAAAAAATCATTTATAATGTAATAATTTTAAAACTGTCCCACTTAATCTTAATTTTTCTCTGTTTATGGTTTAACATAGATGTGACAGTCAGTTGTTAGCATGTCATTTTAGGGCATCTCAATTCAAATACTAAATTTTTTTTATTATATATTATATTTGTAAGTTAAAAATAGTTTCTGTGTTTGTGTATATGTATAGTATTTTTCTTAATATAATTAAAAAAGTTGTGAACAAACTTAATAATGTTTGGCTGAATTTTCAGAGTATATTTTCTATTTTTCTATAATAAAAAAAATTAATACTAGAAACTAATTAGAATGATTAAACACCAAAAAAAAAATAGTTTAAAATTTTTGAAAATTATTCTCCAAAATAAATAAAAAAAAACATATGAAAAAAATAATTAGGATTGCGTTTGGTAGAATTTTCTAAATATGATTTGAAAATAGAGTTGTATTTTGAGTTTGTGAGTTTTAGAATTATGATTTGAGTGTGAAAAATTTGTTCGGTGAAAGAGTTTTGAAAAGAGTTTTAAATTGAGTGGAAAATTTTTGATGTGACATATAATATTTGATACAAAAACTTACAACTCATAACCAAACACACAACTCAAAATTCTATTTAAAATTCATAAAAAAAAATTTAAAAATTTATGAATTTTTTTAATTTAAAATATAGAAAATAACAGTTGCAATTGTAAAAAAAATAAAAAAAATAAAAATGCGTTGTTAAGGTCAACTGACCAGATGTCTAGGAGGACAACCGGTCAGACGTCTAGGGGGACGACTGGTTAGCTCAAATATTCCCGCCTTAAACAAAGTTTTCCAAAGTGAATGTGGAATTAATTTTTGAAAACTCTAAACAAATAACACGCTTAAAACATAAGGTAAAAATATGTTTGGAGAATACAACCAAACACGACCCAGTATTTTTTCATTTTATTTAACTAAACTAGTTTTTAGTTTTTTGAAAACTAAAAATATATTTCCAAAACTTAACCGAACTGGGTGAACATAATTATTTCATTTTCAAGTTTTATTAAACCTAGTTTTCAAAGAAAAAAAATTCCATGTCTATGTTAAATGGTATGTTTAAAGATGACCCATTTTCAAATAAACTCTATCATAATAAGGCTCAAAATATATGCTACCAAAATCATTAGAAAAAATAAAATTTTAACAACTTTTTTTTTTCCCTTCTCAATTTTTGGTCTATCCTACATAAATGGTTGTTACTAATCTTTTGTTATTATTATTATTTAAAAAAGCAAACACTAGATGTGCATCAACTAGCAATTATTATACCAACCGCACCTATCAGGAGCACCTCACGCTTTCAAGTATAAGAGGTTCATTGCAAGAGTTCAAATACTTTATTGTATGTGAGAGAGAGGTTTACGTCGAGTAAATGGGCCAATCTAGTTTGGGCTTGGGCTATGTCATCGAGTTGCACGACCAAGCTAGCATAACTAAGGGCGGTTTGGACCAAGGTTTTGGATCACGCAGTTAAGCTAGTCTAAGATCCGGAAGTTAGACCGAGCTAGTTGTTAGGCTTGGATGATGAGCCAAGCTAAGCGAAGTGACAATACTTTCGACCGGGCTAGATGCACTTGTTATACGCCAGGGTCAGGCGGAATTTGCCTTGACGAAGAGATAAAACTCAACAGAGCAAGTGTGGTGCGCCAAGTTGGTTGAGCGTTTCGGACATAGACCGGCAAAAGTCAGCTCGACCTTGAGGGTTAGGGCTGGAGAGCTAAGTAAGACCGGGTTGTATATAACTCAGAAGGAATAGCCACGTGGCCCAATCGGAATATGATGAGAGGAATCCACTAAAAGTGAGTGTAGATACTGTTTGGTAGTTTGGCCAATGTTGTTTGGCGGTATTGACGCGTACACGTGTAAGGAATAGAGAGTGCAGTATAGTTGCTCGTCCAGAAGAGGACGATAGAAGTAATACGCGCACAACCTTGGGAGGCAAGGCAACAGCCTAGATAAGGCACCCAACCTTATACTCAAACAAGCTAAGCGAATTCTACTAACTCTCTCTCTCTCTCTTTACATTCCTTTTCTCTCTAAAGTGTGCTAACTTGATCGTTAGAGGGATTTTCTGGCCGCACACCTGCCGAGTAGCTTACTGTTGTTTTGTTCTCAGGTTGAACGACTCTGTTTAGAGCTACATAAAGCTTGGACCCAATGAGTACAGAGAGCAACGAATATTTCCTTCCCGTACAATTGGCGTCATCTATGGGAAACTGACAGACAAAACCTTGTCCTCCAAGATTTTCTGTTCAACTTTAATGGCAAACAACGACGAGACCTTGCTGCTCACCGTTGACGGCATCACTCCAAAGTCTATTCGCAGCGAGACGACCTACCCGCCGTTCCGACTATGATTGGCTTGGAGACCTCCACGCGAGGACCCTCTAAAGACGCGCAAGACAAACGCGCAAGGAGTTCTAGGCGCTCTCTGAGCCTAGAAGGACGCTGCCGACGGCGAGAGTCGCACACTCAGCACCTGGAGAGCAAGCTGAGAGACCAAGACACCATCATCAGGAGAATGCGCGACAGAAATGGAGGCTATGAAGCGTCAGCTGAAGGAAAAGGGTGTTACTAGAGTGGAGAACCACAGTGAGCCCGTTTAATCTCACCATTTAGGCAATTGCAACAGGCAACCAACTCTTTCGCTTTCCATCACTAGAAGTTTTAGACCCAATGACTCCATCGCGCTGGCAGAGGTGCCTTGCACCCCAGATGGTAACTACATACCCTCGCGTCCATCGGCGACATTGAGGTACTCTTACTCCAATCAATCGGGAGATTTAAGGGACATACTGGAGGAGCAAACACACCGGCAGGAGGTGCAGAGGGTGCCAGCGCTACAACGGTTGGCCCCTAGGGAACGTATTAGTGAAGAGATTGTAATGCCTCCACCCCGCCTAGCAACATATACGCCACCAGACAAGGAGTTGGCAAAGCTGTACACTACCCGTTTTCCATAGAGATTAAGAACACACCGCTCCCTACCGATTTCTATCCGCCAAAGTTTACGCTTTATAACGAAAAAATTGATCCGTATATGCACGTGAGCCATTTCCGACAAGTTATGGCAGGGCACCAGCGCAACGATGCATTGATATGCCTTATTTTCCCATCGAGTTTAGGTAAATTAGGCCTGAAATGGTTTGAGAGGCTGGCGGAAAAAAGTATCGAGGGGTGGCAGCAGCTAGCAGAGGCGTTCATGACCCGATTCAAAACCAACACCAAAACCCCCAAGGAAGTTGACCATTTTCTAGGAATCAAGATGGAACTGAGCGACTCATTGAAGGCGTACAATGCCAAGTATTGAGAGACATTCAATGAGATTCTTGATTACTCGACGAATTTAGTAATCACCCAGCATAAACGTAGTCTTCCAGTTGGACATAGAGTGAGAGACTCGCTCATAACGAATCAACTGTTGGCCATGGAACTACTCATGCAACACATTAATGAGCACATAGACGATGCAGCAGCAGCTACCGTGAAGACAAGTCCGATAATAGAGGACGAGAGCAGCGGGAAAGATTTAAGCAGTCTGACAAGAGGATGGTCGTACAAACAACCATAGAAGAGATTTTGGGTGTTCAGTTTTGGAAGACGTTAGTAAGAAGGACGAGGAAAATGGGCATAAAACTCGCAAAACATAAATGGTCGATCTATTTTCAAAACGTCGAACTCTGCCAATCTAAAGTTTTGTTCTTAGTTCTATTCTTGTAACCCCTTTTTGCTATTGATGTAATGAAACAAGTATACTATTTTCTTGAAAATTGTTGTATTCTCGCCTCGCCAAGCAGATTTAGCGTGGTTCAAGGGGCAACTGAAAATTATTTTGACGGAAAGATCAGAATTTCTTGCTAGGCTGATTTTGCTCGGTAAGAGGTTTGTTGATAATTTTGATCAACTTTCAAATTCCTTGCCGAGCTGATTTTGCTTGCCAACTTTGACATTCCTTGCCGGACAGATTTTGCTCAGTAAGAGATTTGTTGATAGTTTTGATCAACTTTAGAATTCCTTACTGAGCTGATTTTGCTCACCAAGAAGCAAGTTGTCGAATTGACTTGGCTTGCCAACTTTCAAGTTTCTTGCCGAGTTGATTTTGCTCGCCAAGAAGCAAGTTGTCGAGCTGACTTTGCTCGCCAATGTTGAAATTCCTTGTCGAGCTAATTTTGCTCTCTAAGAAGCAAGTTGCCGAGCTGACGTTGCTCACCAACTTTGGAGTTCCTTACCGAGTTGAGTTTGCTCGCCAAGAAGCAAGTTGCCGAGCTGACGTTGCTCACCAACTTTAGAGTTCCTTGTCAAGCTGATTTTGCTCACCAAGAAGCAAGTTGCCGAGCTAACTTTGCTCACCAACTTTTAAGTTCCTTGTTGAGCTAATTGTGCTCTCCAAGAAGCAAGTTGTCGAGCTGACCTTGCTTGCCAACTTTGGAGTTCCTTGTCGAGCTGATTTTGCTCACCAAGAAATGAGTTGCTGAGCTGACTTTGCTTGACAACGTTGAAATTCCTTGCCAAGCTGATTTTGCTCGACAAGAAGCAAATTGCTAAGTTGACGTTGCTCACCAACTTTGGAGTTCTTTGTCGAGCTGATTTTGCTCGCCAACTTCGAATTTCCTTGCTCACCAACTTTGAAATTCCTTGTCGAGCTAATTTTACTCACCAAGAAGCAAGTTGTCGAGCTGACTTTACTCACCAACGTTGAAATTCCTTACCGAGCTGACGTTGCTCACCAACTTTGGAGTTCCTTGTCGAGCTGATTTTGCTCTCCAAGAAGCAAGCTGTCGAGCTGACTTTGCTCGCCAACTTTGAAGTTCCTTACCAAGCTGATTTTGCTCGCCAAGAAGCAAGTTGCCGAGCTGACCTTGCTCACCAACTTTGGAGTTCCTTATCGAGCTGATTTGGTCACCAAGAAGCAAGTTGCTGAGCTAACTTTGCTGGCCAACGTTGAAATTCCTTGTCGAGCTGATTTTGCTCTCCAAGAAGCCTTGCCGAGTTCATATCAGTCGCCAAGATGTAAGTTGCTGAGTTGACTTTGCTCGCCAACGTTGAAATTTCACACCGAGCTAAGTTGATTTCGCTTGCCAAGAAGTTGCCAAGCTGATTTTGCTCGCCAACTTTTGACGAAAAACTGATGATTTGTTCAGTCGAAAAGAATTCTAACCGAGTAGTGGACATGGTCCAGGGGCAATCCATTTAGTCTGGGTCACTGCTTTGCCTTTATAAGTCTATGACAGGAGCCCAGACTGGGGGGAAGTTGTAGGGTTGATCTCAATAATTTGATATTCCTTGCCGAAGAGGGTTTTGCTCAGCAAAATAGTAGTTGATGGATTTTATCAACTTTGAAATTCTTTGCCGAAACGGATTTTACCTGCCATAGAAGGATGCCTTGCCTAGCAGATTTAGCTCACCTAAAAGAAAGACTCCTTGCCAAGCGAATTTAGCTCACCAAAGAAGGATGCCCTGTCGAGCGGATTTAGCTCTCCAAGAAGAAAGGCACCTTATCGAGCAAATTTAGCTGGCCAAAAAGTGATGCATTAGTGAAAGCTTGTTTTTACTAACAAAAAAGCAGCAACTGTTGCGTTCACAAAATTTAAATTTTTGGAGAGAGAAAGTGCAAAAACAACTACTCCATAGTCTAGCCCAAGGGGGCTACACGTTTGTCTGGTAGAAGATAGCACATGAAGAAGCCAGAACTGAGCTACTACACTGTGACAGACCGACCTATAATAGACTGATCAAAGAACCACGAGGTCAGTGTAAAAGAAGTTGATTGGCCGAACAAGGGTCTAGGTTGGGCCCTACAAACAAGATGATCTTCAAGTACTAATGCGTCTTAAGTCTGATTCACCGACGTACCAAGATTGGATAAAAGGATGGAGGGCCGAGTTAGACGGTATGTGAGTGCACCGTTCTGAAGACATGAATCGGGCTAGGGATTTAGCTCGGCAGGATAAGGTAATCCCAGTCACGCTAAAGCGGACGGGATTAAGGGGCAATTGAGAGGGAGGTTTACGTCGAGTAAATGGGCCAAGCTAGTTTGGGCTTGGGCTACGTCATCGAGTTGCACGGCCGAGCTAGCATAACTAAGGGTGGTTCGAACCAAGGTTTTGGATCACGCATTTAAGCTAGTTCGAGATTCAGAAGTTAGACCGGACTAGTTGTTAGGCTTGGATCATGAGCCAAGTTAGGCAAAGTGACGATGCTTTCGATTGGGCTAGATGTACCTATTATGCGCCGGGATCAAGCGAAATTTGCCTTGACAAAGGGATAGAACTCAACAGAGCAAGTGTGGTGCGCCCAATTGGTTGAGCGTTTCGGACATAAATCGGCAAAAGTCAACTCAGCCTTGAGGGTTAGGGTTGGAGAGCTAAGTAAGACCGGGTTGTATATAACTCGGGAGGAATAGCCACGTGGCCCAATCGGAATGTGATGAGAGAAATCCATTAAAAGTGAGTGTAAATACTGTTTGGTAGTTTGGCCAATGTTGTTTGGCAGTATTAACGTATACATGTGTAATAAATAGAGAGGGAAGTACAGCTTCTCGTCCAGAAGAAGACGACAGAAGTAGTACGCGCACAACCTTGGGAAGTGAGACAGCAGCCTAGATAAGGCACGCAACCTTACACTTAGACAAGCTAAGCGAATTCTACCAACTCACTCTCTCTCTCTCTCTCTACATTCCCTTTCTCTCTAAAGTGTGCTAACTTGATCATCGGAGGGGTTTTCCGGTTGCACACCCGCCGGGTAGCTCACCGTCGTTTTGTTCTCAGGTTGAACAACTCTGTTCAGAGCTACATAAAACTTGGACGCAAGGAGTACGGAGAGCGACGAATATTTCCTCCCCATACAATATGCATGTATTCACAATTACTACCTCATATCATCTATATGAATATACACATCATTAATTTTAACATTTGGTATTCCATATTTACTATAATTGAATCTTTTGACCAGTTATGTCTCGTCTTTTTATCTCAAATTCTTTCTCTATAACAAGATTATAATCAAATAGAGAAAAAATTCCATAGTAAACATAGGAGAATAAAGAAAAGCAAGACAGAGAATTCTCAATCCGATCTGCTATATACTTATTAACAAAAAGAGAAGTTGTTTGCTAAATTCAGCCCAATATATAAAAGTTTTAGGGACCTTACTTTTTTATTTCTAAAAGTTCAAATTTTGTTGCAAAAAATATTAAGATACCAATTTGAGTTGTTACAAAAAGTTGTTACAAAAAAATTGTGTCAAATGCTTTATTTTTTGAGATGAAAATTTCGATCCTAAAATACAATAATTCATTATTAAACTTCCAATTTTATTACTAAATATATAATAATGACACTTTTTTCAATCAAAATTTTTTGTTTTTAAATTTGTTTCTAAAATTTTAATTTGTTATAATGCTTGATTTGAAAATAAAATTTCATCTATTATTTACAAGAAATTGAAAGTCGATTTTACCATGTTCACAAAAGTTGTGCAAAAATTAAATTTTTATTTTATTTTTTTATTTTTCATCATTCTCATGCTAAACAGACGTGATGAAAAAATATTTAAATAAGAAAAACACTTTTTCTCACAATTTTTTACCACTTTTATATATTGATTAACTCAACGAACGACTCATTCGCATACGAAGGAACCAAACTCTTGACTTTCTATACACTGACCCCATTGAATAGGATGATATTTTTTCTTTAAAAGTGATTGAGACCCCTCAATCACCCAACCCACCCCCCACACACACATACATATACGTGGGAGTTGGTGATTAGAGGAGGAGGAAAAAAAAAATTTTTTGACCAATCACAGGCCAGAGGGGTCGTAGGGGTCACCCTTATAGGAGATCCGGATCATTTTTCTTTTTTTTTGATGGATGTCAATTTCAGAACCTGTGAGGGTGATGTTCGTCCGAGGCACGCACAGCACCGTGTTATGAGCTTGTGTGCGCGTCTTCTCAATTTATTCTACTAGTTCAAGTTGTTTATATTATAATATTTGTTGAATAAATTATTTATAAAAAGATTAAAAGTTAATTAGACATTTATAATATATATTAAGATTACATTTATATTTATAAAAATCAAGTTTTATATGCCCTCATTTGGCATCCGAAGTTGAGAGGTTAAAAAGTTAAAATAGTCACAAAAAAAAATAAAATATATTAAAAAATCAATCAGATAAAATGTCGCATTCAAATTATAATTATTTCACTTTTTTCTCAAAATTAAAAAAGCCAAAAAATCAAATCTAAACAACCTTTTTAATCTAAATTAAAATATCCAAAAAATCCAAAAGTAAACTCATTTCCCAAACCAAGCCATTATATTTGTCAATAGAAAACTATGATCCAATTCAATTTCTATGGAAGCTACAATTCACTGCCAAGTTAGTTGAAATTGTCCTTTCAACCAACAAAACAAAAGTACAAAACCAAACAAGTCATTGCCATCAAGGACTTCTTCATCACTCAAAATGGAATCTTCTTAAAATAATTATAAATTTATAAAAAAAATTATAATTTTAATTATTAAAATTAATAAAATATTTTATTAATTTGTAATTATTTTGAGAAGACCCCCTGAATTGTAATTTTCCCTTCAATTTATTAATAAGGCAATTATCCTTATGCTATGTTTGGATGATATGAACTAAAAGAGAGAATACAAATTTCATCATCAGAAATCCTATACTATTAATTTTTTTTTTCAATATTATTCAATGTTTAGTTTAATTAAGAATTATCTATAAAAATAATAATGATAATTTAAATGTTATGGGCCTATTAACTTCATTTTCTTTTCTCTTTTTTCTTTTGTTTTTTCTACTTATGTAGTTTACATTCTTTCAAAAATGTGAGATTAACATGAGAAAGTATAGACATCAAATTTCTATTTTATATTTTTTTTAAAATTTTTTTTTTTTGAAATAAGTAGTGGTTAGTATGTTAATTAGATTACAGCGCAAACTATAACATCTCTCGATAGATTTGAACTTGAAATCTCACTTACCTTGACACTTAAGTGTCATCTTCGTGACTACTTGGGTAATTGTTCCTAATCAAATTCCTATTTGATTTGAGAAAGTAATTTCAAGTTGAAGAGATAATCATAAATCATCTCCTATTTCAATTTGTTTTAAACTTAGAATTAGGAAAACCTAGAATCATAGTCTTCCTTTTTTTTCTTTTTGTTTTTTCTTTTTATTAACGAGTAAACTCTCCAAACTTGTCCTCCGCTGATTTTGTAATCAACTACCTAATGTCAGTTAACCAGAGTAGAATGAGAGGCAAACCTCGGGTGTATGCACTAACTCCACAACGCACACACCATTTCAATCAGAGAGTGCAGCTATCAGGATTCGACCTCACACCCAAGCCCTAAATACAGATCGTCCAGCACTTCGAGGATCGTCCTAGGATTACTGCACCAAACCCCTAGGAGTTGGACTAGAATCATAGTTATTCCTCACAAAATGAACTATGGCCTTTGGCCTAGTGATTGTGTGGTATTACTTTGTGGTGTGAAGTTGAGAGTTTAACTACTATGAAAATGAGTTTGATATCATTTGTAGTGTTTATTTCTCTCTTATTTTAGGGTTACTATTACATATATATTTCTTCTCAAATTAGACTATCTCTCGTAATCATTTGTTGGTTTTTTTGACTATTGTTAGACTTTAATTGTCCAATTTGATATAATTTTTTTTTCTTTCATAATTGTAATTACTATCCTACCAATTATAATAATAATAAAAAAGAAAAAAGAAAAAAAAGCCTAGCCCATAATGTATTGAGCTGTTTATTGGAAATTAAGGGTCAATTCTTATTAAAAGTAATAATTGATTATTTATCTTATTATGTAGTTATTTCTTGTATTGAATTATTTCTTTCTTTCTCTTATGGGCTTTATCTTGTGGTGATATTGTTAATATTCTAGTTACGTATTGTTAAATTATAATTGTTAAATTATTCTCGTATTCGTAAATAATAGGGTAAATTACATTTACTTCCCCTGAGGTTTCTGACAAATACAGAGACCTCCCCTATAGTTTGAATAATTACAATAACCTCCCCTGCTTTACCTGACAATATCAAGATTCCCCCCTGCTGTCAAAAATCACTAAACGGTGTTACTTTTTCCTTAGGAAATTACCTTATTGCCCTTCCCTTGAAAATATTAAAAAATGTTTTTGGATTGGAGGATAGGTTTGGAGTGTTTGGAACAGTATTTTTGGATTTATTTTTTTAAAATATTAAAAAATATTTTTAAAAAATTTATTTTTTATTTTAAATATATAATTTTTATTTAAATATTTTATTTTATTTTGTAAATATTGTAATTTTTTAATTTTAATATTTTAAACTTAAAACACAATTTCACACTCAAATCGTAACCAAACACATAACTCAAAACTCAATTCAAAAATTATTTTCAAACCTTATAACCAAACACATAACTCGACACTCCACACTACTTTTAAAACTCTACATTCAAATCGTAACTCATAACAAAAAAATTAAATATTTTAAAATATATTTATAAAATAAAATAAAATATTTAAATAAAACTATATATTTAAAATAAAAATAAAAATTTTTAAATTTTTTAATATTTAAAAAATATATTTAAAATATTAAAAAAATACAACACATAGATGTATGAAATATAATGCACATTAAAATAAATAAATAAATATTTAAAATATAAAATATTTACCCTAAAAAAATAAATTCAAGAAATTATTTCTAATTGAATTGTGATTCTATGAGTTTTGAAAAGATTTTTGAAAATTTCTAATTGGAATTATGTAATTGGTTAACACTCTATGAAGTTTGAAATTTTTTTGAAAATTTCTAATTGGAATTGTGATTCTAAAAGAGAACCGAACATGTTTCTAAAAAAATCTTTTTTCAGAACATGTTTTTACTCAAAACTCAATTCAAAAATTATTTTCAAAACTCATAACCAAACACAAACTTAAAACTCAATTCAAAACTTTTTTCAAAACTCAAAACTCTTTCCAAAACTGAAAACCAAACTTTTTCAAAAATTCTATTTAAAATAAAAAATTTCAAAAAAAGTTTATTTTATTTTTTAAAATTATTTTTAGAATCATGATTTAAGTGTAGAGTCGTATTTTGAGTTATGAATTTTGAAAGAAAAAAATTGTTTGGTTATAAATTTTGAATTTTTTTGAATTTATTTTTTAGGGTAAATATTTTATATTTTAAATATTTATTTATTTTTTAATGTGTATTATATTTTATACATCTATGTGCTGTATTTTTTTTTAATATTTTAAATATTAAAAAATTTAAAATTTTTATTTTTATTTTAAATATATAGTTTTTATTTTAAATATTTATTTTATTTTAAATATATTTTAAATATTTTATTTTTTTCTTATGCGTTTGGTTGCGATTTGAATGTAGAGTTTTGAAAGTAGTGTGGAGTGTTAAGTTATGTGTTTGGTTATGAGGTTTGAAAATAATTTTTGAATTGAGTTTTGAGTTATGTGTTTGGTTACGATTTTAGTGTGAAATTGTGTTTTGAGTTTAAAATATTAAAATTAAAAATTAAAACATTTACAAAATAAAATAAAATATTTAAATAAAAATTATATATTTAAAATAAAAAAATAATTTTTTAAAAACTTTTTTTAATATTTTTAAAAAATAAATCCAAAAATACTGTTCCAAACACTCTAAACCTATCCTCCAATCCAAAATCATTTTTTAATATTTTTAAAGGAAAGGGCAATAAAGTAATTTCCGAAGGAAAAAGTAACACCGTTTAGTGATTTTTGACAGCAGGGGGGAATCTTGATATTGTCAGGTAAAGTAGGGGAGGTTACTGTAATTATTCAAATTACAGGGGAGGTCCCTGTATTTGTCAGAAACCTAAGGAGAGGTAAATGTAATTTACCCTAAATAATATCATACCAGTTGAAAAAAATAAATAGAAATAAAAAACTAGGCCATAATATAATAGCACAACAATTTCCCAAGGGTTAAATATATTTTTCATTGATTTTCTTAAATATCTATGAGAATAGTATGCCTATCACAAGAATTAATCTCTTTCATTTCCATCATGCCAATTTGTACAAATGTTCTCTTATAACTTTTTTTTTTGTTACAGGAAAATCCTCCCACTCTCTCGCAGGTCCAAGGCAGCGCCCCTTGAGGAGATCACTAGGGTGTCCTGTTGGCCGTTCTGAGCAAGAGACTATAACCTGGAAGCTTGTCCTGACCTCACAAGGCAAGCTCCAGTAAGTCAGGACTCGCACAGCGGGGGAGCATTGAACCCACACCAAGTGCTGACTAGACAACTTGAGGTCCAACCTCCTAACCAACAATGCTTTCGCCCAGGAGATTGGCCTAAGGGGGAGGGGAATTGAACTTGTGACCTTGGGGCTTAAACTCCAAGGCTTTACCACAATGCCACAACCCCTTGGTTTCTTATAACTTAACTCTGGAGGCTTTTGAGTTTTAGAAATACTATATACCTAAAAAATATTTTAAACAATATTCAAAATTTAAATTTATGGTATAAATTTAAAAATTTGGCATGGTATGTGGGTTAATTTGAAAATAAATTTAATCTATACATTTCAAATTCTAATTTCTTCAATGAAGGTTATATTTTAAGTATCTAACATTATTCTTTTGAGTTTTGAAATAAATCATATTCCATGGCCATTGATAACATAAAGGACGTTATAAATTGGCCAATTAGTGCTTTAAACTTTATGGGAAATTACACTTCAGTGGGGATTTGAAAAAATTATTACAAATAGATGAAAAAAATTATAATTATAATTATTAATTCTGATAAAATTTACTATTAATTTGTAATTATTTTTTAAGTGTTTTCCTGATTTGAAATTCTCCCTAAACTTTATACAGTTTTGGGAAATTACGAAAAAAATCTCAAAGTTCGACACTTATAAAAAATAAATTCAGAATTTTTTATTTTACTAATTTGAACCCTAAATTTTTTTATTTATTTTCAATCTAAACCATTAGCCTATTTTCGTTAAGTAAAATCAATGAAAAAAATAGTATTTTAATCATTAAACTATGTAAGTGTTCATAAAATGTCTAAAATACACTTTTACATTGAGTTTAATGACTAAAATATTATTTTTTTCTGTCATTTTTACTTAACAAAAATATGCAAATGGTTGAGATTGAAACAAATAAAAAATCTAGGATTTAAATTGATAAAATTAAAAATTTAGAATTTAATTTGTGGTCAAACTCTAGTTTTTTTTTTTTTCATTTTTTTTTTGTAATTTCCCTAAAAAATTTTAATTAAAAAAAATTTTCTAAAAAAACATTGGTTACTTTGGAACTTTGGAAATAACTCCAGCTAAAAACTTTCTCCCTCCCAAATTCTTTGTCGATTTGGGTATTCATGTCTTTTAATCAGATCAATAAATAATATATTTTCATGAAAAATTTAAAAAAAGAAATTTCACAAATTAAAATATCTCAATTAATTCTTGAAAATAAAGTTCAAAATCGTCAAAAAAATTTAAAAAAGGAATAAAAACCTATTTTTCAAGATAACTGGAATAGTTAAAATGGGCAAACAATTTGGAATGGATGGCATATAGAATCACAATTTGTAGGCATAAATTTGAGGACAATATTCATTAATTTCAAAAAAACGAATAAAGTTTTTTGTTAACAAATTCTCTAAGGTCGCCTTTTGATTTATTAGGAAATATTATTGCGATATTGCAATTCCTAGGTAAATTATATTGAGGAGAACATATTTGAAATTTTGCGTGTTTGGTTGGAAAATTTGATAAGAAAAATTAAAAGAAAAAATGAAATACAATTTCACTCTTTATTTGGTTATAATAAAAAATACACAGAAAAAGAAATTGAGAGAGAAATGCAATCTCACACACCTTTTCAAATCCCTCTTCAAATCATTCAACCAAATATAGCCTTAAGCTCTTTTCTTTGTCCATTTCTCAACCCAACCAAACATAACTTGGAATTTAAATCATATTCAGCTTGTTTGGTTTTGGTTTTCAGAAAACAGTTTTCAGAAAATTCTACTTTTTTTTATTTTCTGTATTTTAATGTTTTCAATGATTTTTTTTAATATTTTAAGCAATTTTTTTTAAAAAAATTTTTAGACACATTTAACATAAATATAATTAAAAAGTATAATATTTGTAAAAAAAATCTTTAAAAAATACACTAAATACTAAAAAATACAAAAAAATAAAATAAAAATTCAACATATTTTTCATATTTTGTGTATTTATTAATTTCTTTCTATTTTCCTTTATCTTTCCATTTCTCTCATCAAAACTTCTAATCAAAGTAGTGTACCAAACTCCTCTCATATGCACCTTACAAGCGAAAATGAAAATTATAAGTCTGGTTCAAATGAAAATTATATTCACCACAAGTGATTCATTTTTTTTCTTTTTTAGAAAAAAAATTTAAAATTTTCTTTCAATTTAAGTTGTACTAAGATTAGACGGATCTTAAAATTATTATAAATAAAAAAATAAAACAGTTTTTTCGATTTTTATTAAAAAATATATTTTTAAAATTCTTCTAAATTGGATGAACTGAAAAGTAAACATTTTTTTACACAAATCTTTAAACAAAATCATTATGCCTTGCTTGTGAATAGATTATTTTAGTAATTTTTTAATTTTTACGAAAAAATATACAGAAAAAGAGAAAGAATAGTGTGACAATTTATAGTCACTTTTAAATTTTTTGACTAAAATATTTAGTTCCCAAATTTTTTTTTTGGCTGAAATGTTTGTTTTTTAGCTGTTACCAAACATACATGGAGAGTCTATTTGAACTAAAAGCCAAAGCGTAAAGGGATTTGTCCAAACTCGACTCTGAGTTCATTTCATAGAGTCCGGACTTGACTCATATTTCAGCTATCTTAAACCAATATATATACTTTTTAAAATGAAACAAATAAAAAATATATATATATAATATAATAAGAAAAATAATTTGAGTTATGTGTACTATCTAGTAGAACCAATTGTAGCACAACATAATTTAATCAAACAATTAAAAAAAAAATTGAATTTTATATGTATATTTTATATATTAACAACAGAATTCAAAGTATGAGAGTTCTTACGCATATATCCCTATCCAAATTAAATTCAAGTTGGCAAATTTTAGCTAAGACACCAAAATTTAAATTATATTGTCAAAGTCTAAAATTTTGTGAGCTAAATTCATTTCTCAAAATCAGATTTTGAATTTTTAATTAGTATTTTTTTTTTTTAGTAATTTTTTTTAATATTTTGGTCAAAAAACTTTTTAATGCATCTAATTTAGATGTACTCAAAAAATAAAATATTTATGAAGAAAACTTTAAAAAATTCAATAAATACTACAAAATATATATATAAAAATACAAAAATTGAGTACTTTTTTTTTACTTATTGAATTTTTTAAATATTTGTTAACAAATAATTTACATTTTGAGTACATCTACATTAGATGCATTTATAATAAATTAAAAACAAAGACTAAACTATTAAAAAAATTCACTAAAAAAAATATGAATTAAAAATTAAAAATATGATTTGTAAAACTGGATGAGCAAACAGTTTTGAACCTTTATACTGTGTTTGGTTAGAGAATTTAGAAAGAGATTTGAAAAGAAAAAAAAAATGTAAAATTATATAAAATATATTTTATTCATATTTTATTTTTTTTTCTTCTTCTCTTTTTTTTTTTTTTTTTTTTTTTTCTAAATTGTCGGTGCAAGTGCATTTCGCTTTCACAGCACTTGCACTGCCCCCTTCATCTCACTCTCCTGCCGTAACCTCTACTCTCAAGTTTTGAAAATCCTAAACCCACGATACTCTTTTTCTAGCCACTATCGTCCTCCACTCTAGTAAATGGAATGGACACGATACTCTTTTTCTAGAATGGAATGGAACAGATGGGGAAGAGTGATAAAGACTAGGGAAGAGAGAGAAACATGGCCGATGGTGGTTAATTTTAGGAGAAAATATTATTTTGTTTTCTAAATTATTATTTAAAAATTAATTTAATTCATATTCTTTTTATAATATTAATTTTATACATAAATTATTTAATTTAGTATTAATTTTATCTCACCGTCAATTGTCACTGATGTGACACTCAAATTTCATTTCAAATTTAATTTTATCCCAAACTATTCTCAAAATATAAATTAGACCCCTAAACAACATAAAATTTGAGTTTCTAATTGATATTTTAGAGATAATTTGGGAGTAAAATGAAATTTTAAATGAATTTTCAATGTCGCGTCAGCAACTTTCGTTTTAATTATAAATGGTAACTACGGTAGGAATAAAATTAATCCAAAATTAAATAGTTTAAATGTAAAATTAATATTATTAAAAGAACAAGAGTTAAATTAATTTTTGAGTGAGAATTTGGGACAAAATGATATTTCTTTTAATTTTTAACAAATCAAATGAAGACAGTAGGGGAGGGGCAAAATAGTTCTCACTGGCTTGTTAATATTTTCTTTACTTGCCACATACTTTATGAAAATGCTTACTGTAGGCATTAGTTAATGTTGGTATAAATATAAAATGTATATAAATGTAAATAAAAAATAAGGGATTTATGTCATAAATCCATTTTTTGAAACTCTAGAGAATAAACCAAAATTTATAAATAAATAAATAAAACAATTTGGGCCAAAAGGATATTATTTGTCCAAAAAGACACTTATCTGTTCAAAGTTTACATATATGTCTATATGTTTAAATATCACTTATCTGTTCAAATATCACCCATATGTATACATATCTATTAATTCAACTATATATTCAAATGTCCAACTATCTGTTCAAATATCTCATTATCTGTATATGTGTCACATATCTATTTATATATTTGTTCAATATCACATATTTGTCTATCTCACTGTCATCAACTGCTGACAGCAACTTTTTCGGCCACTTTTCAATACGTGTTCTTATCACCAAAAAAATATTAAATCTTAGGCTAAATAACATATAATCCTATAAGAATGGATCTTCACCAATTAACCTTAAAAAATATATGATTATATATTAATGTGTGTTGAAACTTTAACATATTTTAAAGATTTTAATGACTCTTTACCGAAATTAATTAGATACAAATTAATGCCTTCTGCAGTAGGTATTTGGTACCACTTCAAAAACCTAACATTACAGCTCTTGATTTCAAACATTGC
The DNA here is from genome assembly GCA_030407325.1 of Camellia japonica. NCBI lineage: Eukaryota > Viridiplantae > Streptophyta > Magnoliopsida > Ericales > Theaceae > Camellia > Camellia japonica. The sequence continues at coordinate 61,086,344 of JAPPVO010000029.1, forward strand.
AATCACCATTCCTCAAAATGGTGGAGCCAACTTCTCACTATTTTTTCTTTTTCTGCAAGTAAGCAACCCTCTTAAGAAATCCGACTGACCCATCAGGCTAGTGAGTGAGAGAGGGGTTACAAATTATTTGTTACTCGAGTAAATTATACTTTCCCCTTTATATTTGAACATTTTTTTCACTTTAGTTATTGAATTTTTTTTTTCCACTTTGATCCTTCATGTAGAGACCAACAGAAACAGTAGTGAAGATGTGATATAGTGACAGTAGAAGGACGTATTAGGAGAAAGGATCAACCTAAATTGACGTGGGTTAATGTAATAAATAGATATATGAATCTCCTTAATTTGACTAACCAAATGGCATTTGATAGAGTCGAGTAGAAAAGAAGAATTTATGTAGCCAACCCCATTTGATGGGACATAGGCTTAGTTCGGTTTGGTCCTTCATGTCTCATGGTTTTCTCAATTTACTTCTAAAATTAATTTATATTCAAAATTAGACAAAAAAAATATTACATTAACTGTCACATAACATAAAAAATAAATATTATTATAATAGAATTTGTATTTTTTTATATATTTTATGCAACGTAGTTGTTAATATTTTTTGTCTAATTCCTCAAAAGATATATCACTTCAATTGTTGATCTATCAGACATAAATCTAAATTAATTCTCCTATACCTTTGTTATATCGCAATCGACGTTCCATTACTCTTTCCCACACTTTCATTATATGATACATCAGCTTGATTCCTCTATAGTTGTTGCAATTCTGGACATCTCCTTTATTCTTATAAATTGACACTAAAATACTCTTTCTCCACTCCTCTATCATCTTCCTAATCAACAAAATCTTACTAAATAACCTAATCAACCAAGCAACCCCCTTCTTACCCAAATAGTGCTTTAAAAAGTAGCAGAATAATAGAACTATAAAAAACCTTAAAAGTTACAGATTGGTTAATAAAGAAATCAAAAAAGTAGTGAGAGAGGTTAAATTGAAAGCCTATGATGGCCTATACACTAGACTAGATAGTAAGGAGGGAGAGAAAAGAATATACAAACTTGCTAAGATAAGATAGAGGAAGAAAAAGAGATTTTAATCAGGTTAAGTGTATCAAGAGTGAGAACTCTAAAGTGTTGGTGAATGATGAAGAGATTAAGGAAATGTGGAAGAACTATTTTGATAAATTGATAAATGAGGAATATGGAGGAAAGTCAAAAGGAAAGCAAGTAGCCAATAACAAGGAAAACCAACGCTGCATGTTTATCACAGGATTAGGAACTTTGAAATGGAGATTGCACTTAAGAAGATGAAATCGAATAAAGTTTTAGGACCCAATGATATCCCCATTGCAGTTTGGAAATGTTTGGGTAAAAAGAGGGTTGCTTGGTTGACTAGGTTATTTGGCAAGATCTTGTTGACTAGAAAAATATCAGAAGAGTAGTAGAAGAGTATTTTAGTACCAATCTATAAGAATAAAGGATATGTCCAAAATTGCAACAATTATAAATGAATCAAGCTGATGTGTCATATAATGAAAATGTGGGAGAGAGTGATGAAACGTCAATTGCGGGATATAACAGAGGTGTCAGATAATCAATTTGGATTTGTGCTTAATAAGTCAATAATAGAAGCGATCTATCTTTTGCAAGGAGTAATAGAAAAGTATAAAGAAAATAAAAAAAACATTCATATGATTTTTATCGATTTTAAGAAAGCATATGATAGAGTATCTTGGGATATAATCTGGTAGGTGTTAGAAAAAAAAAAAGGGTGACAAAATGTTATATTGATGTGATTAAGGACATGTATGAAGGTATGGTGACCACTATTAAATCGCCTGTTAAAGAGACAAGTGAATTTCTAATCACTGTGGGGTTATACCAATGATCAACCTTAAGTCTTTATATTTTTGCTTTAGTTATGGATGAGTTGACGAGAAATATTCAGGATAATGTGCCATGATGTATGTTTTTTGTAGATGATATCATGTTAGTGAATGAGACTAGAGAAAGAGTTAATACTAAGTTGGAGACTTGGAAAGAAGCACTTGAATCTAAAGGATTTAGAATAAGCAGAGCTAAGACAATGTACATGGAATGTAATTTTAGTAACATTAACAATGAAGGCAAAGAGAAGTAAAGATTAAAAACCAAGAACTACCCAAGAGTGAAAATTTTCATTATTTAGGATCGATTATCACGACGTCTGTAGAGATTGGAGTGGATGTGGTCCATAGAATTAAAAGAGAGATAGCCTAAGGAAGGAATGTGTCTAAGGTACTGTGCGATAAACGAGTACCCACTAGATTAAAAGGAAAATTCTATAGAACGGCTATTAGACCAGCGATGTTGTATGGGACATAATGTTAGGCAACTAAGAAACAACATATACATAAGATAAGTGTTGCTGAGATAAGAATGCTAAGGTAGATATGTAACAAGATTAGAAAGGACAAAGTTAGGGATGAATATATTCGTGAATGGATAGGAGTAGTACTGATAGAAAATAAGTTAAGAGAGAATAAATTGAGATGGTTTTGTTATATACAACGGAGACTAATAAAAACAGTAGTGAAGAGATGCGATACAGTGACGGTAAATGGAAGTGTTAGGGGAAGGGGTAAACCTAAATTAACGTGAGCTAGTATAGTAAATAGAAATATAAATCTCCTTAATTTGACTAACCAAATAGCTACTAATAGAGTCGAGTGAAGAAGAAAGATTTATGTAACCGACCCCATTTGATGAAACTTAAGGATTGGTTTGATTTGTTTTCAATTTTGGTTTGATTTGGTTTGGTTTGGTTTGGTTACTTTGGATTTGTTTTTAATTTAAACCAGTTATCTATTTTTGTTAACTAAAATCGATGAAAAAATGAGTTTTCTAGTCATTAAACTCATGAAAGAAAAGGTATTTTAGACATTTTATGTATATATACATTGAGTTTAATGACTAAAATATTATTTTTCATTCGGTTTTAGTTAACGAAAATAGGCTAATGGTTTAAATTGAAAATAAATCAAAATATTATGATTTAAATTGACAAAATTAAAAATTCAGGATTTATTTTGTTACAAGGCTTAAACTTTGGAATTTTTTTTGTGTGTAATTGTTCCAAAAATTTAAGAGTTGAAAATGAATAAATAGTCAAACATAAAAGGAACAAGTATAATTTATCTTTACTTATAGGCAAATGTGCACAAGTGCCCCCATGTATTGTTTAATGTTGGAATTAGTGTAAAAAAATATTTTGAAAATAGTGAAAAAAATTAAGAAGTGTTTTAAAATAAGTGAAAAGTGTTATAAAATAATAAAAAGTGTATTGGATTCTACACTTATTTTATCTTGTCTTGTACCCTTAAGCCATCTCCAACATTTACTCAAATCTATCATCAAATTTAAATTTGATGAAAAGGGCTTAAAACGTGAGCTCCAACCCTGTCATCAAAGTGATATCAAATGAAGAAAGCAACAAACAGATTTTTTTTCAAATTAAGAGAGTGTTTATCCTTTCATCAAATTTCGCAGGTGACCGTTGGTGAATTCTAGGTGGACAATCTCGTGGAAAATTGATTTGGGGATGAATTTGATGAAAATTTAGTCTTCACCAGATGACCGATAGAATTGATGAAAAACGTTAGTATAACACCCGCCTCCTTACTTAGCTGTTAATTCCATGGTTTACGTTGATTACGTGTTTATATGTGAGTTATATGCTTATATGTGTGTTAAGTGTGTGCCATGAGCTATTTGAAATATGTTTTGATTGACAGATATGTTAGTGTGTGAAAAAGACCTGTCTGATTCGTTAAATTATAAAGTTAAATTTAATATTTCGATAGGAAATTAGAGCCTGATCCACTATGGAATAATTACAGTTAGGTTTCCTTAAGGTAGATTTCTAGTGAGCCTTAATTTGATTTAATGTAATTTAAACTACATGTTAATGGAGGATAGATATTTGATTTTTGTTAACTCAATAATAAAAGATGGGAGACTTGTAGATATGTGGGGTCAAAAATATCTATGTGTGTGTGTGTGTGTGTGTGAGAGAGAGAGAAAGAGAATTCTAGAGACTCAAAAGAGAAAGAGAGGAAGATGAAAAATAAGAAGAAGAAGAGGAGGAGAATAGAGGGATTTGAACAAATCTTCACCAAACTAACCCTCTAAGGTAAGAATTCTTGTCTAAACCCATGAGATTAAGTAATTTAGACTTTAAGTTGAATTAGGGAGTTGGGTAGTGTATGTTAAAGTTATAAACCCTAAGAAAGAACTTGTAGGAAAGAGCTTTAAATCTTGTCAAGCATGGTATCTTTCACACTCAATCACTATTTCCTTGCTTGTTTCTTGAAGATGGAGGTTGAAACTCCATAGATTTTGTGTTTGGAACTTAACCTTGCATAGTTTTGAGTTTTGCTTTTGAACACCAGATGTTTGATCTTTACATGATTATTTGGTTCTGTTTTAAAGTCATGATTTTATTTGAGGTTAGAACTTGGTTATTCAACATGTTTTAGTAAGTTTTGGGCCTTGATTTGTACAAAAATATAGTTGGTTTTTGGAAAGGTTAGAGTTCAAAAACATAGTAGATTTTCGGTTCTGAAACACTCAGAACCGCACGTGCGGCGGGGAGGACTGCGCGTGCAGAAAATAGGGCAGAAGAGGCCGTACATTCTGAAATAATTGCACATACCAGTACGCGTGCGATGGGATTTCTGCACTTGTGGTTTTCAGGCTGGTTCGGTTTCATTTTTCCAACTTCTGGGCTCTGTTAGCATGGTTTTCACATGTATTTAACGTTCATATGCATTCCATGAGCATAAAAGAGAACCAAGAATAATTAGGCAAACTAAACAAACAAGTAACGATAACACCTAGTTGACTGGACTGTGAATTGAACGTATTATGCTTGTATGTGTCTATGTAGGTCAAATGCCGCATCCCAACCACGTGTTTCGCGTAGCCAACTGTGAGTAACAATCTTGTAAAGATATGTTCGAATTATAAGTATTTTCTAACTTATAAAATGCTTTTGTTTCTGAAATGCTATTTTCTGCCTGATTGAATAATAGTCCTATTTCATGAACTATATTCGTGGCATGCTTAGCATCTATTACTGTTACTATTATAGAGATATTTGTCAATTCCAATTTTTGGAACTTCTGTTTACTGTATTGATGGCCATCATATACGTCTGCTCGGTCTTCATAATCGTTTGTTCGGTCTTTACGACCATCTGTATTGTTTTGTTATTAGATGTATCACGTATAACATCTATGTTTTCTGTATGAGATATGAATCTATCAAGCATATGGTTCTAATTTTTTGATTAATGTTAAAATTGACCTGTTTGGATTACAGTAAGGACAACATTCATAACCTCTTTACACTGTTGTTATTCACTGGGTTCTAACTCATATTTTTATATGTATGTAGGTGATCAGGTGCAGGAGGGGACGTAGAGGCGTCGACCTAGTCTCAGTTTTGTCAAGCCAACTTTTGTACTTCGCCTCAGGGTTCCCATCTCTCGAGGCTTTTAGGTGGCCGGAAGATCACCCTGTTGGAATTCAATCATAGGTCATGAACGGTTTTATTTTGGTTGTGTATTTGTTGATGATGGGAATGTAATCCCTTTTTTGTTTATGTTTTGGCAAACTTGCCATGGATTGATGTATATATGTGTATATATAAAGGTTCACTTTGTCCCATGTAAGTTTTCACAGTTCGTTGGACGTTTTATCTTCTTAGGTATTAGCTTCCGTTAACTCCGGTTATTTGATTTTTACAAGAAGGCCTTTGGTAATCGTGGATTACTAGTCTGTTACAACGCTAAACCTATAAGGGCGGATTTGAGTCGTGACAGTTAAAATATATCATATTAGATCAAACTTTTTATTAAATTTGATGAAAAATTTAATAAACTATTGAAGATGCTCTAATGACACTTGTTTTACTAGTATAGAAGAATATTTTTAAGTAATATTTTATTCAAATGTGATTAATGTAAATAATAATGAATAATTGATGATTAATATGAACTATCACTCGTCATGTCCTACCTATACCCATAATTTTTCCTTCATAAGGTATTGCGAGTCTACAATTGGCATGGCTAAAGTAATTCACATTTGGTCAACCTTCATGGACGGCTGGTCAGTAAAGCCACGGACTTTTGCTGCTGTTGAATGGTGTCGAGTGTTCTAGATAGATTCTCAGAACAAGAATATGGGGTTGTTGGCTCATTGAATGATGATGATTGAGAGAATTGAGTGAAAGATGAGAAACTCTTCGAAAAGTTGAAAGATTTGAATTGAGAGTTTTTGAATGAATGAATCAGCAAATAATTATACATAGCGTACTGATTACGTAAGTTTGGCATTTTCTTGCCTTATTTTTTGGGTGGAGTTTGGTGTTGACATTTTCAGTAATTATTTAGGTGTTTTGGGGGTGGCGGTGGTGATTGTGTGTTTTTTTTTTTTTTAAGGGTGGCGGTGGTGGTTGTGTTTTTTTTTTTTCACTTTTGATTTCTACTAGATTAGATAGATTTGACATGTTAAAAAAAAAAAAAAACTAGAATGGCCAAAAATAGTTGCCTTTTTTATTTTTTTTACATTTTATTATTATTATTTATTTTAGATTCATCTACAATAAGAACTTAAAAAATTTAAAAAAATAAATAACAAAATTTTAAATAAAGACCATATAAAAAATTGAAAAAAAAAATATAACTTATTTAGCTGGATGACACCTTATTGAAATTGCCAAAAATAAATATTAAAAAAATTATTAGTGGAAAAGTTGTCTATTTTAGTTAGTTTTTTAAAAAAAATTTTTTTACATTTTTAACGGTAAAATATACTTTGCTCCTTATGTTTGGTGACTTTCCCACTTTGACTCTTAAAGTTCGTTTTTTTTTTTTTTTTTTTTTTACTTTCACCCTTCATATTTCATATTTTTCCAATTTATTCCTAAAGTTAATTTCTATTCAAATTAGATAGTAAATGCTATAATAATTGTCACATAAGATTAAAAATATATTATTCTATTAGAATTTAAGTTTTTGTTAAAATATTTTTATGTCATGTGACTGTTAATGAGTCATTTTCTGTTTAATTTTTAACAAAATTTAACTTTAAGAGTAAATTGAAAAAAAATTAAAACATGAAGGATTAAAGTGTGAAAAAATGAACCTTAAGGATCAAAGTGAAAAAACGATCAAATATAAAAAGGGCAAAACGTATTTTACCCTTTTTAAACTTATTTGGCTAAACAATAACGGTTTTTGTTAATCCCAAATAGGGCCTTTATATGAAAGTGGTGGATGGTACATTTAGGTTAATTTTCTAGTATAACTTATTGTAGTATTTTAATTAAAATTTTAAAAATTATTTTCATCTTAAAAAGGGAAAATTGTATAAAAATAATGAGTATTTTTTTAATCAAATTAAATTTTGAAATTTAAAATAAAAAAATAAAAACAGATTCTGAATTTATTTATTTTATTTTTTTCCCTCCCTTTTCTCTCATTTTCACATTTCATAATTTTATTCCCCTATTAAACAAACCAATGACTACTTTATTGAATCACAATCAATAATCATCGTCCAATTATTATTATTGGTGATGTCTCCAACAAGTTTATTATTTATTTATTTTTTAAAATTTTAATTTGACGTGTAGTTTAATCTGTAATAATAACTAGTTAGTTAAAAATAATGATAGATCTCACGAAATTGTGTTTGAAAAAGCACTCTGTTACTCTTTGTGGGCTGTTCAGAGACATGACAATTCCAAGTCACTATTTTTATTTCATTTTGTCCGGTTTGATGTATTTTTTAAAAATCAATTTATTGACTAAAAAAATTTATTTTGTTTTTAAATATCTTTTTGTTCATTTGTAGCCTTATTTCTAACCAAAAGCTTACTTCAACCACTTTAAAAACTATTTTAAAAAAGAAAAGAAAAGAGAGAATGTGTTAAATAAATTAACCTTTCAATACTAGATTTATCTTTAATTAATTAATATATTAGTTTTTTTTGGTTAACTCTCAAATAAAGCTTTAAAATAAATCTTACATAGAAAATAGGGGTACTTACCAATTAGTCCTATTAACTAGACTTATTTACCTACAGGTCCTAATTAATAATTTTAACACTATAAAAATAAGAGAGTGATAAATTTATCACTAAAAATTTATTCATAAAAACAAAGAGACTGATAAATTTATCACTATAAATTTATTCATAAAAATAAAAGACTGATAAATTTATCTTTATCACTTAATAAATTTATCAATAGGACTTAATGGGTAATAAGTCTCCAAAGTAGGACCTATAGGCCTCGTTTGGGAACATGCTAATTTAGTAACTTTTTGGCTATTTGGCTAAAATATGAGCTAAAAAAAATTAGTATGTTTGGGATGACTTTTTGGCTTTTTACGAAAAGATGTGCAAAAAGTAGAGAGAAAAGAGAATCTTTGACTTTTTGGTATGGGTTGTTGGCTTTTTGGCTAATTTAGTAACTTTTTGGCTTTTTGGCTAAAAAGTTCAGTTGCCAAATGAGGCCTAAGTCTCCAAAGTAGGACCTATTGGTAATTTACCCTAAAAAATATAGATTAAAGATGATGACATTTTTATCACTGGAGGGTGGTGGCCTTATGGACAACACATTGCGTTTCCACAAGGGTGAATCAAGTTCAAATCTTATGGCGCACGCTCTCTTTGCAAAGATTCTATGTTGTACTTCGATCAAAACTTGATCTTTTCTGTAGTGCGTGATAAGATCCATTGAGTGCCTCGATGTGGGTCCCTTCCTATGGGTTGGGTTAAATTTGGCCGGCAACTGGTATGATGACATTTTTGTAATTTTAAGTCATGTTGATTATTTTGTTTTAAATGAATGACTCCAAATCATTCACATTATCTCAGTACTTTTTAATTTATTTTATCTATAAATGTCATTAATCCCAGTTGGGGTTCTCTAAATCATGCTATTTGATTTACTTTATTTATTTTTGTATTTACATTAAGAGAAAATTTGACTAAGGTCTCTCTTCTATTTTTAGTAATAGAAGAGATCCACAATATTATTTTGTAATATCTAAGGTCTTTCAACCCCACACTCATATATCACAGAGAAATTTGACTCTCCCAAATCAAAAATCATTTCTCTTTCTTTACCAACATCTCCATTCTTAGACCTCTCCGATTCTACCAAGAAATCCATGTATGACAATGACCTAGGCTTGTTCTCCAAAGTCAATTTGGTCGCTTCCAAGAATCAGAGTCTTCGTCACCACTAATTCCATCAATTCCACTGCGAGTAACAAGATCAGCCACCGCCTCCTCCTCCATAACAGTAGCAACAGGAGTTTCCGCTGAGAAGATGGTAGAGACGGCGGCGGCGGGAAGTAGCAGTGGTAAAAGAGGCGAAACTAGTGGTGGCAGAGACACTAATTTTTACTAACACGATCTCAGCCCACGACCTATATATATACACCTCTCGTTACGCAGAGCGAAAATCATTCCTTGGTTTCTCATTTAAGTCGCCTCTGAAATTTCATGTAGAGAGAGAGAGAGATTAAGGGACCCTTCCTCTCTCTCTCTCTATATATATATATATATATGTGTGTGTGTGTGTGTGTATATGTGTAATTGAATTGTGTATATGCGTATATGATCGTATATGTATTGTTTCATGTACGTGGAGGTGTTCATGATTTGTTTTAGAATTTCTCTAGATTCCCAGAATTTCTCTGGAGGAAGAAGATGATGAAGGCTTTAGTTAGGAATTTCTTTGAGAATTCCAGAATTTCTCTCCTTCTCTGGAGAGAAATTTCAATTTTCTTTGAACAAAGTCAGAGAAATTTCAATTTTCTTTGGGTAATTTTCTCTGCCCCGTTTAAATTTCTTTGTATTGTTCAATTTTCTCTGATTTGAACTTAGAGAAATTTGAATTTTCTCTGGAGAGAAGAAGTTCTCTAGATTGAATTTTTTCTGAATCAATGTTGATGGATCTTAGAGATTTTGAAAATATTGAATGTCCTTTATGATATAAAATTTTAATACCAGGGACCTTAAAAAAAATCCCCTTACATTAATTATAGTACTTTTAGCCACATCAAAAAATCGATATAATTATATTAAAATTTAAAAAGAGATCAATATAATTTATAAGAAATGAATAGTCTATTTTAAAAAAACATACTTGTCGTCTATTTTTTTAGAGATAAATATAATAAAATAAAAAACTTATAATTATTGGATCAACTTAGGGCTCTTTTGGGAAGAACTAAAAAAGCCAAAAGCCAGAAGACAGGTTTTAACCTATTTTGGGATATATTATCTCTTTACTTTTTTACACGACTTTTGGAAAAAAAAAAAAAAAAAAAAAAAACCAAAAAAAGTTTTAAAAAAATTAGTTTTTAACCAACTTCCCAAAACAACCCTTAATTTTTTTCATGAATGATATATATTTATTTTAGCCACAAGCTTAGCTCTGTTTGGCAAGTTGGTTTGGAGGTTTTTTTTAGCTAAAATAGCCACAAAAAACAAAATAGGCTTTTTAGCCCAATAAGACAAAACATCACATCCAATCCACAATCATTACATTCATTCTCTCACAAAAAAGTCAAAAAGTCAAAAACTCTTCCCAAACCAGGCTTTTTAGCCCAAGGCTAAAATAGCCAAAAAAAATCAAAAGGCTAAAAAATCAACCCACTTTCCAAATGAAACTATTGAGAGCTCTACAAAATGAACGGTTCAAATCATCGAAATGGGACTTATGGTGGGCCTTATGATCCTTTCAAAACTTGAGAGAAACTTAACTCTTTTTATTATTATTATTTTTTTTTTTAATGACTTTTTGGTGTTTTGTCTTTTTTAGGAGTTAAAAAAAATTAATGTGTTTGAGAAGTTACTAAAAAAAACCATTTTTGAAAAAAATAAAATGATGTGATATTAATGGCCAAGTTTGGAAAGACTAAATAAGTGCACTTTTTGACTTTTTATGAAATATGGGTTGGGTTTGAAATGATGTGTTAGAGAGGTTATGTGACTTAAATAAGATGATGTGACTTAAATAGGATAGTGACTTTTACTTTTTGGATTTTTTTTGAGGATGCAAACTTGGCCTTAACTTTTTAAGTTGTTGTAGCAAACATTTTAGTGACTTTTTAACTTTTCTATTTTTTTTATTTTTTTTTATTTTAGCCAAAAGCTTGCTTTTCATGTTGTCCCAAAACATTCCTTGAGATAGTTCTGGAGCATTTAGAGAGGTTTGCTTAAATTAACTCAAGGAGGTTGTGATTGATAGAGGGAGTAAAACTCATGATTTTGTGTTAGGGCATGAGAAAGAGCAAAATGCATGGTAATTAGTGATCGGTTGGTGATGTGTTCCTAGGGCTCCGTGTTAACGGATGATAGAAAGTGAAAATAGTAGAAAGTAAAGTGAAAGAAAGAAAAAAGAAATAAAAATTTATTTTCTTCTGTACATTTGACTAGATGGAAAATTTTACAAGAAAATGATGGGAAAAAATTGTAATCACTGCATAATAGGGAGTCACGGAGAAAAGCATGGGTAAAGAGGGAAATTTGATCTAAATAAGTGCACTTTTTATCTTTTTACGAAAAGATGTGCAGAAAAGTAGAGAGGTTATGTGATGGAAAAAAGATAAAAAGATGAACTATTTAGGAATAAAGATTGGTAGCTCGAGGATTTCGCCACCGAATCCCCCTAAAGCCCAAAACGACGTCGTTTTGGGCTTTAGGTTTTTTTCTTTTTTTTTTCTTTTTTTCCGCCATTTTTGAACGCATAGCAGAGGAAGAGGGAGAGAAAGAGAGGGAAAGGGAAGAGGGAGAGAAAGAGCTCGTCGCCCAGCCGAGCTCATCCGCCCAGCCGAGCTCGTCGCTCGTCGCCCGCCGTCCTCCGCCCGCCTCCGCCTCCAGCCCATTTTTTAGGCCCCCTCCAGTCCTTCTTCCCCTTCCCCCTCCCCCTCTTCGTCTTCTTCTTGCTTCTTCCGCTGTAAAAAAAAAAAATAAAAATAAAAAAATAAAAAAAAATAAAAATTAGGGGGATTCGGGGGAGCTCGTTTTCGAGCTCCCTAGCACGGTTGATTATTTAGGGGATGCCAAAAAACATTGTCAAGTTTTGTGGAAAAAAATTATTTTTTGTGTATATCTTGCGAGAAATCGCAAGCCTAACTGACAAGCTAATTTGAATTGTATAAAAAATGTTAGTTTTCAATATTTGTTAGGACTCTCTATTTAGGGTCCGTTTGGGAAGATGGTTTGTGGCTAAAATAGTCACAAAAACAAAATGGCTATTTAGCCACAATAAACAAAACATCACAACTAACCTATATCATACACTCTTCTCTCACAAAAAAAGTTTAAAAAGTCAAAAATCCTTCTCAAATCAAACTTTTTAGCCAAGATTAAAATAGCTAAAAAAGCCAAAAAACTAAAAGCCAACCCACTTCCCAAACCAACCCTCAAACAAACACATTAAAAAAAAATTCTTTCACTTTCTTGTATTCTCTATCTAAACAAACTGAGCATAGGGAATCTAAAATTAGTGGAATAGTAATTCATTGAATTACACAATGAGTTCTCTATTTTTATTTAATTAATTAAAAAATTAGTGGAATAGTAATTCATTGAATTCTTTGAAGAGTTGTTTCAAACTCGCGTGGCACTGAAAATTACAATCGGATCTCAAGAGTACAAAACAGAGCTTATGTGATGGGTTTAAAGTAGTGAAATCCAGATAAGCAGTGATTGGTACTATTAATTGTGGAACACTAATAACTCTGATGAGTTGAAAAATATAATAATAATAATAAAATTATAAAGTCAAAACATCTCATCAGGTGAAACCCACACTAATATTAGAGTTATTAGAACTTTAGAATTAGTGGTCTACAATATTTTCCAAATCCAGATTTCCAAACTATGACGGGGTTAACAAAAGGGTAAACTACCAATAGGTACTACTTTGGAGACTTATTATCCAATAGGTCCTATTTTGGAGACTTATTACCCATTAAGTCTTATTGATAAATTTATTAAGTGATAAAGATAAATTTATCAGTCTTTTATTTTTATGAAAAAATTTATAGTGATAAATTTATCAGTCTCTTTGTTTTATGAATAAATTTTTAGTGATAAATTTATCACTCTCTTATTTTTATAACGTTAAATTTATTAGTTAAGACCTGTAAGTAAATAAGTCTAGTTAATAGGACTAATTGGTAAGTACCCCTTACAAAATCATTAGCTTGGGTTTTGTCTTTTACCATCCACGTAATTATCTATTTTGAAAAAAGGATAAATGCAAAGGAATGTTTTGCAACATTATTTAATATTAAAATTGTAGTTAAAAGTGTCTTGAAAATAAATAAAATAAGTGAAAAAGTACATTAAATTTAATAATTTTTTTTAAATGCATAGTATTCTTCCCTTGCTAGGGCCTATTTTAATAATAGGTTAAAAGTTGATTTTTTAATTTTTTTGACTTTTTATAAATAAATAAAAAATGTAAAAAAGTAAAATGATGTAACTCAATAAATCCAAAAAGTTAAAAAGCTAACTTTTAACTAATTTCTTAAAATAATATTATTTTAGCTAGATAAATGTAAATTAATTAGGTTCACACAATTATAGAAAAGGCACTCGGTTCATAAATCCAATTCTGAATTTTTTTTATTGTCCAAAGGTCCATACTCCAAAATACTTTGTCTATAAAGATAAACTTTCACAAAATGACCAAACTACCCATGTGTATATATATTATTTATTTCAAACCAAACCCTAACACAAAACAACCGCCTATCTCTCTTTCCGAGTCCGGATCCTCTGCCGCATTCTCCTGCGGCAATTCCTGCGATTCCCCAAAATGACGTCGTTTTGGGGCAAGTTTTTTTTTTTTTTTTAAAAAAAGAAAAAGAAGGCAAGAACCAAAAGACAAAGAGGGAAGAAGAAAGATGAGAAGGCAGAGGAAGAATGAAGCAGAAGCAGAAGCAGAAGAACACCCATTCAAATACGATTTAAACACCCATTCAAACACCATTTAAACACCCATTCAAACATTCAAACAACCATTCAAAATTAACAACCAAATGATAAATATTAACACTGGGTGTTCTTCTGGGATACATGTTAACAACCAAATCTAAGATATATATACATATTAACACTTTGAACAGCCCAAATGATAAATCAAAATTGACTAAAAATTATATCAATACAAACAAAAGCAAAGAATTTTTTCCTCTCCACTTTGATTTTGGATCTCAAATCTTTCATAAAGATTTTGAAACTTTGCTTTTCTTCATAAGCCCATCTTTCTCCATTTCAGATCTAGGTTGAAACCAGGGGGAAAATCGACGAACGGCAACAAGAATGACTGATGAACTTCCTCCGGTACATCGGCGGCAAAGAAAAGAGGAGAAAAGATCGAGATGGTTGTTGGCCATAGAGAGAGAGAGAGAGAGAGAGAGAGAGAAGGGGGCTCGTGGCTATGGGGGTGGCGATGGTGGGTTGATGTGGCGATGGCAGGGAGATGGTGGCGTCGTGGAATGCCTTCTTGCCTGTGGCGATGACAGGAGATGGTGGGTTGAAAGGAGGCCAGAGATTGTCGCCTGTGGAATGTCTTCTTGCCTTCTTTCTTTCTCTGCCTTCTCTTCTTTCTTCTTCCCCTCTTTCTCTTCTTTGGTTCTGGTTCTTGCCTTTTTTTTTTTTTTTTGAAAACTTGCCCCAAAACGGCGTTGTCTTGGGACATCGCAGGAACTGCCGCAAGAGAATGCGGTAGAGGATCCGGATTCCTCTCTTTCTTCCTCCTCCTCTAACTCTCTTTTCTCCCTGATTCATCTCTCTTGCTGCCAACACTACCACATTTGCTGCCGATCTGGACTCTCTCTCTCTCTTCCCACACCGCCGCCTCCGATCTTCTTTTCCTATCACTGGCCTCCTTTGCTTCTTCTTCTTCCTTCGCCGGCGATGTTGGCGTCGCCATCACCAAGCTCGATACTGTTGCCACATCGCCTCATCTTCCTCCTCTACTGGCTCCGCTTCCAAATCGGTGGTTTTGGCAGTGATTTAGGTCTGTTGCCGATGTATCTTCTTCCCTAATTACGAACAACGTGAGTGAACACAGAATTGCTATCGAAGCCCAAAATCAAATCCATTTCTAAGGAAAAAGAAGATGACGAGGGATCCAGATGTCTCAAGAGAGAACTTAACTTCCGATCGGTTGGTGTCTCCTCAGATTTGAGATCCTCATCAAATCTAAAGAGGATCACATGTCTATAGTCCTCACATTTGTATGTGAGTGTGCGCGCGCACAAACTCTTAGGGTTTGGTATCTGATCTACAGATCTGGTTAGTCTCTGATATATTGTGTGGTTTGATCTCTAATCTACAAATCTCAAAAGAATGTTGTTGTTGTTGTTGTTTGTAGTTATTGATTGTTAATTATTGTTGTTGTTGTTAATGATAATAATAATGATGATGATGAAACAAATTACAACAGATTAAACAAAAAATTTAGGCAGATTTGTTTAATTTTGAATAGATAGGTTGAGAAGAATTTGTATTGGATTTGTTCAATTTTGAATAGATAGGGAAAATTATGGCAAGAATTTCAATAGATAGCATTTCACATAGATAGATTTTGAACAAATAGAATAAAAAATTCAATAGATAGAATTTTTACAATTACAATTTAGGAAAAAAATTGAATAGATAAAGCAAAAAAATTAAACAGATAGTCAACAAATTTGAACAAATAGATATAAATTTGAACTGATAGAAAATAATTTGAACAGAAAGGTATGAATTTGAATAGATAGAAAATAATTTGAACATAATATAGATATAAATTTGAACAGATAGTCAAAAAAATAAACAGATAAAAAAAGATAAATTAAGGAGCAAAATTAAAAACAAAATGTCTTTCAGAACAAACAAAATGACTTTCATCAAACTATTTCACAAATGTTAGGTCTCTGACCAGTAAAAATATCTATTAGACCTAATACGTTATACCTATTAGACAATCTTCACTGTATTCGAAAAATTGATTAAGGAAGAAGAAAGTCTGTTTGATTACTTAAATCAAAACAGAACAAAGAATAATAAAATATGGAAAACAAATTCTTATTTTGTTACAAAAAACAAAACAGAATCAAATAGAAACCTGAAAAGAAAATTATATACAAACTACTTATAGTATTACTTCTCCGGAAATTCAATCAAGTCTAGTGTTGAACACTGTCTCATTTAAGATAGATTTGTCCTCTTCATGGTGCTTTTAGAATGTGGACGTCTATCTCCCAGGATAAAATGATTGACGACAATTAGTAGTAGTACTACAAACTAAATGTCTAGCGAACACACTTTGTGTTTATACTCTTTATCACAAAAAATAAATGCAGCAAAATGTAGGAAGTAGAAGTAGAATGAATAATGAAAAGTGATTGTAAAACCAAATGGAGGACTTGTCTATTTATAGGAGAATTGGTGGCTATTCAGGATAGATTTGAACAGGCAAAGAACCTGTTCAGGTTGGAAGGAAAAAGCTAAAAAGGTACAATGGACCAAACTGCCAACGTTCAGAAACGTTAGGGTCATTTCGGAATTAAGTTTGAATTTCAAACAAAAATTCAATTTCCAAATGGTAAGAATTTAATTTAAAAATAAATAAATAAAATTCAAACGTTTTTGGCCCCAAAAAATAAGCATTGGACTACACAAGCCCAACCCAACCTCACACCTCGCACTCGTACCTAGGCCCAGGTCTGATTGGGGCTGGTGCGAAGGCGGGCAGCGGCCGCGCGCACGCGCTTGTGTGGTAGTTTTTGAGTTCAATCCCATAACCTCCCCCTCTACAAAACTTGGCTATCCCTTAGGGTCCTTTCCAAGATGCAAACTCAAGGCTTATAAACCCATATCAAGTTTGCCCACTCAAACAATGTGGGACAAGCCTTTTCTCCATCTCTTATGGAAACCTCACCAAAACACCATTTCCATGGAACTCATTTTAGCATTGATTTCCCATTCACCCGATAATGGTTTTGAGCAACCAAATATACTATGTGAATTATTACGCGGCAAAGAACGCGTTGCCATATAGATTCTTCAATTTTGGCGCATGGGTCCCACTTAAAAAAAAGACCAAAGTTTTAGAAAAAAACCTATTTTTTCCAAAATCATTTCTTATAATCCCCCACATGAATGGAATTTGATGACAACGAAAATGCAACAATATGCAAAATTTGTCAAGAGAGTATAAATTGAAAATATCTTACATACTTTCGGCCTTGAACCTTCCCTAGTGATAACCTATCAGATTTACTAGCTAATCAATGGACGTAATGCCTTGAATTGTTCACATATTAGTGTAAGCCAAGACAATAGATTTCACACAAAATATCTTCTGACACATGGTGGTTCTCACAGTTGTGTTCATTTTGGTCTTAAACATTCCTGGTAATTCATGAGTACTCTAGAGAATTTAGCCTTTTGATTCTCATAGAACCGGCCCCAGTTCTACACTCATATAGGTGATTATTATTGAGAGTATCCCTTATACTCATCATGACTTTTTATTTCTAAGTCAAGATATAAGTAATCATTAAAAGCAAAGCTCACCCTTAATCCTCTGCATACAACACATGTTACAGATATCGTTCTTGTCATAGGAATGGATAAGGAATTTAATCACTTAGTGATTTCTGACGAGCCACACATAACTTAGTTGTCCCTTTGAACTTAATTCGTGGGATCTCCAGTCATCTAAGTAGGGTTACCATTATGATGACTCTTATATAATAGACTTTAATCTCATTCCCTTCAATGAACTATACACTTGTTCTTTTGCTAAACCTTTTGTTAATGGATCTGCGATGTTCTCCTTAGACTTTATATAATCTATTGAAATTATACCATTTGAGAGACATTGTCTTATGGTATTATGTCGACGATGAATGTGTCGTGACTTACCATTATAAATATGACTCTGTGTCCTTCCTATTGGAGATTGACTATCACAATGAATGCAAATAGCTGGTACAATTTTTGGCCACATTGGAATATCTTCTAAGAAATGGCGAAGCCATTCTGCTTTTTTTCCTACTTTATCTAAAATAATGAACTCAGATTCCATTGTAGATCGTACAATGCACGTTTGTTTCAAGGATTTTCACAAAACAGCCGCACCCCCTAGAGTAAAGACATACCCACTAATGGATTTTGAATCTTTAGTATCCGATATCCAATTTGTATCACAATAGCCTTTGAGTATTGCTGGATATCGAGTAAAGTTTAAGCCATGATCACAGGTAAATCTTAGATATCTAAGAACTCGAATCATTGCTTTCCAATAATCTTCTTCGGGGTTACTAGTGTACCTGCTTAATTTACTAACAGCATATGCTATATCAGGACGTGTGCAATTCATTAGGTACATTAAGCTTTTGATAACCTGAGAGTATTTTAACTGATATATTCCATCACCTTTATTTTTTGACAAATAAAGATTGACATCTACAGGTGTTCTTGCAACATTTGCATTGTCCTTGA
Source organism: Camellia japonica (assembly GCA_030407325.1). Lineage (NCBI taxonomy): Eukaryota > Viridiplantae > Streptophyta > Magnoliopsida > Ericales > Theaceae > Camellia > Camellia japonica. The sequence goes on from JAPPVO010000029.1 coordinate 61,104,931, forward strand.
TATACGTACCAAGTATTTTCTCAATATAATGTGATTGAGACAAAGCATATCCGCTGGATGTTCTAGTAATTTTTATTCCTAAAATAACATCTGTTACTCCCATATATTTCATATCGAATCTTTTGTTCAGCATTTGCTTGGTTAATTTGATCATATTATGACTGCTACCAATTATGAGCATGTCATCCACATAAAAATAAACTATGACATATCCTTTGTCAGTGTTTTTAACATAGACACATTTGTCACATTCATTTATCTTGAATCCATTAGTTAGCATAGCATGATTAAATTTCTCATGCCATTGTTTAAGAGCTTATTTTAATCCGTAGAGAGATTTTACAAGTCGACACACTTTCTTTCTTTCCCTGGTACTACAAACCCTTCGGGTTGTTCCATGTAGATTTCTTTATGTAAATCCCAATTTAAGAAAGCTATCTTAACATCCATTTGATGTATCTCAAGATCATACGACGTTGCTATAACAATAAGCATGCGAATGGATGTAATCCTTGTTACTGGAGAGTAGGTGTCAAAATAGTCTAGACCTTCCTTTTGTCTATAACCTTTAACCACAAGTCTTGCTTTATACTTGTCTATTGAATCATCTATTTTCATTTTCCTCTTCAATATCCTTTCATACCCAAGAGGTTTGCACCCAAGTGGAAGATCCGCCAACTCCCAAGTGTGATTTTGCATGATGGATTCAATTTCACTATTAACAGTCTCTTTTCATAATGGTGCTTCAGGACTCGACATTGTTTTCTTAAAGCTTCGAGACTCATTTTCTAACAGGTATGTTAGAAAATCTGGACCAAAGAATTTTGATGTTCTCGTTCTTTTAATTCGTCTTGGTTCATTATCTATTATTTCTTGTTGGCCATGACTAGTACTAGTCTTTTGTTCTTGATTGTCAATAGTATCCTGACCTTGTGTAGAATCATAAGTTCTTTTTTGTGAACTTAATTCATATCCTTTCTTATGAGGAAAAAACATGTTCAAAGAATACATCATTCCTAGACTTTATAATAGTATATCAAGTATTTCTAACTTATGAGTCAAAAATCGATATGCGCTACTATTATGTGCATCACCAATAAACACACAATCAACTGTTTTTGGTCATATTTTAGTCTTTTTAGGAACATGAACTTTTACCTTTGCTAAACACCCCTACACTTTAAAATATTTGTAAGAAGACGATCGACCTTTCCATAACTCATAAGGAGTACTATTCGTTTTCTTTGGGGGTATTTTGTTAATAACATAATTAGCAGACAATATTGCTTACCCCCACAAGTTCGATGGTAAGCCTGAGGTTAGTAGCATCACATTCATCATTTTCTTAAGAGTTCTATTCTTCCTTTTCGCAATTCCATTTTGCTGAGGAGTATATGGTGTTGTAGTTTGATGAATAATGCCATGTTGTGCACAAAATTCATTTAAAGGTTCATCATACTCACCACCCCTATCACTTCTAACCTTTTAATGGTTTTACCTAGTTGATTTTCAACCTTAGTTTTATAAAGTTTAAACATTTCTAAGGCTTCATCTTTACTTCTAAATAAGTATATATAACAATATTTTGTGCAATCATCAATAAATGTTATGAAATACTTATTGCCTCCCCTAGTTTGAACAAATTTAAGATCATATACATCATTATAAATTAATTCTAAAGGTTCAATTTTTCTTTCAACTGATGTAAATGGTGCCTTATTTAGTTTCGCTTCTACACATACTTCACATTATAATTAGGATCAATGTGAAATTTTGGTATATAATCTAAACCAATAAGCCTATGCAAAGCATCAAAATTTATATGTCCTAATCTACCATGCCATAAATAAGACTCAAGAATATAAACAGAAGCTGTGTTAATTTTATTAATAGTAGAAACTGGTACAACAGTCATTGCATTCAATTTAAAGAGTCCATCGCTCATATACCCTTTACCCACATACATGTCACTCTTAGTTAGTACAAATTTATCAAACTCAAACACAAGCCTAAAACCATTTTTACTCAACAAAGATCCAGAAACTAGATTCTTGTGAATGTCTGGTACATGCATCACGTTGTTGAGAGTAAGTTCTTTTCCCAAGGTAATTTTCAATACCACATTTTCTTGTCCAGCCACGACAGAAGTAGAAGAATTTCCCATGAAAAATTGTTCCCCATTGGCGACCTTCCTATATGAAGAGAACATCTTCTTCTCCACACAAATATGACGAGTTGCCCCAGTGTCAACCCACCATTCCTTGGGATTTCCAACCAAATTAGTGTCACGACCCAAACCCGCCCCTATGGGTTTAGCACCGTAACCGGCCAGTAATCCGAGATTACCGAAAGCCTGCTTAACAGTAAGACAGTAATACAGAGTACAGGGCATGGCGGAAGCCAATACAGTAAATAAACAATGTCCAATGAGCTGTGACAGTCTGTATGCAAAAAGATTTTTCATACATTGTACAGGCAGTGACAAAACAGTATGTACATTATATACAGCCATTCAGAGCAGGGACTAAAACCCTTAACACAGTACAGTACAATCTATACAGCATTACAAAATGGTACAGAGACAGACGGGGAAATAAAAACACCCCTAAGCCATAGCTTGGCAGGCTCGGAACCTCGCAGTGAGCACAGTGGTTGGCTTGACAAAACTGGAGTTTACCCGACGCTCTAGCATTGGTCCGGTGCCTGTACACCTACTATATATATATATATGAGCAGTGAGCTAAAGCCCAGTGAATAACACAATGCGTAAAGAGGTTTAGAATGAATGTTTACAGTAATGAAAACGGTTCATTTCAATCAGTATATCAGTTGTTCAGTACAGTAAACAGTCATATGTGGTACATCCATTAGCATAACAGTAAACAGTAGGTCAAAAAAGACCGAACAGTCAATGATGGCCATCAATCAGTAAACAGTAGTGGTTCCAACAAGGGAACCGACAGAGATCTCTGTAACAGTAACAGTAACAGTCAGTAACAGTAGTTGCTAAGGATGCCACAATACAGTTCAGAATATAGGACATACATTCATTCAGTTAACAGTATCAGTTCAGAAAGCAGTATAGTTCAGTATTCAGAAGATAATCATTTGAACATATCTTTACACAATTGTTACTCACAGAGTTCTGGGCTATAGTAGACTAGAGCGTCTCCTCGAAATGCCAACCCTAAATATTACAGAATGAACACACACTAAGCTACACAGTTGGGAAAGATAATAACTTACTCCCTAATTGCCTCGGTGTGTTCTACATCTATATCCTCATTAAGATGTCTTAAACTAGGCCTAAGAATGCCTAGGATGGGATGATGATGCAAAGATGTACTCAGAAAACATTTTCAGGATTTTCAGTGAAACAAGGTCCCGCTCGAGCGTAGGTTACCCCGCTTGAGCGGACATGCAAACAAAGGTCCCCGCTCGAGCGCCAACTTACCCGCTCGAGCGGACCAAAAAGTACTGGATAGGTGAAATTCACGCTCGACGCCCGCTCGAGCGTGTCACCAATCCTTGCTCGAGCGGACTGATGAACAGTGCAAAGTACTGGAGCTCGAATTTCCCGCTCGAGCGCTACTTTCCCCGCTCGAGCGGAAGTGCAAAATCTGGAAATCCAGATTGCACTCCAAGCCAAAACCAAGTCAAATGCACTAAATTCGATCCTCTTGGGCAATTTTCTGGAAAACATTTGTAAACACATAGAATAACATGATTTCAAAGCTCATTTGAGAAATAAAAAGCCCAAGGGTGTTTAATTAAATCCATTTCAAACCCAATTTTCATGAACATGCTACAAACATGACATGCAAGAGCTAAATCATTTCAAAGCTTCAAAACATGCTCTAATGAGCTCAATTTCAAAAACATGGTAATCATGGTCTATTGAAAAATATGAGCATGCATGTACAATTTCAAAGAACAACTCAAAACTTCAAGATAAACATGCATGCATGAATTAAGCTATACCTCAACACATTGAACAATCATAGCCTTAGGTCACTAAAGGCCCACTAATCATGCAAGAATAAACTCAATTAACAATGAAGAAGGTGAATTCCTTACCTAAGTCTTCAATCACAAGACTAGAAGCTTAATTAGGCAATTTACACTTCAATTTCTTCAAGTCTTCAAGCAATACACAAATGAGGCCAAATTCTCTTAATTCTCTCTCTCTCTTACTGGTCGGTTGTAGGCAACAAAAGTGGCTGATGAAATGTTTGTCTAAGTGTGATAATAAGGCTCAATATTTTAATAGGCCACTCACAATGGCAATTGGTAATTAAGGCAACTCATGTGTTTACATTATTTAATCTAATTTAATCATACAAAATCACTTTCAGATAATTACACCATAAAATCACATAAATTAACGATCATAAAACATAATCGATTTCGGTTCGGCCGCCGATAAGGCCTTCAATTTGCAGTTTAAACACAAAGACATGAACAGATAATTCAAGCAACAGATAGAATGCAATTAACAAATACAGTCAATCAGTTTCAGATTTCAGTCAGTCAGTTCAGTATTTCGTTTACTTCTATCAATCATAATCAGTCTGGTTTAATAGTAATCAGTGATCATCGGTAAACAGTGTGAGGGTTATTACAGTCTCCCCTCCTTAAAAAGAGTTTAGTCCTCTAAACTCGAGTTACCTTCATTCTGGAAGAAAACAGGATTCAGTGGAAACAGTTCAGGATATCTTTTAGCCATGTCATCTTCCCTTTCCCAAGTGGCATACACACCATGGTTTTGCCAGTCAACTTTCACTAACGGGATCTCTTTGTTTCTCAACTTCTTGATCCGTCTGTTACAATCTGTATAGGCCGTTCCTCGTAAGTGTAGTCATCACTCAACACTACACGAGTAGGCTCTATCACATGGAAAGGATCCCGGAGTATCCTCAACATAGAAATGTGGAAGACGTTATGCATATGCTCCATTTCAGGAGGAAGCGCAACTTGATACGCCACCGGATTGATTTTCTCAATAATCTCATACGGTCCGACATATCTTGGCGCTAACTTGCCTTTGACTCCAAAACGAGTCTGGCCTTTCATCGGTGTCACTTTCACAAAACGTGATCACCCACTTCATATTCTCTGTCTCGCCTTCTGACATCTGCATAACTTTTCTGTCGGCTCTGTGCAGTTTTCAGTCTCTGTTGTATCAGTTTCACTTTCTCAGTCGTTTCATATACAATCTCGGGCCCAAGCAAAGGCCCATCTCCAACTTCTGCCCAGCAAATCGGAGATCTACATTTTCTGCCATACAATGCCTCGAAAGGCGCCATACCAATACTTGAATGATAGCTGTTGTTGTAGGCGAATTCAGCTAAGGGCAAATGGCTTTCCCAGTTTCCCTGAAAATCAAGGACACACATTCTCAATAAATCCTCCAGAGTCTGGATGGTCCTTTCTGACTGGCCATCTGTCTGAGGATGATAGGCACTACTCAGTCTCAGTTCAGTACCCAATGCAGTCTGTAGGCTTTGCCAAAATCTCGATGTAAACTTCGAATCCCTGTCAGAAACAATGGACACAGGCACTCCATGCAGTCTAACAATTTCATCAATATAGAGTATAGCCAATTTGTCCGCATTATAAATTGTCTTAACAGGTAAGAAGTGAGCAGATTTAGTCAGTCTATCAACAATAACCCAAATCGAGTCCATACCTTTACTGGAGCGAGGCAATCCCACAATAAAATCCATAGTAATATGTTCCCATTTCCACTCCGGTATCGGTAAGGGCTGCAATAAGCCTGCGGGTCGTTGATGTTCAGCTTTAACTTGTTGGCAATGAAGACATTTGATACAAAATCGGCAATTTCTTTCTTCATTCCCGGCCACCAGAAATTCAGTTTCAGTCTTGGTACATTTTCGTATTCCCTGGATGGATAGAAAATTTTGAATTGTGGCCCTCTTGCAGAACTCTTCTCTTCAGTATCATTCGGTACACACAGTCTTTCTTGAAATTTCAGTACATTTTCAAATTTGAAACCCGGTTGGTTTAGATTCTTTCTTCGATGATCTTCTTCAAGAAGTCATTGTTGCTGTTTCTCTTTAATTTCTTCAATCAGTGCCGGTTGAGCAGAAATAGCAGCTATTGTTCCACCTTGTTCTCTCAAAACAATTTCAATTTCAGATTTTTCAAGGTCACAAAGCAACTCTTTCTGTCCGGTGAGCAAACAAGCTAATTTCCAATCGATTTCCGACTCAATGCATCGGCAACGGTGTTGGCTTTTCCCGGATGGTACAAATCTGTAGGTCATAATCTTTAATCAGTTCTAGCCATCTCCGCTGTCTCATGTTCAGTTCTTTCTGTGTGAAGAAATATTTCAGACTCTTGTGGTCGGTATATACTTCACATGTCGCCCCATACAGATAGTGACGCCAGATTTTCAGTGCAAATACTACTGCAGCAAGTTCCAGATCATGGGTCGGGTAGTTCTTTTCATGCGGTCTCAGTTGTCGGGAAGCATAAGCAATTACTCTCCCATTCTGCATTAAAACACACCCCAAACCCTTATGAGAAGCATCACTAAATACAGTATAACCATCCGTACCTGAAGGTAGGTAAGAACTGGTGCAGTCAAGTCGAGTTTTCAACTCTTGGAATGCTGATTCCCTTTGGTCAGTCCAGTCAAATGATATCCCCTTCTGAGTTAATTGAGTCAACGGTAAGGCAATTTTGGAGAAATCTTTGACAAATCTTCTGTAATATCCAGCCCCAAAAAGCTTCGGACTTCTGTCACATTTGTTGGTCTAGGCCAGTTTACTACAGCTTCAATTTTCTGTGGATCAAGAAATTCCATCTTTGCTAACAACATGCCCCAAAAACATAACATGATCAAGCCAAAATTCACATTTAGACAGTTTAGCATAAAGTTTCTGTTCTCTTAAGGTCTGTAGGGCAAGTCTCAGATGATGTTCATGTTCTTCTATACTTTTGGAATAAATCAGAATGTCATCAATGAATACAACAATAAAGTCATCAAGGTATGGTTTAAAGATTCTGTTCATGAGGTCCATAAATGCAGCAGGTGCATTGGTAACTCCGAAAGGCATAACTAAAAATTTAATGTCCATACCTCGTTCGAAAAGCAGTTTTATCAATGTCTCTGGTTTAACTTTCACTGATGATATCCGGATCTGAGATCAATCTTAGAAACACTTGAGCACCCTGTAACTGATCAAATAAGTCATCAATACGAGGTAATGGTATTTATTTTTCACAGTTACCTTATTCAGTTCACGGTAAGTCAATACACAGTCTCAGTGAGCCGTCTTTCTTTTTCACAAACAAGACAGGTGCGCCCCACGGTGAAGTACTAGGCCTGATGAACTTCTTATCTAACAGTTCCTGCAATTGCACTTTCAATTCTTTCAATTCAGTCGGAGCCATTCGGTAAGGAGCTTTAGATACTGGCTGGTACCCGGAATCACATCAAGTGAATTCAATCTCCCTGTCAATCAAATCCCCTGGCAGATTATCTGGAAAAACATCTGGGAATTCTCTGACTATGGGAATACTGTTCACATTAGCATTATCATCAGTAGATACAGTCAATACAGAACACAGATACCCTTTACACCCCTTTCTAATCAATTTAAGCTTTCACAGATGAAATCAAATACGGAGGAGGTACTACTCCAACCCATTAAACACAAATTCAGGTAAACCAGGTGGACGGAAAAACTGCTTGTCACACAGTCAATGGTAGCATGATATTTTGTAACCAGTCCATCCCAATATTACATCAAAATGATCAATGTTCAATGGCAGTAAATCAATAAACAGTGCATATCCCCAACAATAATCTCACAAGCAGGTACATATATGCACATGTCATGGATCCCCCAACAGGTGATGATACAGCTAACAGATAGTTCATGGGTTCTAAGGGTCTATTCAATTTTCGTGAAAAAGCATGCGATATATGATGTGTAGACCCCGAATCAATCAGTACATATGCATTTTGAGTACAAATAGAGAGGATACCTGACACAACGGTCTCAGTATTTTGTACGTCTCCCGGTACTAGGGCGAACACTCGGCCCTGCCTCATAGGCTCTTTCCCGGTAGCTTTGGGGTTCGGTTTTGGTGCAACAGTTGATGCTGCTGCGTTGTGCAGCTTTACTATTGCCCGAGCAGTGGAAGGCAATCTTTAACCATGTGGCCCACCTTGCCACACCTGTAACAAGCACCAGAAATTTTATAACAAACTCCCTTATGTTCTTACCACATTCGGAACAGGGCGGAAAGGAACTCCTTGGCTGGGAAGTAGTGTTGACCCGTATTCTGTTTCTTGTTCAATGGGTTATGCTTGCCTTTCTTGAACTTAAAACCCTGCCTTTTACTACGCCATTCAGACGGCGTTTCATTGTTTCAGCTTCGATGTTCGCTTCAGCCATCAAGCTCGGTCAAGAACATTACATAAGTCGGTATTTCAAACACTTATTCTGTCGAGTATTGCAACATTAAGGCCGCCTTCAAACCTTCTGGCCTTTATATCAGTGTCCACCATATGTGGTGCATATCTAGCAAGCTCGGTGAACTTTGTTTCATATTCAGCACGGACATGTGCCCTGTCTCAGCTGTTCAAATTCAGTCACCTTTCTGTCCCTGACACACTGGGGAAGTACTTTTCAAAGAAGGACTCCTTTGAATTGAGCCCAAGTCACACAGTGTTGTGTCACGGTAAGCATCCACCACCTTCTAGCCTCTTCTTGCAAGTGAAGGTAGCAACAGTACTTTATGTGCTCCGAGCACGGAAACACTTCAAAAACTTTTCTGTCTCAAAACCCATGCTTCAGCTTTTAACGGTTCAAGGCCTCCCTGAAAGGATGGCGGTTTCATTTTGCTGAACTTCTGGGTAAGAGCAATTATGTCCCCATCATTCACATTGACATTCTGTTCCGGCTGTACCGGAGGAGGAGGTGGGGGCTGTTGGTTCTGTTGTTGCTCTAATCTTCAGTTATTAGTTCCATCATTCTTTCCATTCTTGCCATTCTTGCCTCAGTGGATGAGGATTCAGATTCATTTGCAGTTCTTGTATTATCCATTTCACTATAAGCAGTTTAGCAATTATCAACAAACAGTTGCATACTTAAACAGTTTAACACATTAACATATTCAGTCATGTCATAACACACACTTTTCATGCTCATGAAATGCCCTAATCGCTTTTCTAGGACACCCTATAGCTCATTTGGACACGTGTGTGCGGTATAACTCGTGGTAAGTATCGCTCTGATACCACTCTGTCACGACCCAAACCCGCCCCTATGGGTTTAGCACCGTAACCGGCCAGTAATCCGAGATTACCGAAGGCCTGCTTAACAGTAAGACAGTAATACAGAGTACAGGGGCATGGCGGAAGCCAATACAGTAAATAAACAATGTCCAATGAGCTGTGACAGTCTGTATGCAAAAAGATTTTTCATACATTTGTACAGCATTGACAAACAGTATGTACATTATATAAGCCATTCAGACAGGGACTAATCCCTATTAACAGTACAGTACAGTCTATACAGCATTACAAAACAGTACAGAGACAGACGGGGAAATAAAAACACCCCTAAGCCATAGCTTGGCAGGCTCGGAACCTCGCAGTGAGGCACAGTGGTTGGCTTGACAAAACTGGAGTTTACCCCGACGCTTCTAGCATTGGTCGGTGCCTGTACACCTACATATATATATGATATATATATATATAGCAGTGAGCTAAAGCCCAGTGAATAACACAATGCGTAAAGGGTTTAGAATGAATGTCCTTACAGTAATGAAAACAGTTCATTTCAATCAGTATATCAGTTGTTCAGTACAGTAAACAGTCATATGTGGTACATCCATTAGCATAACAGTAAACAGTAGGTCTAAAAAGACCGAACAGTCATTGATGGCCATCAATCAGTAAACAGTAGTGGTTCCAACAAGGGAACCGACAGAGATCTCTGTAACAGTAACAGTAACAGTCAGTAACAGTAGTTGCTAAGGATGCCACAATACAGTTCAGAATATAGGACATACATTCATTCAGTTAACAGTATCAGTTCAGAAACAGTATAGTTCAGTATTCAGAAGATAATCATTTTGAACATATCTTTACACAATTGTTACTCACAGAGTTCTGGGCTACAGTAGGCTAGAGCGTCTCCTCGAAATGCCAACCCTAAACAGTACAGATGAACACACACTAAGCTACACAGTTGGGAAAGATAATAACTTAATCCCTAATTGCCTCGGTGTGTTCTACATCTATATCCTCATTAAGATGTCTTAAACTAGGCCTAAGAATGCCTAGGATGGGATGAGGATGCAAAGATATCAGAAAACATTTTCAGAATTTTCAGTGAAACAGGGTCCGCTCGAGCGTAGGTTACCCGCTCGAGCGGACATGCAAACAAAGGTCCCGCTCGAGCGCAACTTACCCACTCGAGCGGACCAAAAGTACTGGATAGGTGAAATTCACGCTCGACGCCCGCTCGAGCGTGTCACCCAATCCTCCGCTCGAGCGGACTGATGAACAGTGCAAAGTACTGGATGCTCGAATTCTCCGCTCGAGCGCTACTTTCCCCGCTCGAGCGGAAGTGCAAAATCTGGAAAACCCAGATTGCACCTTCAAGCCAAAAACCAAGTCCAAATGCACTAAATTCGATCCTCTTGGGCTAATTTTCTGGAAAACATTTGTAAACACATAGAATAACATGATTCAAAGCTCAATTTGAGAAATCAAAGCCCAAGGGTGTTTAATTAAATCCATTTCCAAACCCAATTTTCATGAATATGCTACAAACATGACATGCAAGCGCTCAAATCATTTCAAAGCTTCAAAACATGCTCTAATGAGCCAAAACTTTCAAAAACATGGTAAGTTCATGGTCTATTGTAAAAATATGAGCATGCATGTACAATTTCATAAAGAACAACTTCAAAACTTCAAGATAAAGGCATGCATGCATGAATTAAGCTATACCTCAACACCATTGAACCAATTCTAGCCTTAGGTCACTAAAGGCCCACTAATCATGCAAGAATAAACTCAATTACACAATGAAGAAGGTGAAATTCCTTACCTAAGTCTTCAATCACAAGACTAGAAGCTTAATTAGGCAATTTACACTTCAATTTCTTCAAGTCTTCAAGCAATACACAAAATGAGGCCAAAATCTCTCTTAATTCTCTCTCTCTCTCTCTAACTTGGTCGGTTGTAGGCAACAAAGTGGCTGATGAAATGTTTGTCTAAGTGTGATAATAAGGCTCAATATTTTAATAAACAAGGCCCACTCACAATGGCAATTTGGTAGATAAGGCAACTCATGTGTTTTACATTATTTAATCTAGTTTAATCATACAAAATCACTTATCAGATAATTACACCATAAAATCACATAAATTATAACGATCATAAAACACTAATCGATTTTCGGTTCGGCCGCCGATAAGGCCTTCAATTTGCAGTTTAAACACAAAGACATGAACAGATAATTTGGCAAGCAAACAGATAGAATACAATTTAACTAACATATACTCAGTCAATCAGTTTCAGATTTCAGTCAGTCAGTTCAGTATTTCGTTTACTTCAGTTATCAATCATAATCAGTCTTGGTTTAATAGTAATTCAGTGATCATTCGGTAAACAGTGGTGAGGGTTATTACAATTAGCCTTGGACACCACAGCAGAAAGATTGATGTCATTTACCCTGCCAGAGATGTAATCTAGTTCTTTTACATTGGCTTGATTGGTAGTCTTTTTGCTTATACTTCCGCGATCCTTCTTAGGGTATCGGCAATCAGATGCACAATGTCCAGTCTTGCCACAGTTATAGCATTTTCCTTTAAACTTTTTATTACCAATGTTATCGCTTTGTTTAGGACCATCTCCAGCAAACTTCCACTTCGTGTTATGTGGTTTGGGCACTTGTTCCACTATATTGGCCTTGGACTCAATGAGATTTTTACCATTTCTCTTTTCAGCATTCCGGTTATCTTCTTCAATCCTCAATCGGACAATACGTTCTTCCAATGTTATCTCTTTGCGTTTATGCTTAAGGTAGTTCTTAAAATCTTTCCAAACAAGCGGTAATTTTTCCACAATTGCAGCAACTTGGAAAGATTTACTGAGAGACATACCTTTAGCATGAATATCATGCAAGATGAGTTGGAGACTTTGCACTTGGCCAATAACCGTTTTAGAATCAATCATGACAAAGTCCAAAAATTTTCCAACAACGAATTTCTTCGTGCCGGCATCCTCTGTCTTGTATTTTTTCACTAAAGAATCCCACAATTCTTTTGCTGTTTTAAAAGAGCTGTAAACATTATACAACGTGTTATCTAGGCCATTGAGGATGTAATTCTTGTAAAGAAAATCAGAATGCTTTCAAGCATCAACCACGACAACGACTTGCCGATCACTTTCATCATCTTTAAGTACTGGAGCATCTTTATGGAGAAATTGGACAAGATTAAGAGTTGTTAGATAGAATAGCATTTTCTGCTACCATCTCTTAAACTCTGTACCGTTAAATTTTTCCAATTTCTCTCCATGATTCACAGGAATTTGAATAGGGTTCTGGGTAATAGCTGGTGTTGGTGTAACAATCAGATTAGAGGTACCAATTTCAGTAGCCATCAAATTGATTACAAAAATCAGAAAATAAATTAGAAACAATACAATTTTCTAGTTACAAAAACCAAAAAATAAAACGAGAATTGTGAATACAATGAAGAAATGAATTTCGTATGAAGATTGTTAGACAATCTTCATTGTATTTGAAGAATTGATTAAAGAAGAAAAAAGTCTGTTTGATTACTTAAATCGAAATAGAACAAAGGATAATAAAATATGGAAAACAGATTCTTATTCTCTTACAAAAAAAAAAAACAAAACATAATCAAATAGAAACCTAAAAAGAAAATTATAAACAAACTACTTATAGTATTAATTCTACGAAAATTCAATCAAGTGCAGTGTTGAACACTGTCTCCTTAAGACAGATTCGTCCTCTCCACGGTGCTTTTAGAATGTGGACGTTTATCTCCCAGGATAAAATGATTGACAACAATTAGTAGCAGCACTACAAACTAAATGTCTAGCGAGCACACTTTGTGTTTATATTTTTTCTCACATAAAATAAATACAGCAAAATGCAGGAAGTATAAGCAAAAAGAATAACGAAAATTGATTAAAAATCCAAATGGAGGACTTGTCGATTTATAGGAGAATTGGTGGCTATTCAGGATAGATTTGAAGGCAAAGAACCTATTTGGAACAGACTTGAACTTGTTCGGGTTAGGAAAAGCTGAAAAGGTGCAATGGACCAAACTGCCAACATTCAAAAACGTTGGGGTCATTTCGGAATTTAGTTTGAATTTCAAAATAAAAACAAAAAAATAAATAAAATTCAAATTTTTTTGGCCGAAAAAGATAAGTATTGGACTATACAAGCCCAACTCAACCTCACACCTACGCCCAGGCAGGTGGTGACTCACATGTGGTAGTTTTTGGGTCCAATGGGTCAAGGCCCACTTTTTCCATAACCTTTCCCTCCACAAAACTTGGGTACCCCTTGGGGCCTTCCTCAAGATGCAAACTCAAGACTTATAAACCCACACCAAGTTTGTCTACTCAAGCAATGTGGGACAAGCCTTTTCTCCATCCTTTATGGAAACCTCATCAAAACACTATTTCTATGTAGCTCATTTTGGCATTGATTTCCCATTCACCCGATAATGATTTTGAGCAATCAAATATACGACATGAATCGTTACGCGGTAAAGAATACGTTGCCATATAGACAACGCATGGGTTCCATTTAAAAAAAAAAACCAAAGTTTTAGAAAAAATTATTTTTTCCAAAACCATTTCTTACTACCTTCCTTATATGGAACTTTTCAACAATTTTTTCTTATAGAAATTGATAGTCAAGATAAAGACTGATTTCTGGGGTTGAACTTTGATGTTCAAGGTGACAATGCCTAATGAATCAAGTAGAATCATTTATTGTCTATGCTTATCTAATTACCAATTAGATTACCCTTACAATTAAGAGAAAAATTGCAAAATAGAAAATTATATCATGCAATAGTAAAATTCGAATTTGATCATCACACTCAAACAATGCCTAATGAATTTGATCATTTTTGTTTTTTTGGTTAAATTTTCATAACTTATTTTTTGAAAAATTAAAAATTACTTTGACAAAAATAAAAACAAAAATTTATATTTTTGAAAATTATTTATGTATCAAAATAGAGAGAATTATATGAAAAGAATGAGTAATTTTGATTTTTTCAACATTTTGACCAATTCATTTAGATAATCAGTTTTGAAAATTCAATAAAAAAAAAATTGTTATAATTATGAGAAAGACATGCATGGTTGAAAAATTGAAATGATGTACCCAAAAAATAAAAAAATAAGAAAGAAAATTGGAATGACACTAATCTAATAAGTTAATAACCCATGTGTTAATTGCCACTTGAAGTCAGGAAAATTATTTTTAGATTTTTTTTACTTTTTTGAAAGTGGTATAATGTGGGCTAATTAATTTAAAAAGTTTGTACACTTGGTACAAATTTAATAACCCAAAAAATTCGTCACAACATAAATTATTATATTTAAAAGTAATTGTGAACTCACACGTTAATCACAAGTTGTGAAATATGGAAAAGTCGAGCATGCAAGTGGCTTTCCAGGATAAAGTTACGTAAACGCGTGTGACCAAACAGGTCTTGACAAACTATTTGAACAGGTCCACCCTGGAATGAGAGATACCATAGAACTCACGTCTTCCACAACTAAAACAATTATTCCACTCAAATCCATGTCCTACTTTTATTTTATTTTTGTTATAATTAAATAGTAGTAAAATTTACATTTCATGCCAAGATTTTTTTCTCTTGTTAAATTATTTTTATTGGTAAAATATCAAAATGAAAATAATTCATTATGTTTTGTTTTGAAACTCAAATACTGTTTTTGAAATTTTTTTGTTTCCCGTATTTTTTTTATTTTAAATAATTATTTATATATATTAAAATTTTTAGATCTATTTAATCTATATTTGTGAAGACATTTAAGAAAAAAACTTTGCTAGATACAAAGAAATACCAAAAAAAAAAAAAAAACAAAAACAAAATAATCAGTACATTTTGGTATTTAGTGATTTTTTTTAATTTAAAAAATAATTTACTATTAAGACTATCTAGATTAAGATTAGGTGCATTTAAAAAGTTAAAAAAAAAAAAATCACTAAACACCAAAAAAAATATACCAAAAAAATTTAAAAATAATTTTGAAAAACTAAATTAAATCAAACAATTGTTTTCAGAATGTAAAAGGAACACTGTACATTGAGGAGGGGATGTGGCTGTAGGGGATTGAATCTCGAGTTGTAAACGGTGTTTCTAACAATTTAAAATATTTAGGCAGTACAAATCATATAAACATATTGATCAACCTTTATAATTTGATGATGTCAAATTGAATGGAAGAAGAGAAATAGCCTATTTTAAACATGTGCATACAATATGATTTTATCAAATTTTCATGTAAAGATTTGATTTTTTTTTTTTTTTCAATATTTTAATTAGATAATAAAGTGCCTTCTTAATCAAGCTTGAAAATTAAGATACTTATACAAGAAGACAAACATGAAAAAAAAAAAAAAAAATAGAGAAAATTCGGGGAGAACCTTCGGTTAGTCCACTCCAAGGAGAAGACTTTCATAAATTCACATAAATTAATACATAAAAAATTTTAGAATATTTTATTTATACATATAACTGAGACAACCACAGTCTTAAAAAGTTAAAAAACAATCTATCCCACTTTACTCTCTATCACTAGCAAAATTCTAGTAACTAATTAAATAAATATATAATATTTATTTTTATGTATTCATTTACTAACATAAAACCCGTGCTATGCACGGCCTTAAACAAATAACTAAATTTTTTTTTGAAAAAAAATTAAATAGTAACAATTTTAAATGAAATCATATAAATTAAGTTGTTTTTATCTAAATTGCACTAAATAATGTTTTATTTGTGTTTTATTTAAGTATTAATTAATATATATATGTGTCATGACATGATCAGTAGATATTAGAGTAAAAAATTTATTTGAGTGAATTATAAAAGTTACACTTAAGAGATAAGTATATATTGGTTCATGCTAAATTTCTTGAATGATATAAGAACCTAAAGTTGTCAATTTATAATTACATATTGAAACTCAATCAAAATTTGTTGAAATTGAAAACAAATTGGAGAATGAAATAGAAAAAAATTGAGTAGTAGCAATTACCTCCTTCCCCGAGTCACCTCCAAATCAAGTCTTCCATACTCCCATCACGCACAATCTCTAATTCATTTCACACCCCTCGGTTAACCATCTCCATCTCTACTTTCCTTCTTCGAGCCACCTTGTTCTACTCTCTTCTCTCGACCATTCTTACAACTTCCAACCTTACAATCAACTTTTAATGACACTTTATTCGATTTACAATTAGTGAATTAAGTGTACTAAGTTACACTTTAATTAAATGGTAATTTCATAATCTACCAAAAAATTAAAAAGTTTTGTGTTTTCAATCAATTGTGCATAAATAAAAGATTTGTTGAGAAATAAGTAAAAACAATAACTATTTTAAGTTCTATACTTTATTTACATCTATTTAAGATAATTGCATATGATTTAAACATGACAATTAAACCTCTTGTACCATATTTATGCTACTTTTGGATGATGAATCCAAAGTAAACAAAATGAAATTAACTAAATAAAAGTGGATTTTTTTTAAATTTTATTTATTTATTTATTTATTTTTTACAATTATCAAATTCATTTTTGTCATTTTCTTGACCCAACCAAAGAGAAAAGTTTCTTTCACTTCATTTAATTTTTCTATGATTTTTTTTGTCTCTTTGATTTTGGTTCCATTCTGCAATATTGACAAGAAAAAACAAATGATATATTAATCTTGTAATAAAAATAAAAATAATTTATTTTTTGTATAAGCAATTTTAGAAGGATTTTAAAAATTAAGTATTAATTTATTTTTCTATAAGTATTTTGAAAACATTTCCTAATTAATAATGGCATATACTTGAATTTTAAAACTTACTTTGCTTTAGTTTCTATATAAATTATATGTTTGAGTGATATTACCATATTGGTCAAAGCCAATACATTCATGACATGTGTATTTTCATAATTCATAAATTCAGGGGTCTTTTGGGAAGTTGCCAAAAAAGCCAGCTTTTTGACTTTTCAACTTTTTTAGCCAAAACAACCCAGTTTTTTGCCAAAAAAAAGTCACTAAAAAAGTCAAAAAGTCAGTTTTTTTATCAATTTCCCAAAATACCACTCAATTATTTGAGAAATGTGCATTGAGATTTTGAGCCTCAAAGACCCAACATTGTTTTTGCTTATATTATATAATTTATAAAATTTTGTTCTAACCTTACTTAAATAACTATATGTGATCAATCTCATTCTAACTAATCCAACGTGAGTAAAATGGGAAAAAAAAATCATGTACAAGTCTTTAAATGAAAGTAGTTTTAAGGCCACTAAAAACACAAGTTATGTAGCAATCTAGTCTATTTATAAATGTTAACTTTAATAATCCCACATATATAGATTTGAATAACAAATATGATTGAGGGTTGAAAAATTGTCAATTCCTAATAATTCATAAGAGAAGTAGTCCAGAGAAGTTTCCAATGTTATTTAAATGGCTCACAATTGAAGTAGTTGAGAGTGATTTTCAATAGTTGTCAAATTTTAAATATATAGAACTCATTTAAACGAACAATAACATGACAAAAACTACAAAATGAATGCAATAATGAAAATGGTGTTCTTTCCTTTATATGATAGTGTTAAATGGCCAGCCAATTGCCTCATTGTACCAGAAAATTTGAACTTATCATTTTTGAAGTGCAAGTAGTTATTAATAATAATAATGATAATAATAATAAAGAATTGCTCTCTAAGTACAAATTAAATGGATTAATAAGAGAAGAAATTATAGGATAATATTTGCAGGTCATATTGAAGTGGTGCCTAATGCCCACATGTAATTGGTATAAACACTGAGGGTATTTTGTTTTAGTATTTAGTTGCACAGTCAGGAATTTTATTGAGTGGAGTCATTTAAAAAGTCATTGCCAATATTATATTTTTAATTCTATAAACTCAATTATCAAGTTTCAAAATAATACATTGTGATATTATACATTTCCAATAACATGCATGTAAGAGCAAAATTGAAGACATTAATACTATTTGTCCAAAAAGAAGCATTAGAAAGAACTACAAGAAAAACTTAAAGGTACATGAATTGATTATTGGATTCATTTTGAGAAACTTCTAATAACTTTGCATAATTTTACACAACTAATTTTTAATTTTTAATTTTCAAATTTCAATGGTGTCATTTAACACCAATGCCTTAAAAGCAACCAATATTATTATTATTATTATTATTTTTTTTTTTATAAAAGTAGGCAATGCCATAAGGGGTTGTGCTTTTGTTAACCAACACGACATAGGAATCCGGATCCTCGGCCACCCTCCCCTGCCGCCCTCCAAAACGACGTCGTTTTGAAGGTTTTTTTTTTTTTTTCTTTTTCTTCTTTCTATGGGTTTATTGGGTATTGTATGTTGCAATCTAAAATGAGGAGAACTTGCCGAACAGAAACCAGAGGAGAGGGGAAGAAGAGAGAGAGGAAGGGAGAAGAAGAGGGGAGAAGAAGGGAGAAGAAGAAGAGTGGCGGGTTCCTCTCCATTGTCCACCCCAAGATGGAGGGTGTTCGGAGACTCTGTTCGCCTGGTCCGGCCGGATCTGGAGCCGCCACGACTGCTCGCGGCTGCTCCTTCGACCTCGCCACCTTCCGAGGCCACTGCGCAACCGGCGACTGCGGCGGCGCCCTCTTCTTTCTTCTTCCCTCTTCTCTCTCTTCTTCCCCTCCCCTCTGGTTTCTGTTCTGCTTTTTTTTTTTTTAAATTGAAATTTCCCCCGAAACATCTCCACCAGCCTCCTCTTCGGCAATTGAAATTTAAATTGCAATCTGAAAATGAGGAGAGAGAGAGAGAGAGAGAGAGAGAGAGAGAGAGAGAGTTATTAGTGAGGTCACCATCCTCAGTATGGATTGAAGAGAAAGAAGAAGAAGAAAAGTCCTCAATATGAACTGAAGAGAAAGAAGAAGAAGAAAAGACAAAAAAAAAAAAAAAAAAAACCTCCAAAACGACGTCGTTTTGGAGGGCGGCAGGGGAGGGCGACCGAGGATCCGGATTCCACGACATAGTATCATGTAGCAAATAAATTGAATTGTTTATAAATAATTTTGCTTTTGTTATAACATGACATAGTCTAAAATTACAAAAAAAATCAAGTTGTTCATAAACAATTTGAATTCAACTCATATATAAATAAATGAGCCAAAGAGAAATTTTTATCCTTATTTTATAATCGAGTTGAGCATGAGTGATTCCGAACTCAGGTTGAATGGATTAATGAATACAAGGATATATAAATTAATATTTATTTTTAATAATTTATCAAATATAATTCTTTAATTTATTTTATTTTCTATTTATGTTTGATGTTTGTGTTGATTGAAATTTACTAATAATATGATTATTATTATGTATTCATAATTTTCTTTTTGTTCTCTTTAGGTGTCTATTTATGTTTGATGTTTGTGTTGATTGAGATTTGCTAACAATATGATTTATTATTAGTGGTGTGAAAGATGATGGGTGGGGCGCATGTCACATTGGCAAGTTGGTTTAACTGTCAACGCTGGTGACTATTATAAATTCATACAAAAGGCCACTAACATTTTCTTATGTCTTGTTCATTACTAATAAATATATTAGCGTCTCTAAATTTTTCAGTAAAATTAAATTCAAGTGTCTTCAAATTTTTACTTTTACATGTAACAAACTCTTGACTTTGCTTTTAATTCCACGTCACTTTCATCTTAAATTTTTTTTTTATGAAATATGCTAAGTAACCTAAATTTTTTTCAAAATTTTGTTAATAATTGATGTCATATAATACATAATGTTGATATATGCATAAAAATAATATTAAAATATGTAATAAATGTATAAAAATATACAAGTATATAAGAATATAAAAATATGTATTTGAATTTATTATTATTATTTTTTTAATATTATTTGACTTTAATAAGGATAAACTAGCTATATATATGAGACCTTATTGATTAAGGTCAAGTTTGGCATGTGTCTAAAAAGTCAAAAAATTAAAAAATTACTCAAAAAGTTAAAAAGTTATCACTATTCACCAAAAGTTAAAAAGTACGGTTGCACAACTTCTAATCTTAATTTTTCCCTACACACTAATTTATATAATTTTTTAATACATGTTTTTTCATAAAATGTCAAAAAGTTAACCCAAATAACCATATTTTTTTCATCAATTTTTTAGTTTAAAAAGTCAAAAAGTATACTTATTTAAGACATCTCAATCTCTTTATTTTTTCTTTATATTTTTTCATAAAAAGTTAAAAAATATATTTATTTAAATTATCTTAAATAATAATCTCATGAAAAAAAGGTTATATTCAATTAATCAGATTATAGATTGAAAGAATTAAAATATTCGTTAGTATATAAGGGTGTTTTGAGAACAAGTTAAAAAAATTAATTTTTTGACTTTTTAATTTTTTTACAAAAAAAAATCATAAAAAAAGTTAAAAGAAAAACCACATAGTTTTTTGCCAAGTGGGATGATGTTGAAAAGTCGCTATCAGCCACGTAGGACAGAGTGCCACCGTGGGCAGTGGTGTGGGCAGCTGGCAAGTGGATACAGAACAGAGTGTTTTTGTAAAGCATGTTTTTGGAGAAGATTAGTAATGGAAAGTAGTGCCAAAAATAAAATAAAATTACGAAAAAAACAGGCTGTCAAATATGTGGGCAGTGGGATGGCGGCAGGTCACATGATTCTGTTGTCGTCTAATTTTTTAGTAATTTTTTTTTTTATGTAGGGGGAAGGGGGTGTCAGAGAATTGTTCAAAGGGATAGCTGGCTTTTACCACAACACGACACGCTTCTTTCTTAGAAATGTATGCCCACTCACGCACACACACTCACACACTCTCTCTCGGGCTGATTTGGAAAAATGATTAGTAATCGTGTATTAAATTTATCATTAAATTTAAATTTAATAAAAAATATTCTTCCTTTCAGTTTTAATGATTTCAATTAGTATCAAATTTAAAATTTTATTTTTTTTATCAAATTGATGATTAATACGCCTTTTATTAATTCACTATTTGTTATTATTGGATTTTTACCACCGAATGTCTCTAGATATTCTTTCAGATGACCACTTTAAGGAAAAAATTTATAAAAAAATTACACTAACTGTTCGACTGCCCGATCATCCTCCTAGTTGTCTGCTCGGTCAATCTCCTGGATGACCATGTCAAGAAGAAAAATTGTAAAAAATTTGCACTAGTCAGTCGAACTGTCAGACATCTGGCCTGTCGTTTGTCCGATCAACTTGTGGTTTGACGAAACTGCAAAATTGTTCGTTAGAGTACTTAATATCAAAAAGAGTTTTTCCTCAAATTTTTATTTAAATTTAATAAAAAATTGATACTCCGTTAGAAATACCCTTAAGTGATTGTTTTAAGTATATTTTAAATTTTTTTATAAAATAATATATAAAAAAAATAAGGTGATAGTATAATTAAAAAAATAAAAAGAAAAAAGTGTGTATATTAACACTTTCTACACAATCCTTTAGTTGTTTTTTTTTGTTTTAATTTTGTTTTATTACTTTGGCTTAGTTAAAAAACATTCAGCTTGGTTGGTTGTGTTTTTTCAAAAACACTTTTCAGAAAATTCTACTTTCTTGTTTTTCGTATTTTTTTTGTTTTTATTGAATTTTTTTAATATTTTAAGCATTTTTTTTTACTTTTTAGACATACCTAACATAAATATACCTAAAAAGTAAAAAAATTGTGAAAAAAACCTTTTAAAAATTCACTAAATACAAAAAATACAAAAAAAAAAAAAAACGAGAATTCAGTAAATTTTTTGTATTTTTATGTATTTATTAAAATTTTAAAATATTTTTTTACAATTTTTTTACTTTTTAGATACATCTAAGTAAGGTATATCTAAAAAAGTAAAAAAAATGTTTAAAATTTTGAAAATATTCACAAAAAACAAAAAAACACGAAAACCAAAAATTGAGTTTTCAAAAAACTTTATTCAAAAAACTCAAACCAAACACACTGTATGTTTGGTTTGAGTTTGGGAGATGAGTTTGGGAGATAAAAAGTACGAAAAGTTGTTTGGTTTGGTTTTTTTGGAAAGATGTTTTGGAAAATTATTTTGAGAGAGAGTTTTGGAAAAAGTGATTGATTTGATGTGTATGAGAGAGAGATTTGTTTGAAAAACTTGTTTGGTTTACAAGTTTTGGGAAATTTTTTTGGGAAAATTTGTTTGGTTTGAGTTTTTCTGAAAACTCATTTGTAGAGAAATTTTCCCAAAATTTTTTGAGAAATTCAAACCAAACGAACCCACTGATTATGTTTGAGAAGGTAATTATTTTTTTATAATTAATTTGATTATTGTAAGAGAAAAATTAAAATAATTATAATTTAAATTTGACATTTTATTTTATTAATTATTTTAACATATTTAATTATTTTAGGCCAAGTTTGGCATATAGTCAAAAAGTCAAAAAGTTACTCAAAAAGTTAAAAAGTTAACACTATTCACCAAAAGTCAACAATTACGGCTGCACAACTCCCAAGTCAAATTTTTCCCTACAAATCAATTTTACAATTTTTTATTACATATTTTTTCATAAAAAGTTAAAAAGTTAACCCAAACATCCATATTTTTAACCTCCATTTTTTAGTCCAAAAAGACAAAAAGTGTACTTATTTAGGACACCTCAAACTTAAAACCCAACTTCCCAAACAGAGCCCTTACCTTTGTTTACTCTTTTACCCTTCCCTTCCCATCCCAATTTTTATTTTTATTTTTTAATGTTTTTCCACATAAATATCTTCCTACTACTACGTGTGTTTGGAGTTGAATTTTTAAGGTTTTTTTAAATTTTTTTTTATCATCTTTAATTAAATTTTATATAAACATTTCAAAAATATATATTTTAAGATTTTATTCGACTACATAAATTGAAAAAATAAAATAAAATATAAAAATTTTGAAAAAAAATATAGAAAGAATAAAAAATTCCAAAACAGTTAACTTTTCATTTTTGTTTTGATTTTTTTGGTTATTTTTTTACTTCTTAGATTTGTCTATGCAAGACTAAATTAAAAAGTAAAAAAATTGATAAACTTAAAAAAAAAAAAATCATTAAAGACAAAAAATAATAAAGGAGACTTTTTTAGTTGTAGACAAAAAATAAATTGTTTTATATATGTATTCAATTTTATGGGTCATTATATGAAAAAAGTTGTATTTTCTTTTTAGAAAAATACTTACTGATTTTCTTATATTTTTTGTAACCCAACTAATGAAAACAATAAATATGGGTTTTTTCCACTTGTTTTTATGTTTTTTTTTTTCTTCTCTTAAAAAATTCAAGATCCAAACAAATTAATGAAATTTATTTATAATATTTTTAAATGTTTTTTTATTTTTTTATTTTTAATGTACAAACAGATTTTTTATTTGATTTTAGGTCTTACGTGTATTCATTAACGTAAGCTTTTTTTTTTCTTTTCTGTGTTTACTTATAAAAATAATCCAGTAAAAAATCTATTCATGTATAATAATATTATTATTTATATTATTTTTTCTTATACTTTAAAAAAAATAAAATCATTGACTTATAATTCAAAGGATGACATAAATGGAATATTACATTTAACTAATATTCGATGGAAGGTGATTAAGATAATGAAATCTACTTTACTAATGGCTTTTAGTAATTCGGTAGGAGGGATATGTGGATAATTTACTTTTAGAGTAATGCTAGAGACTCAAAATATTCTATCAAAAGTTTTACCAAATGTCTCACATGGGTGTGGGACCCACATAATTGTGTGGGTCCCACACCCATGTGAGATAATTGTGTGGGTCCCACACCCACATGAGTTGTGAGACATTTGGTAAAACTTTTGGTAAAATTTTTGGGGCCTCTAGCATTTTTGTTACTTTTATTGATAGGTTGATGTTGAGGTTTATTGTCATTTATTATTTGGTTAATGGTCACTAAATGCATAAGAAAAGTAAAATTAATATTAATTTACTGTAATAATCTTGAAATATTATATTACATTATTTATGTGATGTTTTTAATAAATGATGTAATAAATTTTTTAGTATTAAAATATTACATGACATTATTTATCTGTTTTACAATTTTCTCATCTATTGGAGTACTTGTAGGTAAGTAGAATTACCTAATATTTTTATTTTGAAAGATCAAAGTCAATTTTTTTATTTTTTATTTTTTACTTTTTTTAGGAATGTTTAAAGAAAAAAAGAAGATAAAATAAACTCGTAAAAACCATCAATGCGAAAAAAAAAGAACTTAGGCTTGTTAGATATTATAACTAGTATTACCCTCACTTCAATGAATTAGCTATTACAGTAATTATGTTAACAAAAAATTTCAAGACTAGCTACATTTAAAAAGCCATAGAGCAGTTTCATCAAACTAATTATTTTTATTTTCTAGTTAAAATAGTGTGAAAATCATTAAATTTCAATTCCATCAAACTAGTTATAGTGGATTTGGCTCAACAAATGTGCTAGTGGTTTGGGCTAGTCAAACATTCACAAATATTACTTTTGATATTTTGGAATTAGTTGCGTAGAGTTTATAAAAATAATTATAATTAAAATTAATAAAAATAATGTTTAAATAGCATGACAAAATATTAGAGAGTTTGTAGGAGAGTTATTTAAAATACGTCTCCTACAAAAATTTAATTAGTTTAATGAGGATGGTCTTAAGAGATTTTTTTAAACAATTTATATGGATTGATGAGTAAAATAAAGAAGGGTAAATAACTATACAGTGATACAGTAAATTTTTTTTTTTATAAAATCACGAAAAAGTATAACATTTTAAGTATTAAACTGTATAAACTTTACTATTGATTTATAATTTTGCTTTTTGCCACCACTCTGCTATTATTTCTCCAATAAAGAGTAACGATGGAGTCTACAAATAAAAAAAATTGAGTAAAATAAAAAATATACCATTTTTAAGTTTTGACTAGGAAAAAATAAAAAGTATAATTGAAGTTTCTCTAACAAAATGTCTCCCATCCTCTCTTTTTAAAATTCGTAACTTTCTACTATAGTAATTAGCCCCTCCTATTTCTCTTTTTCACAAAATTAGTTTTTGGTAAGAGAGAAATGTAAAGAAAGAAGACAAAAAGAAAAAAGGAGATGAATTTCTCTTTTAGTGGAGAAAAAAAAAAACAAAATTGAATGAAGTTATCTAACCACTTGTATCGTGAGGTATGTCAAAAAGATGGGGAAAATCAATTAAAATATTTAAAACCATTTTCCACCATTCGAGTCAACTTAATACAGCGAATTTTCTCTCTTACCAAACGTATAATCCATTACTCCAGGGATTAGAGCATCATCTCTAATGTTTATTCTTTATAAATATATATATATATATATATATATATATTAAATTTGAGTAACTTTAAGTAAAATTTTATTTGATATTAAGCGTTTCAATAGATAATTTGTATTTTTCATCAAAACATCAGTCAATCAAAAGGACGATCGAGTAGATGTTTGACCGGTCGATCGGTTTGTATAAATTGACCAACACTTTATGAGCAATTTTACAAGAAAAAAGTTGTCTGGTCCAATAGTCACCAACAAATTTGATAATAAAACTTCTTTGATTTGATAAAAAAAATAACTTTTCATCTATTTAATATCAATTTATGAAAGGATTGAATCTCATGTTTTAGACAATTTTTTTTTATCAAATTTAAATTTAATGAAGTGTTGAAAACGGTCTTAATTGTCTATTACAAAAAAATAAAAAAAAATAATGTATTCATTTTCAAATTGAAAACCAAACGTTGGAGATAAATAAAATATAAAACAGAATAGTTCCTACTTTACACATATAAAACAGTTCTCACACCCTATTTTAGACCCAAAAACAACGTCTGATTCACTCACATACCTCTCTTTGCTGACTACCCTTTTCAATCCAACGCGGATTGTTGTATCGAACCTGGCCTTCCCGCCGCCCGCACCTCCCTTCCTTTCTCTCTCCTCTTTTCTCTCTAAAAACTTTCCAAGAAAGCCAAAGAAAATCTCATCAATAAACAGAGAGAGAAGACAAAGGCCCTCAAGGGTCTCTGTTTTGTATTCTGTAATGGCGAAATCGAAGAAACAAGCTTACATATCAGTCCCATCTCAGATAATCAGCACTCTCTCATCTTCTTCTCTACAATCTCTTCTTCTTTCTCCAAAGAAATCATCAAAGAACAAGACCATGTTATGGAAGAACCCAAGGTTCTGGTTTCTTTCTCTGTTTCTCTGCGCTTTTCTTGGAATGTTGAAGATGTGGTTCAATCTCGACCCATTAGTCCCATTCTCTCCCAACCCATGTTCGATTCTTCATCAAGAACCATCATTTAGAGATGCGTTTTCGATTTCACAGCTTCATAACAATGATGGAGATGTGGAGAAGAGAGATGAAGAACAAGAACAAGAACAAGAACAGAGTGAGTTTTGGAAACAACCTGATGGGTTGGGATATAAGCCTTGTTTGGATTTCACTAGAGAGTACAAGAAATGGAGTGGAGAGATTGTAAAGGACAGGAAAAATTATCTGATGGTGGTGGTCTCAGGTGGGATGAATCAGCAAAGAAATCAGATTGTTGATGCTGTGGTGATTGCAAGAATTCTTGGGGCTGCTCTGGTTGTTCCCGTCTTGCAAGTCAATGTTATTTGGGGTGATGAAAGGTTTGTTCAATCTCTTCATTTTCCTTTTTCTAGTCCCCAATCCATTGTTTTATTCCATTGTTTAGTTAATTCAACAAAAAACCCATTTGTTTTCATTTGGTAACTTTGTTTTTTGAGGCCTAAATCAGTAAATGTATCTGATTTTGGTTCATCCTAGGAAAGGAAACAACCATTTGGTATAATTGTTATTACCTTTATTTGTTTATTTTGTTTGGGTCAAATTATCAATTTTTGTCATTTTGATTCAACATACCAAATACCCATTTGGGTTATAGTTGACACCATTTGATTTCATTTGGAAATTATCAAAATCTATTTGTTGTAGTCAAGTTCAATTGAATTTATTCCCTTTCTTGGATCATACATTTTGGAGGAAACTTACAATTTGTTTTTGTTTGTTTTCTCTGTTATGTGCAGTGAATTTTCTGATATTTTTGATTTGGAACACTTCAAAAAAGTTCTAGCCAATGACGTGAGAATAGTTTCATCGCTGCCATCGACACATTTGATGTCGAGGCCGGTGGAGGATAGACAGATGCCGGTTAATGTCAGCCCTCAATGGATCCGTGCGCATTACCACAGACGAGTATGAAACACAAACACTGCCTTGTCTGACTTTGAAGTTACTTATTTAGCTCATGCTTGACAGTTCATTGCTTAAACAGATTGTTTTGCAAAAAACAAATATGCCAGCACAAACAAAAACAAAAACACAAACAAAAAATCAATGGCCCACAATTCATCATTAAAGTTATGAACTTGGCAGATCTTAGTAGTTCCTGTGATTGTAGTTTGGCAAAACAATAACAAATGCTATAGAGATAACTTGGAAGTTTGAATTGTTAAAACGACCTTATCTTTTACTACTCGTCTGAGTATTTGGCTGATTATTTTTCTTATAATAATATTAGTTTTTGAATGGATGGGCCTTTTTTTGTCATCGTGTAACTTTATTTATGGTCTCAAAGGTTATGACTAATTCAACTGATGGATGTTCAAAGTGACTCCCAGTTTTGTTTTATCCAGTGGTTTTCACTGTTTTGCTTTATTAGTCTGAAAGTTTCAGTATGTTTGAGAAACAAGTGCTCAATTGGTTGTGAAGTGGCATGAATGATCGTACTGATGCTATTTTTGTTGGTTATGCAGCTTAGGAGGGATGGTGTTCTGCTCATTCGTGGTTTCGATTCAAAGCTTTCTAAAGATCTCCCTTCTGATCTTCAGAAGCTCCGTTGCAAGGTACCTCTTTGGATTTTAAGATTCCTTTAATGAATAAGTATGCAATTTGAAAACTTCTAATGGTTGCTTGACTGAGTTTGGCAATTGCTTTTTTAAATCTAAAACAAGTGATGTGCTTGGTAATCGCTAAAAAGAGTAGTTTTTCTGTTAGTAGAAAAGTTGGCTTATTTTTAGCTTTTTTAGCTAAAGACAAACATGCTTTACTTTTTTTAGCTAATGCCAAATGGGGGTTTTATGTCACTTCTTTGAACTGTGCTTATTTTGCTATTTGTCCAAACGTGGCAGCAATTGATCTAAGTTTTGTGTGGCTGTAGGTGGCATTTCAAGCACTGAAATTCGCTCCACCGATCCTAGAACTTGGTAATAAGCTCACAGAGAGGATGAGGAGT
This sequence comes from Camellia japonica, assembly GCA_030407325.1. Classification (NCBI taxonomy): domain Eukaryota; kingdom Viridiplantae; phylum Streptophyta; class Magnoliopsida; order Ericales; family Theaceae; genus Camellia; species Camellia japonica. The sequence goes on from JAPPVO010000029.1 coordinate 61,133,563, forward strand.
AAGGGACCTTATCTTGCTCTTCATCTCCGATTAGAGAAGGATGTATGGGTGAGGACAGGTTGTCTTCCCGGTTTGAGTCACGAGTATGACGAAATGATAAGCAATGAGAGAAAACTACGGCCAGAGCTCTTGACTTCAAAATCAAAGATGACTTATCATGAAAGAAAGTTTGCAGGCCTCTGTCCCCTAAATGCCTTAGACGTTACACGGTAAGTTTTAATTCTATTTGCTTGATTATTTGTGGTTATAATCATTGTACTTTCTTGTCTAATTTTCAAAACATGTAATAACTGAGATGGACTATTTGGTTTGTGTTTTAGGCTGCTTAAAGCTTTAGGAGCTCCAAAGAATGCAAGAATATATTGGGCTGGTGGGAATCCATTGGGAGGGAAAGAAGCATTGCTACCGCTAATTAGAGAATTTCCTAATTTGTACAACAAGGAAGACCTTGTCTTGCCTGGGGAGCTTGAGCCATTCGCAAGCAAGGCTTCTGTTTTGGCCGCTATTGATTATATAGTAGCTGATAATAGTGACGTGTTCATGCCATCACACGGTGGAAATATGGGTCATGCAATTCAGGTATTGTCACCAACCACCTTAATCACTTGTGAAACTAATCTGATTGGATCAATACATTTATGAATTAAGCTGGTCCAACAATGGTTTGCTCTAGATTTCGAGCAATGCAAACTACTAAAATTATGTAGAAATATTGTACTAAATTCTGTGTGTTTCTGGCGACACAGGGTCATAGGGCATTTGCGGGGCACAAGAAGTATATTACGCCAAACAAACGACAGATGCTTCCCTACTTCCTAAATGCTTCTCTCCCCGAAGCAGAGTTCAATAGGATTATAATGGATTTGCACCAAGATTCCTTAGGGCAGCCAGATCTCAGGACTAGCAAAGCCGGAAGGGATGTTACCAAGTTTCCTGCCCCTGGATGTATGTGCAGCGATTCAAATTCACATTCCTCATGATTCGACAACTCCAATCTTCCCAGGTATTCAGGTCTTCATCAGAATGAGTGCTCCGAGATGGAGCGTGATGAAAACAAAAAGTGTCTATAGGTCAGAATATGGTCTTGAAGTGCAACCATTGCAGGAGGCGGCAAAAAAGTCAGCTTTGGAGATGAGCAGGCACTACAATTCACTTATGTTGCCACGGTCCAATATACTTTTCCATTTGCTTATGTACAAATACACGACGAATAAAATTTTTTAGGGTTATAATACCACAATTGATGATACAACTTCATTTTTTGATTCCTGAGAGAGAAAAAGAGAGGGTTGCCTGGGGAGAGGGGATAGAGAGAAAAAGAGAGGGTTGCCTGGGGAGAAGGGGATAGGCATTTCAGATTTGAAAAAAATAAAAAAAATAAAAAAAATTCTATTCATTCTTTGTAATGTATCTATGTATGATTTGATCAATAAATGTATATATATATAGAGAGATGTGTATTTCTACTGAGATTGTATTATATAGGCTCTTCATTTTTGACATTTTTCTTTGCATAATTCAGTTCTATATGTTTAGAGCTCTTTTCTTTTCTTTTCTTTTCTTTTCTTTTTTGTTCTGTTTTTTTTTCTTTAATGGTTTCTGGTGAGACATGAATTGTTTGTTATGTTCTGTGTAGGGCTGCAAACGAGACGAGCCGAATTGTTTGTTATGTTCTGTGTAGGGCTGCAAACGAGCCGAGCCGAGCCGAGTTTTAGTATGTTTGGGCTTATTTATTAAGATTTTAACGAGTTCGAGCTCGAGGTGAATAAAAAATTAATGAACTGAGCTCGAGCCGAGTTGGTTTAGGCTCGACTCGAGCTTGAGTATGTTCACGAGCCTTAATGAGCTAAAAAAATTATAAATTTATACTTGCATGTGAGACTAAAGTTACAATTAAAATTTTGATTATACAATTATATATACAATATATATAAACATACTAAAAAAAAGTTCATATTTTAGCCTCCGTTTGGGAAGTGGGTTGGCTTTTTGGCTTTTTGGCTTTTTTGGCTTTTTGGCTATATGAGTCTGGGCTCAAAAGCTTGGTTTGGGAAGGGTTCTTGGCTTTTTGGCTTTTTTGACTTTTTTGTGAGAAAGAGTGTAATGATTATGGGGTTGGATGTGATATTTTGTCTGTTGTGGCTCATGAGCCTATTCTGTCTTTTGTGGCTCATGAGCCCAAAGAGCCCTTGTCAAACCATAATAATATCTACTACCACTATTATAAAAACTATCTATATTATTAATTTACATTTATATTTTTAAATATATAAATAGCATATTTCTCTTATTTTTATACATATATATTATTTAATACATAAATAATAAATATTAAACTAGCCGAGCTTTAGAATGTTTGGATTTATTTATTAAAAATTTAACGAGTTCGAACTCGAACGCAAAAAAAAATTAACAAATCGAGTTTGAACAAGCTCTTATCGAACTGAGCTCGAGCCTGTTCACGAACGACTTTGTTCATTTGCAGCCCTAGTTTTGTGATTTATTTTAAGGACTGGGTGTTGGTGTTTACAGTTATGGTTTGGTTAGGACTTTTTTAGTTGATTTTTTTGAGTTGTGATTTTTTTAGTTTGGGATTAAAAAGTTTATTTGAGTTGATTTTTCTGACTTTATTAATTTTTATAAAGAAAAAAATAAAATGATTATGATTTGGATGTGACATTTTATCTTATTTACCTATTTAACCTATTTTGTCTTTTGTGTTTTTTTAATTCTAACTATTTTTGCCAAACTTAAGCAATGGTTGGAGTATTATTTCTAGGTTGTAATGCCAAAGCTTGGAATTTAAATCTTGAACATTGAGTTGCCGTTTGGCAACAATTTTTTGCCTAAACAAGTACAAAAAAAAAATAAAAAATAAAAATAAATAGATCAAATAAGTCAATAAAATAAAATGTTATATCTAAGTCATAATTATTGTTTTTTTTTCTCATAACCATTACATTCAAATAAAAAAAAGTCAAAAGTTCTCTCCAAATAAAACTAATTTAATCAGACTAAATTAATAAAAAAAAAAAAATCAAATTATATTAACTTTTTCCAAACGAAGCTGAATGTGCTGGAAAAGGAACACAGCTTTGAAACGATTTGTCAAGAGAAACAACAACAATATGCATTCAGTATACAAAATGTTTTTGTGTTTGTGTTTGTGTTGTGAAATAACTATATTGGAGGTAAAAAAGTACAGAGGCCTTGGAATGGTCCCTGAAAACCAAACTTTAAAAAGGAAGCTTTATTACTCAAGCCTGTCATTGATAACATGACAGCTGAGAACCATAGCTGTATCTGAATTGGTGATGTCACGAACACGGCCTGTGTCACCATCACCAGTACCCTAGAATTAGGTTACTCAGGTCCAGGAGTGGATAATACGTACAGTGCTTTTTTTTATTAACAAGAGAGGGGCGTAAAAATGACCCATGGGTCGCTAAACCCTTTGTGGCGCCGATTTCGACGGCTCACGGGTCATTTTTGTTAAAAAAAAAACAAGAAAGGCCCAGGTGGCCCAACTAAACTTGGGCCTGAGACTAGGCCGTGTGTTTTGGAAACCTGTCTAGCTCGTGAACCCGGTTAACTCAAAGCCCACTCAAAGCTCGCCTCAAGGCACGCTCCGCTTGACATCTAGGGTCATTTTTAGTAGGAAAAAAAAAAAAAAAGGTGCAGGTCTAGCCCAAGCTTGAGCCCAAACCCAAATATCCTATGGGCCTGAGCTTGGGCCTAAACTTAATTTTTTGACTTGTGGCCCAGCCTAGTTTGAATTTTAGCGGGAGCTAATGTGGCACAGACCAAATTTACACCCTTGCAATATGCTCAAATACTGAATATGCTCTCAAATACTCACCCCTCGTAAATGTATGTTCTATGGTTGCTGTGGTTTCAAAATTGATATGGTTCTACGGTTTGCAAATGTATGTTCTATGGTTACCATCCCCAAATGTATATTCTATGGTTACAATTTTACCATCCCCAAATCATACTAAACATACATTTGGGGATGGTAAGCAAAATTGTTTCCTGTGCCAACCTCTTTCATGGTGAATTGTTGGCAGTTCAATGGTTTTTCATGTTGAATTGTTGGAAGTTCAATGGTTTTGGGGACTGGAAGCTCCACAACAGAAGGGGCGACATGTTGCAAACTACCTCTCTCTCTAGATGGTTCAAACGTTGATGCATACGAAGTATTAGATACAATGCATTTTAAGTTACAAAACTTCACTGAATTCATGTTCACTCTGAGAAGCTTACAAATAACAAAAAATTTACTGGAAGAAATTGGCAAAATTTGAATGCTATCCACATTACAAAGTAAGGCTCAATCTAATGACTTATCAGAAAAAGTTTATCCTACCCATTTGGATAGTACAAATCTAAAAAAGAAATAAAAACAGAAGCTTGCAATCTGCCATGAGACAGCAATGGAAGTTCAGAGAGCTTTACATAAACTTAACCAAGCGAAGCATCAAAATTTTCAATTCTCTTTGTAGATTAATTCTTCACATTCTCAATCTAAAACATTGAGAGATATGATATCTGACCCAGATGCACACCAATCCACGAGCAGTCAGATTCAAACACCAGAAGGAAGCTTGAAGGCAGCAATAAATGAAGAAAAAAAAAGAAAGTTACCGTTCCCATGCCTTAAATATGTTATCTAGCCTCTACCAAGGAGGAAGCCTCTTTAGAAGAATAGGGCCAGAATGGTGAAAGTTCAACAACTTTCCCAACGATGATGAGCGTAGGCGATATTAATTGGGCTGATGTAATTTCGTCAGCAAGATCCTTTAGTTCAGCAAAAACCTGCGGAATTGGAAAGGTAATTGCAATCAGTCATTCACAATAAGCTAGAAGCAGTGTCATGTGACACGATACAGATATGCTGACATGGCAATTAAAAAAAATACAGGGACACTATGCTTGGAACACGTTAAAAATTTAAATTTTTATAATTTTATTATATGTCAATATGGATAGTACACTAAAATGTAATTTAAAAAAAGAAAGAAAAGAAAGAGTAAACATTCAAAACTAAGAAGTCATCCCTTGGAAGTAGCTAATCTCATACATATTGTATGTACATTTGGTTGCACAAATGGCATAGTATCGTAAACATTATCAAGATATCATTCATGTAACAATTACATTTTAAATCTATAAATGCTTCAACATGTATTTAGAGTGCACAAAAAGTGCCGGTGCTTCTTAAACTGTAAGAAACCGGGAAGTTTTAACACATAAGTACATACATAGGACTTGTTCGGTGTAACTTTTAGTAAGTTGAAGGTTGATAAGTCGAAAGCAGAAGCTAAAAGCACCTTTCCCCTTGCTTACTAATAATAAGATTTTATTAACTCATTTAAATTATTTATGCCTCATAAGCTGTAAGCAGATGTTGCACCAAAAACTCTGATAAATTTTCAAAAAAAAGAAAGAAAAAGAAGCTATAAGTAGCTCCATAAGTTGCACCAAATAGAGCCCTATATACTCCTATGTCTAACTTGATGCCCAAGTAGACAACATAAGAAAGGTCAACCTTGAAGATTGTAATTTCCTTAACATGTTTTGGTGACCCAAGTGCAAAAAAGATAAAAAAAATAAATAAAAAGGTTCTACCTATCTTAGAAATAAGTACAAAGTATAACGGACTTAAAATTGTTTCATAATAATAGTCATTTACTTTCTTCTATTATATTAACATTATTGTCAGATTTAACTTTATAGGTCTGCCATAAACAATTTGAGGCTCTTCAGTCCGTGATTTAACTTTTTTCTCCATTCTACTCTGTCAAAGGCTATATGCTCAATTAAATAAAATAAATTCATATGTTGGTCATCATTGCATCTATAAGTCATCGTTGTACAAAACCAAATCATTTTAGTGTGTTCTTCCTCAACTTATATTCTATTGACGCCACTACTACCATTTCACAAATATATTCATTTCCAATTCTTTCCTAGTCTTATCACATCCATTTAAGTATTTTTCATCTTAGTTACACTCATTTTATGAACGTGTTGTTTCTTAGTAGTGCAATTTTGCACCACAAATCATCACTAACCTTATAGTTGTTCAATAACAATTTTCTTTTAATTTTGTTCATATTCGTCGATCACAATTTGATAAATTCATTCCTTCATTTGAGTTAACCTATTTCAATTCTATAAATCACAACGTCTCCAAGCCTAACCATCCTTATTAAACCTAGGTAATGAATTCACTATTTGTTATCTCTTGATTTTCAATATTCACTTATCCATTATTTCTGCTTCTAATGTCACTAAAATTGCATTCTACATATTCAATTCTAATATTGATTCCTTCATTAGTTTCATCCACTAGAACAATATTATCAGTGAATAACATACTCCATGGAACATCATGGATGTATTTAGTTGATTCATACATGACTAAGGCAAATAGGTAAGAAATCAAATTTGACCCTTGATACAACCTTAAAGTGATTGAAAATTCACTAGTTTCTGAAATAGGTGATCAAATCATAATCACAAGTCCGTAATGCATGTCTTTTATCACATCATTGTAACTTTGGTCACATTTTTTCTTCAACACCCACCATATTATATCTTTAGGCACTTTATCATAAGCTTTTTCTAAATCTACAAAAACCATATGTAAATCCCTCATTTTGTTTTCTTATACTTCTCTATTAATCTTCTTAATAAATTTATTACTTTCATTCCCTCATTAGGAAACTCAACATTCCAAATCTTTTCAGCAACTTTTTCCAACAATAACAATTCCCTCGTAAACTCTAACCACCAAATAATTCAAGTACTTGCGGTGACCGTTGGGAGATAACCCTAGGGCTGAGTGTTTTGGGTCTCCACCATTAGAAAAGATTGGTACGAGGTTGGACAGGTGGAACAGAGCTTTGTTTTCTAAAGTAGGTATATTCTTTTATGTAGTATTTCAATTTATTATTTGCCTAGAGATTCCGGTTAGGGTAGAAAATAAGATTGAGAAAATGATGAGGAATTTCTTGTGGAAACGCATAGATGAACGGAAAAAGAATCATTTGGTGAAACAAGAGGTGGTATGTCTACCTAAAGATAAAGGGTATCCTGCTATAGGAAACATTGTGGTAAGAAATATCGCTTTCCTTAAAAAGTAGTTATGGAGATCTTGCATCGAGTGTATTTTTTATGACATTCTATTATTAAGAGTAAATATGGGATTTAAGCTAATGGTATGGCATGGATTGTCTTGTAATTAAGAAGGAATTGTCGATTTTCATGAAAATAAGTGCACTTATTTGGGTCACAACACCTCTTTACTTTTTTGCATATCTTTTCATAAAAAGTCAAGAAGTATACTAATTTAGATCATCCCATGTACCCCCTATTGTTCGTCTTTTTTCCCATTTGTTGTCTTTGAAAGTGACACTTCTTTTGATGTTTTGTTTCCATATTTGTATCGTCTGTTTTGTTCTCATAATGTTTCCATTACTTCTGTGGTTTTATCTCATTAAAAAGGAGACCTAATCACAATCTTCATCCTCAATGATACACTATATGTAAGAAAAAAAAGAAAAAATCTTTGAATCATTTATTTTTGTATTGCCTATTGGCTTTGTCTAAATAGGGCTTTTCCAATTGGTGGATGTTTGTGGGGTGGCTGTTCCATCTTGTTCCCAAATGCTTTTTTGAATTTTGGCATTTCAGGTGCAACAAGAAAGCAATATTTTTTGTGGGATTGCATCTTTTATACACCATTAAGTTATTTGGTTGAAGTATAATGCTAGGATTTTTACAATAAGATAAAGGATGTTGATTCTTTATGGGATAAGGTGTGTTACCTGTCACCGTCTTTTTAGAGGAATTCCACTATTTTTGATTTCCAGAGACATGAGGAAGGTGTTATACCTGTCGCACTTTGTTTTTGAATTTCTTTCTTTGGACTACTTGTTCTCTTTTGTATTCAATTTAAATAATATTTCTTTTGTTGCTAATGAAAAAATAGTAATTAATAGTGTAAGATTTGGGGCCACTGTTTGCATGTTTTCTGGGAGATTTTATTTCAAATGTTGAAATAAATAACTCACATTACGAATTTCACATTCAAGGGGACGAATTTGAGCCTTTAAAAGCTAAGAGTGCACATATGAAATAATGCCATTTCCATGGGATGTTCTGAACATTTTCCTTTTTGATACACAGCTAGTAAAATACATTTTTCCACAAGTAGCATGGATTCAAGACTTGCCATATGAAAATGAAAACAATAGAGAAAAAATTGTCACCCCCTAATCATTTTTATTCATGTCATGAAATTTGAGAGCCATTCCAAGGCATTCCGTATACTGATGATAATAAAGTTAACATTCGCCAATTAAAAAAAAAGAAGAAAAAGAAGACAGATAATAACGTTCATGTTAATGAGATGTCTTCCACCATTTTCATGTCTGAAAGCAGCAGGATCCTAACTTGGTGTATGATGATGGGTCTATGTAGATATTTGGGTAAATTACAATTTGCATCTTTGCATTTTACATCAAATTTCACTTTTGTTCCCTCAATTTTCAATTGTAATAGTCAACCTCTTATGCTTTCTGTCAAATTGAAATGTGCCCCTTTTGTTAGTTTGGTGTTAAATAAGGGTGAAGGAATCAGTCATCTAAGCAATACGTGACATTTTTCTCGTTTCATTAGCATAAAATTTCACTTTTGTCCTTGCACTTTTACCAAATTCTCAGTATGGCACCTCTACCTTTAATTTCTATTAGCCTCTTTAACAGTAGATGGATGGAAGGGCGACATTACTCTCGACTTAAAAGTGTAAGAAGTTGACTCACAATTGAAAATAGGACCAAAGTGAAATTTTGGTGAAATTGTAGGTTTGTTAAGTGTAATTAAACTTAAGATATTTTTTAGTTTCCATTGGTAGAGTTCTAACAATAAAACTATTGAACAAAACAGTTAACCATTGATAAATTGCTAGAGGAATCAAACCTTTAGGCAAGCTACATGGAAATCATGCATGCTAGTGAAATGTAATCTAATAAAAAAAAAATTTCTTCACATTTTGTCTTTGATATGCTTCACATAGAATGGTCTTTGATTGATAATTTGTGAACCTGAATGAATGAATTAGCAAAAATGAGACATGGAGCAAATAAGGCGAAAATAAGTCAAGACCATGATTGCTTACCACACGTTGTTGAGGTGTAGTCCCTCGCTCAACTGCAGCAGCTGGTGTATTTGGTGGCAAACCATGATGCATCAACTTGAAGGCCAGTGAAGGAAGAGTTGACAAACCCATATAAACAACCAAGGTTGAATCAGGGTCAGCTGAATTTTCTGCTACAAACAAGGGGTCCGTTCCTCCTTTCCTAGAGTGGCCAGTAAGAAATCTAACACTATTTGCAACACCCCGGTGAGTTAATGGAATGCCCAGCTCTGCTGCTATTCCTGAAGCAGCAGTAATACCTACAAATCAATGAACATATTAATCATCATCTCTTCATTTGTTGAGACAAAAGCACTTTTGAGTCAAAGAGAACATGCTAAATTGGTTACATACAACAATGGGGGTAAAGTATCAGAATAAGAAAACTGCTAGGTTTCCATGCACTGAGCCACCTCATGTTGCAACATTAGGTTCTGCGAGGAATCCACCCTGATGTACTCCATATAAATAACCTTTTTATTATTTTTAGCTTAGTAAAGAAATTGCATTGGAAAGAACCAAACGGTAGAAACCTGTATACATGGGTATACACAGCAATTTTTAAGTGAGAAGATGATAATAAACTTTTGAGTAAGTTTTTCTCTCATACTTGCTTCAATTACATTGGGAGATTCCTGCTTGTAAGGAAGCAACAGGTGAGATTTTTCTGTACATGAAAAGGAAGTCCTCAGCAATGTACTGCATATTTTTGCATAGTGAATGTGATTGAAACTCCCATCACCTGAACTCTATGGGACAGATTCTCACATCTATTAGTGCAACTTCCCCATACTAGTTCGCTTTCCATAATCTAATGAAAAAAAAAAAAAAAACAGTTCTCTATACCCTTAGTTTGCTTGTCCTTAAAGTGTATGATAAATCTTTCTATATTTTCCAGGAAAGGGCAAAGTTCTCCAAATAAAGGTAATGATAAATAAAAAGTCTAGAATACCAATAGAAGGAACTCAACATCAATTTGTTAAACAACTCGGGATTCAATTTATTGAAGTAAGTTTCATTATCAAGTTATTAGGGCAAAAGGAAAACATATGAGCCTCATTTCAATGATGAGACTTAGAGCTTTACAGTCTATGTCATATACCTGGAATGACTTGCACTTGAATCCCTTGTTGCTGCAGGAAATCCATCTCCTCCCCACCCCTCCCAAACACCTAACAAACCGACAAAAATGTCAAAATATTTAGGATAATATATTTATCAGGGGTAAAAAACATAGCATAACAAATCCAAGATAATTTCATGGAAGTTGATTACTATAACATTTAAGTGGTCACGCACCAGAGGATCACCTCCTTTAAGTCTTACAACAGTAGCCCCAGCTTCCGCAAAACTCAAAAGCAACTCATGAATCTCCTCCTGCAAATAATCCCCAGAAATAAGTCTGTCATGCAATGACACTCCCTTTGATAGTTAAGAAGATGAAGGGAACAAAAAAGGAAAGAAAATTGTAGAACTGAATTGTTCATAATTTGGGAATGATAAAATATTGAACTCATTTTAGTTGATCATAATCCTTTACTCGGCCCTGTGGCCACTACAGAGACTTATTTGTTTCCTTTCTTTTTCCTTAGGTAGCATTTGGTTGGCTGGAAAAGGGTGAATTGAATGGAATGATTATTACTCAGCCTCCCTATGGAATGACAAGTATCCCGTGAATGATAATTTTATTTGTAATGCAATTTCTATCATTCAAACCTTTATGCATTACTATGCTTTCGACTCAATCTAATAATCTACCTATCAAGCACTAATTTTTAGTAAACCAACGTAAGAATGGATATTTTGATGGAACAATCATTTTGTTCCATCTTCACCAAACACTACCTTAGCTTTCTATCGTAGGATTAGGAATTTTGAAATGGAGATTACACTTAAGAAGATGAAATCAAATAAGACTTTAGGACCCGATGATATCCCTATTGAAGCTTAGAAGTGTTTAGATAAAAAGGAATTGCTTGGTTGACTAGGTTGTTTAGCAAAATTTTGTTGACTAGGAACATGCTAGATGAGTGGAGGAAGAGTATTTTAGTGCCAATCTATAAGAATAAAGGAGATGTCTAGAATTGCAACAACTATAGAAGAATCAAGCTAATGTGTCATATAATGAAAGTATAGGAGAGGGTGATGGAACGCTGATTGCGAGATATAACAGAGGTGTTAGAGGATCAATTTGGGTTTATGCCTGGCAGGTCAACAATGGAAGCGATCAATCTTTTGAGGAGAGTAATAGAAAAGTATTGAGAAAAGAAAAGAGACATTTATATGGTGTTTATTGACCTTGAGAAAGCATATGATAGAGTATTTCGGGATATAATATGGTGGGTGTTAAAAAAGAAAGGGGTGACAAAATATTACATTGATGTGATTAGGGACATATATGAAGGGGTGGTAACCACTATTAGATCATCTGCTAGAGAGATAAATGAATTTCTTATTATTATAGAGTTACACCAAGGATCTACCTTAAATTCTTATTTTTTTGCTTTTGCTTTAGTTATGAATGAGTTGACGAGAAATATTTAGGATGACGTGCCATGGCATATACTTTTTGTAGATGATATCGTGTTAGTGAATGAGACTAGAGAAGGACTTAACACAAAGTTGGAGATTTGGAGAAAAGTACTTGAATCTAAAGGATTCCGGATAAGCAGAACAAAGATAGAGTATATGGAATGTAAATTTAGTAACAATAACGATGAAAGCAGAAGAGAAGTGAAGATTGAAACCAAGAATTGCCTAAGAGTGAACATTTTCGTTATTTAAGGTTGATGATTACAACGACGGAGGAGATTGATGTGGCCCATAGGATTAAGGTGAGATTGCTTAAGTGGAGAAGTACGTCTGGGGTACTGTACGATAAATGAATACCCACTAGACTAAAATGAAAGTTCTATAAAATAGCTATTAGACCAGCGATGTTATATGGGACGGAGTGTTGGACAACCAAGAAACAACATATAAATAAGATGAGTGTTGCTGAGATGAGAATGCTAAGGCGGATGTGTGGCAAGACTAAACCAGACAGAATTAGGAATGAGTGTATTTGGAAATGGATATGAATAGCACCGATAGAAGATAAATTGAGAGAGAATCAATCGAGATGGTTTGGTCATATTCAACGGAGACCAACAGAGGTAATAGTAAAGAGATGCGATGTAGTGACGATAAATGAAAGTGTTAAGGGATCTGCTAAGCCTAGATTAACGTTGGCTAGAGATATAAATCTTTTTAATTTGTCTAACGAAATGACTTTTGATAGAGCTGCGTGAAAAAAAGGATTCATCTAGCCAATCCCATTTGATGGGACTTCAGCCTTGGTTTGGTTTGATTTGATTTTTTTTCCAAAGTTTCTTGTTTTTCCTCTATCTGTCTCTCTTCCTCCACAGAAGATTGGTAGAAATCAAATGCCAACCAAATAGCAGGGTTCAAACAAGATAAACCCAAATACAATAACTTCCAAAACAACATGACAAAATCAGAGACCAAAGAAAGAAATGAAGCAAACCCACTGTCCAAATTCATGGACATTTCTATTCATCCGTACAACCTACTTGCAAATATCAAAATAACAACAAATATACATTTGACAAAATGCACATATAGAAAAAATACTGACCTGGGTTCGGCTATGGTACCCAGCAGTCTTGCCAACATAGAGAAGCCTAGCATCATCACCCACCAAATTCAACACCTCATTGGACACCAATCGATCATACAACAAAAGATGAGCGCTCTGAATCACTCTCACAGCCTTCACTGTCAACAGTTCCGGGTCACCAGGTCCTGTACCCACCAAGAACACGTTCCCGGGTCCCCTCCCTCTCTCTCCTCCAAACCCACCACTCTCTCTCTTCTCTCTCAACACCTCAAGCAGCCTCTTCAGCTCGGGAAGCTGCAGAGCTATGTCATAGTCTCGGATTGAGTCCGGATCAGGTGGGACAGGGCAGGAAATGGGATGGTCCAATTGGTTCTTGTATAGCCAGTTGTCTCTTTGGTAGCGCTCAATGGAGTGATTTTCTGTGAAGGGTGAGGAAGAAGAGGAGGTGTAGTGTATGGAACAAACTGGGTTCAAATTGAAGGAACTGGGTTTTCTGAATTGAGGTGAAGAAGAAGAGATTGAAGGAAGCTTATTAACAAGAGCCATGCCAACTTACAATTTTGAGAGGGAGAGAGAGATGGGTTTGGTCTAATGTGTTTTTTTAGTTAAATCCCATGAAGAGGGTTTGAATGTAGCCATATACTGAGGTATATACATATGAAGAGAGAGAGTTGAGTTTGAGTTTGGCTTTTGGGTTTGAATTTTTGGGGAGGTTGAGAAGGCAAAGGTAGCTTTTGGGGGTTTGAGTGGGACATTTGTTCTTTGGGAGTTAAAAAAATGAGGTTTTGGAAGAGAGAGTTTTTATTGGCTATAGTTGGACTGTTTGAATATGCTAGGCAAGGAACCAATTACTGAGAATGTGAAAACACTTGAAAAAACAAAGAATGACCTTGAAGGGTACGTGGCTGGTGCCTATTGGTTCATATTCTGATGTTTTGTGGGAAAGAGTTGTAGGGTGGAAGAAATTGTGGAACCTGAAGTTGTAGCGGAAGTGGGGAACTGGAGGCGGCCGTGGGGGTGTTGGGGTGGGCCCTTGGATGGATTTAATAATGGGCCATGAATGATGTAGAATGGTTGGGCCTTTTTGTGAGCCGGACCTTGTCAACTTAGAAATAGAAACCCAGATGGATCCTATGATTAGTACAAGGTGCCAGGTCTATCCAAGCCCATGTATAATATATATTTCTTTGTTTTTTTTACTACAAAAGAAATTTAAAAAAAAGAAAAAGAAAAAGAAAAAGTACTCGCATCATAAATCCATTTTTGAAAACTTTGGAGCTATTGCTCCAAGCTCTAATTTTTTTGGATCTATAAGGATAATAACAATTTAAAAAACGAATTTGTTTATCTATTTGTGTATATGTCATTTATTTGTTCACTTAATTTATATATTTATTTATATCACCATTACTAGTCGCAGCCAACCACCTTTAACGACATTTTCGGTGACCAACAATGGTCCAACAACAGTAGAATAAAAATAGAAAGAAAAAAAATCGTATCCACCAAATAATTTCATTAATCACATCCTTACAATTAAAATAAAATAATCACTAAACTTAATATCATACATGCCCATAAAATAATATTTTCAAGAGGAATGTTGAATCTTAAACAAAAGGAATTTAAAGCGAGCCCATTGGGCAATCTATCATTCACCAGGTCAATTGCAATTTGCAATTTGAGAATTGGATAATGCAATATTGTTCCAACCTTTCTCCACAATAATAGTTAAGCCCGTGTAAATTGATGTCCAGTGTCCACCACGTTAGTGCTCATGCCTCTTCCTTAGGGTGCAAATGAATTGAGCTATTTGCAAGTTGGCTCAATTCAACTTTTAACTCATTAAACACTCGACTTATTTAATAAACAAATCGAACTCAAGATCGAATATTAAACTTGTTTAGTAAACGAATTGAACTCAAACTCGAATAAACTCGGCTCTTTTATTTTTATTTAAATTATATAATAAATATATTATTTATATATTACATAAATACATTATTTATGTTTTAAATAATATAAATAATATTTTTTATTTAAACAATGGTCGAGCCGAGTTTGAGTTTCATAAATATTATCAAGCCGAGTTGAGCTCAAACTCAATAAACAAGCTTGATAAGTAAACAAGCCGAGTTTGAACTCAGTAAAGCTCGGCTTGACTCATTTGCAATCTTACTCTTCCTTGTACGATAATTATGAATTTGGAGATCTTGCTGTGCTCAAAGGCGCAACAGGATGTTGTGCTCCTTTGTGGAGGGTTCTCCTGAGTCTCTTTTGATAATCCGAACTGTTTATATTGTAAGGTTTGTCAAGTAAATCATTCATATAAAAAAATCAAGTTGATTAGATATTTGTAGCCTACAACAAAAGCCATTTGTTTTTATAAAATAAACGGTTAACATAATTTTCATAAATTTTTAAAAACAATTAGAACTTAATCATGGAGTTACAAATATTTGATTAACTTAATTTTTCATATAGATAATATTCTTGACGAACCTTACAATATAAATAGTTCAGATCATCGAAAGAGACTCGGGACGACCCTCCACAAAGCGGCACAACATGCTTAAGGCACAACAGCACCCCAGGTCCATAGGTTTTGTATATTTTTTTTAATGAGAGCCATTATTCTCATTTTATTTTGTTCCAAATACACTTATTTTTTTATCATTTATTATACATAGTTATAATAATATATTTTCACACAAAATACTCTCCTTGAAAAACTAAAATCCCAAGGGTATTATTTAGAACAAGAAGGGATATTTGGAGTGAAATTAGACGGAAACAGTGGCTCCCTTCTTAATGTACTATTAAGTTCTAAAACGTATATTTTTTAAATATTTTTTAAGAATATTAATAAATAAAAAAAGAACAAGGCTTATAGATTAATAATTTGGGAAATTACCCACAGATCCCATGTGGAATATGTGGACACCATTTAATCCATAACTTTTTAGTACATCCAAAAGTCCTTTCCTCTCTCTCTCTGCTTTTTGCTTCCCTTCCTCTCTCGTTTTTTTTTTCTGCATTTTTTTCTCATCGTGTTTGTCATGGACGACGACCGGTGATCATGTCTTTCTCCATTGATCAGGGTTCACTGATAACCGCCAACCATCGAAATCAACTCGTGACTTCACTCTCACCAACGGCGAAGATAATATATTTCCGACGAAGAAGATAAAATATTTCTGACGAATAAGATGAGTGGATCTACTTAGATCTGATGTAGATCTACTCAGATCTACATCAGATCTAAGTAGATCTACATCAGATTTGGCTAGATCTAAACAAAAAATAGTTGCTGGAGTACAATCCTCTCTCTACATCCACCTTTCTCCTTCGATCTCTTTTTTTTTTTTTTTTTCTCTGCTATACACTTCTGTTTTTCTGTTCTAATGGAGAAAATTTTCGAATTCTGAACAAGTAGTTTTCGAGTTTAGTTACAGGCGGTGAAAACTGTAAAATTTTGCAGTTTCAAAATTTTTTTGGTACTGGAATGAATCATTGTATAAAACTGTAAAATTTTTACAGTTTCATAACATGTTTTTCAGTTTGATTAATAAGGATAAATGCTTAATAGATTTTTGTTTTGAAACTGTAACATTTTACAGTTTCAAAACTACTTTTCAGTTTGATCACTATTTAGAGATTATTTGCTTGAACCTTACAAAAATTGAAAATAACATATGTTTCCCCATTGTTACTGTTTTTTGTCGTTTCATTTTTTTTTCCTTTTAGTTTCAATATTAGCACATTTTGCTATGTTTTTTTTGTTATAATTTATCCATTTATTCTTTTTTTCCAGCAATTTCTAGACATTCCGGTGAGTCTCCAGTGATGTTCTTAACGTCCAGTGAACGTTCTGAACATTCCGGCGACTTCCATTAAAGTTCTTAACACTTCGGCGAACTTCGGCGAAATTCCGGACTTCCCGGTGATACTCCGGCGACTTCCCGGCGATGTTGAACATTCCAAGAGTCTCCGGCGACCGTTTGACGGAAGTTTACGGTAGTAAGATGTGAACAGTGTCTGTAATTTAAAAAAAAAAAAAAGGATTTTTAGTAACAATTAAAATGTATTGGACTAATTGGTGCAAGTATTTTGTTTTAAGATTAGCTGGATTTTGAACTTGGTACATGAGACTTATCAGTAAGTTCCCCATAATAAATTTAGCCGATAGATTGGGCCCGTAAGTTCCCTCTATTATAACCAAAACCGTAAAACCCAAAGGTCCACTGTGTTGACTTAAATCACATATTAATAAAATTAAATAATTTATTAGTATAAATCAAACCAGCTATCCACCTATTAGCACACACCTTCTTTATTTATTTATTTATTCTTTTTTAATACTTAATTTTTAACCCATACGTAGCCACATATATATACACATATATCCCCTCATACCTCCACCCCTACCACCCCTACTCCGATACTCCAACCGTTCACTTGCTTTCCCTACTACCCCACCCTCCCTTCCCTTCCTCTGCACTTTAAGAGTACAACAACAAAAAATTGTACTCTAACCCAATGGTGATCTTGAGGTTTTACGAACCCTATGTGAACCCTGTGTGAAACTTTGACGTGCGCTTTTTATATATTCACGCACTAAAAAAAAATTATTTCTATATATAACTACAAAAATTTTTTTTACTAAAATTTACGTACACAGACAGCAAAATTCAATTCACAATAAAGAAAAAAACACCAAAACAATCTAAAATATACACATATATAACATATTTAGTCACATATACATATACACATATATCACCTCGTACCTCCACCCCCACCACTCTTACTCCGATACTCCTCTAACCTTTCACTTGCTTTCCCTGCTACCTCTCCCTTTCTTTCCTTCCCTTCCCCTGCACTTCAAGAGTACAACAACAAAAAACTTTACTCTAGCCCAATGGCCGATCTTGAGGTTTTACGAACCCTAGGTGAAACTCTAGCGTACGCTTTTTATATATTCACACATTAAAAAAAAAAAAACTTCTATATATAACTACAAAATTTTTTTTTACTAAAATTTACGTACACAGACAGCAAAATCCAATTCACAATAAAGAAAAAAACACCAAAACAATCTAAAATTATAATACCTAAATACAAAATAAACAAATTGTAGCAAAACATTACTTAAACATTTCTCTCTTTGCAATTTTGGTTGTGAAAAATCTAGAAATTCCTTAGATATTGATTTGTGATTATATATCAATTTTAAGCAGTAAATAACAATCCCAATCAAACAATCAAAACAAATCGACGCAACGATTTTAATGTAGAAAAATCACAATTGGAGCGCCTCCAATTATGATAAAAAAATCACGGGCAAAAGTTCACAAAACAATCCGCTAAGAAAACATAAAGGAATTACACAAGTGTACTCTCAATTATCTAGCAAATCCACACTCGAATCGAACCAAGGCCTATATGCCTCTTCGAGACCAGTCTTCACCTCGGAATTGTCTTACCCAACGTTGAATCCATATCGCCGATGTTGAATCACGATGATGAGCCACTCTGGAATCCACCTAAGCTTTAGGCCCCGAATTTCACGGAATCCACCAAAGAACAACTCTCTCTTTTGTATTGAATAAATAAAACAAACAAACCCTTTGATATGATCCACTCAATTCTTGATTAATCTCTCACAGATATCAAAGGAAAACCAGCAAAGAAGCTCCAGATGGAAGCCGTATCCTAAAATCTGACTAAACCGTACTTTTTATAGCAAACTGTTCCGCGATTTCCACTCGAGCGCAAGAATGACCGCTCGAGCGGACTGACGCTCGAGCGCAAAAACAAAACTTCTAGTATTTTTGCAGATAGTTCGAACTTCTGGAACCAAAGATTCTCCGCTCGAGCGCACAAATGGTTGCTCGAGCAGACAAGCAACTTCGACTGTAATTTTGCTTTTGGCTTCGGGGGCACTGCCCCTCGACCTCGCCTGGGCACTGCTTCGGACCCGCCAAGAGGTGTTGCCCCCTAGACCTTCGCGAGCTGACCGGTCAGCTTGATCCCCGATATAGTCAGCGAAGTGGCAAACATGATAGGACATAGTCAGCGAAGTGGCAAACATGATAGGATTCAGATCACAAACTCCTCTGCATAGGCACAATTCGGTTTAGAATCGCATCTAAAACTCATAGCCTCACTGAAATAAAAGAGCGAATAAAATTACAATTGAAAGGAGTTTTGTCAAACGAGATTGCCAAAAATAAAAACCTAACAATCTCCCCCTTTGATAATGCCGTGACAAAACACATCTAACAAATCAAATCCTAATCACCCTAGCCCATTACAGCCAACAAAAGCAAACTTCATTCTCAAGGTCATGATCTGCAAAACAGCTATTAGTGCCATAATCTCCAAAACAACTATCAGTGCCACAAGAGTATATGAAAAAACAATAGACATATGACAAGATTGGAACATATAGCATGAGTAGATGAAAATCCTAAGGCACATGCACCCTCAAACTTTCTCCTCTTTTTTGTCATGAATTGTCAGAGAAAGCTTAATCAACTATAGTAAAAGCATAAATCACACAAGCAATGATATGATGATATAATTAGTAGTAGAATGCAAGAAAGAAACAATAAAGAAGCAGTGCATAGCAACATGCAAAGCAACTAAAGCCAACCTCCCTTACTAAACAAATCAAAGATAAACCAAACTCCCCCTCACTAAAAGCAAACACAAACACTGAAAACAATGAACAAGAAAAAAGAAATATGGTGAAGCAAGCAAGGAATTTCAAATTTGTACCTTAAAACACACAAGATTATCCAAGAAATACAATTACTTGAAAACACAATGTGCACAGCCTCTAGAAGATTCCTTATAAAAGAAAGTGATGTATTATGTGAAAAGCATAGATCCTATGATAAAAGTGTGTGTGTGACTCTTGGAGTTCGCCAAATATTAGATTCAAATCCTAGTAGCGATCTGAAAGCTGGACCTCCGGCAAGAGAATCTTAGCACAACTAAGGAAAGTCAAACAACTAGGAATCAAGGGGTATTTGTTGAGTAAAAGCGGAGGCTCCCTCTCAATTAATGAATCTTTTTTTTGTTCATTCTTTCTTTTGCACATTCTTTCTTTTCTTTCTTGTGCACATTTTTTTTCTTTCTTTTGCATGCTCATTGGCAGCTAACACGCTCAAGAGTATGGAAACCGAACTAGAGAAGCATGGAGACAATAAGGATAGTCTAGTTGGTGACTCTGAGGTAGCCTTTTCCTCATGCCTTGACTGCAAAGAACTGAAGGGAAAGCCGTGGAGATGCAAAAAGATGGAAGGTGGTTAAGAGACTCAACATCACCCATGATGTGCTAGTATAGGTCAATTCCTCTAGAAAAACAAAAGACACACTACTAGAGGTCCATAGAGAAAATTGATTACAAAGATGAAAGATTCTGATATTTGCTAATCCAAGAATGTGTACAAAATGAGACATACTAATCAAAGTATACACACTCCAAAATGAGTAATGATCACAGAAGGCACACACATATTAACATGTAATGGATATTCTTATCAATTCCAATATACTAAGGACTTATCAAAAATTTCAAGCTTGCAAAACCATACTAAGAAAATCTTTTTGGATTTTTTTTTAAAACAAAGCAAGACAAAAAAATGAACAAGCACACGTTAAATGATACCACACATTAAATGACCCAAAAGGAAAAAACACAAAGAAACCCTCCTCAAAAAAAAAAAAAAAAAAAATGAATAAGAACTTAACACAAGTCAAGTTTTCTCACCCAAACCGCTTTAGTATAAACAAAGTTGTGAGAATTACGGTTCTTGCGTGGTGTCTTGATGTTGTGGTTTCCTTTCCTTTCAATGGGAACTCATCTCGATGCGGTTTCCAACTTCCTATTCCTAGGTCTAGACAAATGCAAACTATTGGTCTCAAGCACATCAAAATAGCAAGGTCTATTATGACCTTAACCTCATTACGACCAATAAAGTGTCTCCTATCCCACGAGATGTTGGAATTTCTTCAATCTCTATGAGACACTCTCTCATGCAACTCATAACAATAAGGGCGAATGTGACCATACATACCACAATGATGACAAATAAAAACAGAGTATACCTTCTTTTCTTTGGCCTTACTAACTCTAGGAAGTTTGAGAAGTTTATCCGCATATTGAATATTTTGTTCTCCCTTTCCTTGAGTTCTTGTATCAAGCGATGTAGATATACTCCCTTTTTGCTCTTTGTTATCACCAAAGCCAATGCCACTCTTGTCATAACACATTTGTTGAGACTCAATGATATTGTCCAAAGTTTTTGATCCTTTGTTCCAAAGACCAATAGTAGCCATAGCACACTTGAGCTCTTCCTCTTTCTTGATCATTATTTCTTCAAGGCAACTTAAGAGATCTTGAGAGTTTTAATCTTTTCTTCATACGTTGCATATATTTGCTGTAGATCATTCCTTTTTGTCTCACAAGTCAAGAGTTTCGCACAAAGAGCTTGTCGATCATTAGAAATCTAAATGGCAGCATTCTTAGCCTCAGAAATCTCCTTCTTTAATTTGGCATTCTCACTTTCATAGGCTTTGAGTTTGATAGTGAGTTTGTCATTCAATTTAGATAAGTTAAGAGATTTCTTATACAACTTTTCATAAGCTTGTTGAAGCTCATCATTATCACTCCTCGAGGATTCATCACCAGTGACATTCTTAGCTGACCTCTTTGGATACTCTATTTGTCCTTCAGTTTCGGAAGGCGCCAAGAAAGTAAAGAATTGTTCATGCCCCTCTTTGCCTTGTGCTTCGTTGTCACTTTTCTCTTTATCAGACTCTGATTCATCACTCCAGAAGGTTTTTTTCTTCCTCAAACGAGTAGGGCATTCTTGAGCAAAGTGGCCAAATCCTTGACATTCATAGCATTGGACTCTTTCAGAGTTCCCTTGTATTTTTCCTTTCTCATTCTTGGTTATAGAATTAATTTTGAATTTATCTTTACCTTTGGATTTATGAGTTGATTCTAAAAGATTAGGATTCTTTTTTAGAAAAGATTTTTTAAATTATTTTACAAAAGCATCCGTAATCTTGAAATCTATCTCACAATCCTTATCAGAATCCTTTCCAACTTTATGAGCACTACTTAAAGCAATATCATCTTTTTGTTTTTTTTTGAAATTTCTATGTGCCTCATAAGTTTGGAGATTTTCAACCAAATGATCCAACTTGAGGTTGTCAACATCTTAAGCCTTCTCAATAGCCGTAACTTTTGGTTGGAAATGATCGGGCAAGGACCTCAAAACTTTTCCCACAATCTTGGATTCCGATATTTTTTCACCTAAATTAAAGCTGGAGTTTACAATGTCACCCAACTTCGCATAAAATTCATCAAAGGTCACACTATCTTTCATTGAAAGGTTTTCAAAATTAGACGTGAGCCTTTGAAGTTTTGAGCGTTTAACTGAAGGAGTGCCCCCATGAATAGTCTGTAAGATATCCCAAGCCTCTTTTGCGACTTCACAATTGCAAATACGACTAAACTCTTCAGGTGTGACGGCGCAAAAAAGAGAATTGATAGCTTTACTATTTCAGCTACTATTTTGGTAATCAATTATGTTCTACTTATCAATTGGTTTGGGGAAAGATACTCTATCAATGGCAATCGTTGGTTCGGTCCACCCATACATGACAGATTGCCAAACTTTTTCATTAATAGATTTTAAAAACGATCTCATTTGAGCTTTCCAAAAAGAATAATTGGATTCATCAAGTAGGGGTGGTCGAACCATAGAATTTCCCTCACGAATTGAATTCATTATCACAAATCAAACAAGATCTCGCTCTAATAGTTTTTAAAAAATAGAGCGACCTGCTTTGATACCAATTGAAAAATCTAAAATCTCCTAAATATTGATTTGTAATTATGTATCAATTTTAAGCAGTAAATAACAATCCTAATCAAACAATCAAGACAAATCAACATAACGATTTTAATGTGGAAAAACCATAATTGGAGCACCTCCAATTGTGATAAAAAAAAATCACGGGCAAAAGCCACAAAACAATCTACTAAGAAGACATAAAGGAATTACACAAGTGTACTCTCAATTACCCAGCGAATCCATGCTCGAATCGAACCGAGCTCTATATACCTCTTCCAGACCCATCTTCACCTCAGAATTGTCTTGCCCAACGCTGAATCCATATCGCCGATGTCGAATCACGATGATGAGCCACTCTGGAATCCACCAAAGCTTTAGGCCCAAATTCCATGGAATCCACCGAAGAACAACTCTCTCTTTTGTATTGAATAAACAAAAAAAACAAACCCTTTGATATGATCCACTCAATTCTTGATTAATCTCTCACAGATATCAAAGGAGAACAAGCAAATAAGCTCTAGATGAAAACCCTAATACCTAAAAAGAAGATCTGGAAGCCGTATCCTAAAATCTGACTGAACCGTACCTTTTATAGCAAACTGTTCTGCGATTTCCGCTCGAGCGCAAGAATGGCTGCTCAAGCCTAGGAAGTGTCGCTCGAGCGCAAAAACACAACTTCCAGTATTTTTGCAGACAGTTCGAACTTTTGGAAAGATTCTTCGCTCGAGCGCACAAATGGTTGCTCCAGCGAACAAGCAACTTCGACTGTAATTTTGCTTCTGGCTTCGGGGGCGCTGCCCCTGACCCCTGCCTGGGCACTGCTTTAGACCAGCCAAGGGGCGCTGCCCCCTAGACCTTCACGAGCTAACCGGGCCGCTCGATCCCTGACATAGTCAGCGAAGTGGCAAACATGATAGGACATAGTTAGCGAAGTGGCAAACATGATAGGATTCAGATCACAAACTCCTCTGCATAGGCACAATTCGGGTTGGAATTGCATCTAAAACTCATAGCCTCACTGAAATAAAAGAGCGAATAAAATTACAATTGAAAGGAGTTTTGTTAAACGGGATTGCCAAGAATAAAAACCTAACAAGTTGCAAAATTATTAATTAAATTTGTATAATCTAACTAATCTATCATATCACTTTTAATGAGTAACATTGCTAACCCATTCAATATTTCTCGTGACCCAAAGATAAATTTTGATCAACTTTAATTTCGAACAAATTTTGTCCCCAAAAGCAATTGTAACTAAGGATTTTTGACCTAGTGGTTAGATAGTACCACTTTATAGTATGAAATTACATATTCAATTCTTATATAGGTGAGTTTGAACTCTTGAAACTACATCCCATGAAAAAAGAATATAGAAAATCTAAAAATTTAATCCTTCTTGAAACTATATGTCCATAGAAAAGAATGAAAAAGCTCCATGTTTGCTTTTCATTGGGCAATCCCACCAAAATGGAATCCTTCTTATTAATTAGCCTGCATTATATATTTATTTACATATACTGGACATTTTAAGTTGGTATTGATTTGTCTTCTATTTCTAGTTTTTTGAAATCTTTTGTTTATTCAACAATAATAGGTTATTGGAACGGTTGGCAAGGTGGGGGAAGGCTCGGCAGGAGAAGTGGAAGTGCAGCTAGGTGAAGATTCTCTCTATGTGATGGTGGGTGGTGGGGTTAGGGATATTGTATTTAGTTAGGAGATTTAAGAAAGAATTTGGAAAAAAGAAAAGAAAAAAGGTGTGTAAAATTAGGTCAAATACAGATATACTTTATTCATATTTTATCTACTTTTTTCATTTTCCTTTCTAAATTTCTTTTCAAATCTCCTAATCAAATACAATGTTAGATTAGAGTTTGAGAGGAAGGGAGGAACGTCGTGGAAGGAAAGGGACAAGCTAATGGCCGTTGACAAAGGAATTAGAGGGGACTACATACAACGATTGGGGCAAGAGAGATGTCTCTGATGGCAGAAATTGTTTTAATTGGTGAATAGAGATAAAATTAAAATTATTTAAGATGTTGAACCAAATAAATAAATAATTCAAATTTATGGTTGAGGCATCTAATGGAATGCTCAAAAAATTAAAATGCATTTAGAACCACACCGTGTTTGAATTTACCAAACTGCAATATCATATGGGAGTCCTTAATGACCAACAACGGTAAAACCTTAAATTTCTATTCCAAAACAATTCATGTGCTAAATTGTTGTCCAATTTTTTCTATAATTCATTCCAATTTTTTCTCAGCTTAATTCTGGCTTCATCACTTGCCAAGTAACTCTAGGTTGCTGTGCTCCCTTGTGAAGGTTCATTCTGGTTTTTTTTTTGATAATTTGAACTGTTCATATTATAAGTTTGTCGAGTAGATCATTTATGCAAAAAATTAAGTTGATTGAATATCTGCAGCCCTACACAAGATCACATTTGTTTTTAACATAATTTTTACAATTTTTTAAAAACAATTATGACCTAATCATGGGGTTACGAATATTCGATCAATTTGATTTTTTGCATGGATAATATTCTAAATGAATCCTACAATATGATGGTTCATATCATTGAAAGAGACTTGGGAAGAACTTTAACAAGGGAGCAGAATAGCACTCTCAGATCCGTCTTGGAGCATTACTCCACACTATTCATTGAGGGACAAGTGTCCCATTGTCTCCTAAAAAGTGACAAAAAAAGTACTGTCTCACTAATTCAACCAATAATAATCAAATTGAAACACTACATCAACTTTCCTACGGAGCAAACAATAATTTTCTCTACTATAGGCCCTTAGGACAGGTTGCAAGATAAGACAATCCACTCCATGAAATTGTCGTTAACCTCAGTTAATTAGGTCTTGTTTGGAAACTTAAATTTGTTAATAATGTTTAAAGTTTAGTTTATTTTTTATAAGGTGAAAAATATAAATGTTTAGAATATTTTTTTTTAATTAAATAGATAGTTGTGAGAAAAAAAAGTAATTAATTAATTAATATGTATGATATAATAAAATGAAAATTTTACTCAGAAGTCCCATTCTAGAAAAGTATGTACCAGAAAGTCTCATGAATTCTCTTGTAAACTATTAAGTCTCATTGAATTTGAAAAGATACACCGTGAGGTCCTTTCATTATATTTTTTGGAGATTCCAAATGTGAATATGCTTCATTTGTACGCTATTGCCATATTAAATTTTTGTCAAATATGTCATTCTTCTTAAAGTGTGACAATGAGACATTTGTGCACTATTGTCTACTTTTGCCAAGTGTATCATTTTTAAAATGTGACAATGTGATAATATTTTATGTGTATATTACTGTCTTATTAAATTTTTTTCAAATGTGTCATTCTTCTTAAAATGTAACAATGAGACATTTATACACTACTGTCTTATTACACTTTTGCAAATACATCATTGTTAAAATGTGACAATGTGAGATTATTCTAATGTGTCTACTATTTTCTTGCTAAACTTTTTCCAAATGTGCCATTCTTTTTAAAATGTGATAAGGTGATATTTGTGTACTATTATTTTATTAAACTTTTGTCAAATGTGTTATTCTTAAAATGTGATAATAAGATATCATTCGAATATATGACTATTATTTCATTGCATTTCCAAATGTGGATACATTTCATTTGAGAAATTTTAATATGAAATAAACTTATGGGTTCATACAAATATTTATGGGACTATAAATCATGAAAATAAGATTTATAAATGTCCCATTATTTTTTTCTAATTTTTTAATATATTTTTTTAACCAAAAATTTAATTGTTAGTGTATCAATGTTGCATAACCGTATTACCTACTCTCTAAATCTTTTGGGTCTTTCTCTCTCTAAAAACGTTCTCCCCAGGCCTCACATCTGGCCGACCGACTGCCGCTAATGACCATGGTAGTAGGCTAGCCTAGCTTTCCTCTTGTGTGTGTATGTGTTTTTTTCCCTTTAATAAACTTGAATCCTCTGCGCAGCAGCCACTGTTGCGCAGTTAATGGGGCTTTTTTCGAGTCTCATTTTGACAATCCGAACTCACTTTTTAGAAAATATTGAGTAAAATATACCTAAAAAAAATTCAAGTTAATCAAATATTGATATCCCCTTCATAAAGACATATTTATATTTAAAAAATTGAATGGTAGAATTTAATTTTCAGTATAAATCTGAATATAAACATGACTTGGTGAAAGAGATACCGATATCCAATTAACTTAAATTTTTGCAAGTAAGTTTTATGCGATGTCTTTAAAAAAGTGAATGATTCGAATTGTTAGAATGAAGCCTGGAAAAGGTTCCATTGGCCACGTGTAGACATCCCATTTTTGATTGCCTGCAAGGCTCGATTGCTTTGCCCGGTACACTCGATGATGAAAGTGGTGTTGTGCGTGGTTCAAGGTCTCAACAAAGGGTCCATATTTAAGCTCTGAAACAATGCCAAACCTCCCATATTCCCCCTGATTATACCCAAGAAATCCATTTTTACACATTGTGCCACCCTATGCTGAGTTTGAAGCAGAAAAATAGGGGAACACATTGAGGCCCGACCATGCCTCATTGAGGGCCGGCTGTGGCTATTGAAGGCCGGTCGTGCCTTAGTAGCGAGAAACACTGTTCTGGGGGGAGCCTGCCAGCTATCCATTTTTGAAGATATTTACGACCCCTCTTACTCAAATTTATAAAAACAAAGTGGTAGCTCTATTTTGAGGGTTGAAGAATTTTCAAAAAGCCTCTACACCTTCTTGAGAGCTTCTTCATCTCTTCTTCTTGCTCAAGAAACCCTTTGAGCAAGCCTACTACCTTGAACCTATATCCATACACACCATATACACCTTCACACCTTAGCCTAGGAACCTTGGTTGAGCCTTGAACACCATAATTCAAGCTTGAGAGTGTGTTGGGACTTAGTTTGATTCATAAACAAAAGCTCACCTCTTTGAGAGTATAAGCTTATCATCTCTCTTTTACTTCTTGTTCTATCTATTGCTGTCTAGTTCTTGTAGTTTTGTGTTGTTTTGATTCTCTTCCAGGTGTTTAAGTTTGGGTTTGGAAAGCTACCAAAAGGGTAGAGAGAGTTTACACTCTTTCTTACACCTTTACCTATAGCTTGAACCCTTACTTTTACACTCTTTTTCTTTACTCTCTAAATTGATTTTTAGAGTTAAAAAGAGGCTAAAAATCATGCTTTGAGATTTCAAAAATGGTGGGGTTAGCCACTCCTCCTCGCACTTACTCACTAGCCTTGTTTTTTCTCTTTGTTGTTTAGCTTTTTAGGCTCTTTTCATGCACTTTGAGCCACTATTTTTCATCTCTTGAGGGCTGTTTAGGGCTGTTCTAAGTTGTTTAAATAGTTCATGCCTTGATTAGCTTGATTGTTGTCTCATAAGTTTGCATACATAGCTTGTTGTATATTGTTATAAGCTTTTCCTTGTCTAATTTCCATGTTTAAGAACCTCATTTTAATAATCAACTTTTATTCATTCCTTTCATTTGAGAGTTATTTCAACCAGTTGACGATTATTCAAAACGTGAACTAGCGATTTATGCTTAATGGCTTAGTCTCTACGGAGGTTCATTTCCAACGGTGTAGTCACTTTTTCAAGTTGAGAATCACCTCCATTTGACATGCTTCTCACTTAGTAGACGTAACAATCATCTTGGACTTAATGGATTAAAGGATGGCAAAGACTAATGAATTTGGCTTAAAATGAACCAATTTACATAAAGAAAATGAGTTATATTGCTTGGGGTTCAGCCGGGCGTTATGTTGAGCCCATTGTGTCAAGGGTTGTCTTTTACCAATTTATGATGTTTTGATGAACCTAGAAGCGTCTCTACCTCCCTCTTTGAGTTTACTCTATGATAGGAGGAAGGGGTGATTGTAGTTCCTTTCATTTATTGATTTTTGTCCAAATTGTACTCGAAATCATCAAGCAATAAACTTGCTCATTGATGGTTTTGGAAACAATTCCAACATTC
The DNA here is from genome assembly GCA_030407325.1 of Camellia japonica. Taxonomy (NCBI): domain Eukaryota; kingdom Viridiplantae; phylum Streptophyta; class Magnoliopsida; order Ericales; family Theaceae; genus Camellia; species Camellia japonica. The sequence goes on from JAPPVO010000029.1 coordinate 61,162,248, forward strand.
TCTCGAGGCTTTCCTATGACAGAAAAGTGTAAGAGGGACAAACAGAGTTTAGAACAACTCTGTCTGCACTGTTTTCATTTTAGAGCACAAAATAGAATTTCGTATAAAATTGAGGCACGACTGGGCTTCATTGAGGGTTGGCCGATCATCAATGTTTGGTCAGTAGTGTATTTTGTAAAAAACAGAGGACAGTGGCTAAAGGTGAAACAGAGCAAGCCTAGGCAGACAAGAGCTGTTCTTGGACACTATGCATGCAACCCTTGCGCATTCTTGCTTACATTATTATTATAAATTAATGCTTCGAGTATTGTTGTAATTAATTAATTTATTATTGTTGTTACAATTAGTCTTGTTAATTATTAGTGTTGTAATTATCATTATTGTTTATTTGTAATTGTTATAGTTAATTAACTTAGATAGTTAGTTTACTTCTCATGATTATCCTTGTTGTAATAGAGTAGTTAGCTAGTTAATTCTTCGTTTATTTATTCATTCGGTTTTGTAATAATTAGTTTAATTTGGACTTTCGGACTTTGATTCGCACCCTCTTGCATGAGGGCAATTATGTAATAAGTTGTATGTTTTCCAACCCCATGTCTTTCTTCTTTTTACTTACTTGCTTACGATGGTTAGAATAGAACATCATTTTTCAAATTAGCATTCTTATGCTTTGCATACATTGTCTTACATGGCATCCAAGATTCGGCTCATCATACTAACCCAATATCAATATTCAAATTCATTACTTGAATATGTGGTTTATCGCATGCCTTGAATGAAATCATATGCCATGCTCATAGCCGAGCCTATAAAAATACATAATGTGTGATTTGCATTTAGTCATATTGCATTAATTAGGAACATACATATTTTTCTAATAATTTTTTGCTTTGTTTTGGCTTGGAGTACTAGATGAGTAATTTTATGTTTTAGCATCTTGCATCGAATGTTTGTGTTACCATGTCAAAGCATACTTCCCTGAAGCTAATTGCTTAAATGATATAACTATTTGAATGCCTGTGGATGAAGGCTAGTTACTTGAATTAGGATAGTTTGATTAATGTCCATTTTAAAGCCCACTTTTTCAAGTGGCAAATTCACAAAACAATTTTCAAATAAAACATGAAATCAAATGTTCTAATTCTTGCAAATTAGTCTATATTTGTGTGTGTGTCACATAGTAAAAATAGCTAATAAATCGGAACAAGAGCATATAACGTAAATAAAAAACACATCATGATTAGTAGAGGCCGATCTTTGATCGGACGAGTGGGGTGCTCAATTCATGACCTTCTCCTCTCGTATCTAAGTTCCCGAGCCGAGACACTTTGGTGATGATGAATAAGTGACCTTTGGCACAAGTCTCGGGTTTCCTAAATTTTTCAAAAATATTTAGGTGGCAACTCTGAAATCTAGCAAAGTAGTCCATTTTTGGCATTTGATTCAAACATTGATTTTCCAAAATAATTGCCAAATTTGGACTCTTTTCATGTTTTCACTATCTTACATTGCACTTATGAAATCAGATTCAGAACCACGGGAGTCCGAACTGTGAGGCTATTAGTTTTCCGAAAGGAGCATGAAAAGTCAAGCCACACCGCGCAATAGTGGCTGCTGCACATGGTTGAGAATCCCCTACCTTAGGTTGTTGTCTTGATCTTTAGTTTTGGTTATGGGTGTTTCTTGGGTGTATTAGATCTTTTACTTCTGGCGGTCCCAAAGTATTTGGTGCTCAAGTATGGGTGCTTTTTTGGCGATGGTTTGGTTATGTGGTTTGATGGTTGGTCGACGTAACAGTGGGAATGTTCTGTGATGAAGCAAGGAGTTCGACGCATGGTGTCTAATGATAGAGTAGGGTGTTTGGTAGGGTGTTTTGATGTAGCACTAGTGTTCGGCGGCTTCATTCTAGAGTGAGTTTGTTGTCCATGGGAGTGTTCCGCGACTTGGCCGTTTAGGTGTTTTGGGTGCTCGGTTCGGCAGGTAGGAAGGTGAATTCAGTTTAGGTGTTGAATGGAGTTCTTTGTGGGTGATTAGCGGACTATAAATAATTGTTTGGCTGGTTGGGTATACGGAAAATGGGTGTTGGATGGGTGCCTCTTGGTGGTTCAACATGTGGGAGAGGTGGTTCTTCAACCATGAGTGGTGTTTTGGTTATGGGTGGTGTTCGTGCTTTGGCCTTAGATGGGTAGTGTTTGGCCAAGGGAGTCTTTCGGCCATGGGTCTTTCAACCATGGGAGGTGATTTCAAACTTGCGGTGTTTGGTCAGTGGTGTTTGACTATAGGAGTTTGCTGGTCATGGATCTTTTGACCATGGAAGAGGTATGCAAATGGTTGGGCAGTTTGGGAGATAGTTGGGTTCAAATACCGGCTGTGACTGTCGCTGTTAGAATAGTAAAGAGAGAGAGGAAATAATATGTATTGTATCAAATGAATTGTATTGAATGATATGTCCTATACAATAGAAGGCCTGTATATATAGGCTGAGAAAGAGTATCTTACTAAAAATTTAACTATGAGAAAAAGTATCTTATAAGAGACCTAACTATGGCAATACCTAATATATCTAGGAAATCAATACCTAATATATGTAGGAATATATACCATATATACATTGACATCGCCCCTCAAACTCAAGGAAGATAAACATCTTGAGTTTGGAGAGAGAAACTAAAACATGAAATAAAACTAAATAAAATAAAAGGCAAATAGATTGCAAAATCCGAATGGGAGCGCAAGGGCGTTTGAAATAGATCAGAGGCCGAAACTAATGCCGAGAAACAGTTTATGGTTATGTCGGACCGTTGGAGGAACTGGCTGGAACTAATGCCAGGATAGTTTAAGGTCATGCTAGACCGTTGTAGGAGCTAACTGGAATCAATGTCGGGACAGTTTAAATAGGTCATGCCAGACCGATGTAGGAACTAACCGGAATCAATGTCGGGGTAGTTTAAAGGGGTCATGTCGGACCGATATAGGAGCTAACTGGAATCAATGTCGGGGCAGTTTAAAGTGGTTATGCCGGACCGATGTAGGAGCTAACCGGAATCAATATCAGGGCAGTTTAAAGGGGTCATGATGGACCGATGTAGAAGCTAACTGGAATTAATGTTGGGACAGTTTAAAGGGGTCATGCCAGACCGTTGTAGAGATTGGCTAACCAGAATCAATGTCAAGACAGTTTAAAGGGGTTATGCCGGACCAATGTAGAGAATGGATGTTAAACCAGTAAGCGTGGCACACATATAACTTATGACGTGGTGCTGAACGATGATGGCAACAGATGACTGAGTACGCTAGGGGGCGGCTTGGATTGGGCGCAAAAAGCGGCTTAGGTTATGCACCAGAGAGGGTGGCTTAGGTGGTGCGCTAAGAGGAACGACTTAGGGATGTGCACCAAGAGAGTGACTTAGAGTATGCGCCAAGGAGACGACTTGGGTGGTTTGCATGGTGTATAACCATGAATATATATATATATATATATATGATAGAGATATTTAGGGTAGAAATAAACCAGCGGATAGGAGAAGAGATCACTACTAAGTAATATTGAAAGGAAAATATGGCAACGGAATGGGTTGAGGTCCGGCGGGCAACCGAGGCAAGGTTGCTGCCCGTCGGTAAGGCGAAGCACACCAAGAGCTTAACCTATAGCTCTGATACCATGTTAGAATAGTAGAGAGAGAGGAAATAATATGTATTGTATCGAATGAATTGTATTGAATGATATGTCCTATACAATAGAAGGCTTGTATATATAGGCTGAGAAAGAGTATCTTATTAAAAATTTAACTATGAGAAAGAGTATTTTATAAGAGACCTAACTATGGCAATACCTAATATATCTAGGAAATCAATACCTAATATATGTAGGACTATATACCATATATACATTAACAGTCGCAATGAAAGAGCAGAGTGTGCTGCGTGGTGGAGCGTGGGAGACAGCGCCAAAATATTTTTTTGTTGGCATGGGAGACAACTGTGGGTTGCGGTGGGCAGACTGTTTGGGGCTCAATGTATTTTGAATGTTAGTTAAAATCTACTTAACTTTTGTTTTGTTTATTTTGTTTTGTTTGTTCTATTTTATTTTATTTTATTTATTTATTTATTTTACAAATTGTGAGGTTTAAGGGTTAATTGTAAGGATGCGAATAGTACTAATAAAAGAGCTTTCACTCTCTAAATCTCTCCCCTTGAGTCTTTTTTTCTTATACTTTTAATTTCATATTTTCAACAAAATTTTTATTTTGCCAATAAAAAAAAAAAAAAAGTATTACCTATGCATGAAAGTTATGCTAGGTCCACCGAGTTTTGTCCCCCAACTATGACTCAAATGACGTGGATTGGTTGACATTTATGTGGAATTTATTAATTAATAATTTTATTTATTATTTTTCTTTAGTTTTTGTTGATAATATAAGATTTTTTGTGATATTATTAACTCTTTTTTTTTTAGTAAATTCTATATCTTTAGTAGTAGTAGTACTTAATTGATTTTGTAGAAAATTACGACGTTGTTGATAGTTTGCAATTAGTACTAGTAATTGATGTACTAGTAATTGATTATGATCTAATAACAGATCTTGAATGTAAAAATGGTGGTAAACACTCATAAAAAAGAAAACCTTGTCACTTATAGTTTTAAGATATTTATACTTCCAAAATAAGAACAATATCTAAAGATTTTGATTGTTACTTGAACATAGTCGGCATATGGCTCTGGTGTTGGTAAGCTTCCAGTTTATAGATGTGGCTAACCTCAACCTTTCCTTCATTTGATCAGACTCAGCACAGATCTATTTCGTTTGCTACCTCAGACCGTAACTTTAGAAGCTGTTTATTTGGTTATATAGGAGATGTAAAATCAATAACTTAACATATAGTAGTAACACACTCTTTTCTAGAAATGATTTTTTTTTTATTATTATTTATTGAACAAAAAATTACAAGAAAAGGAGTGCCTGTAGACTGTTAGATTGCTAGAGTATTATTTGCTCTAAGAAGGCCTGAAAACTAGACTCCTTTCTTAGTTTCAAGTATATTCTAAGTAATTTGTGTCCTATTTTGCTTTCCCTTAAGGCCTTTATATAGGCACTTGTCGACTTCAAGTTATGGATTTAACCTAATCTATAAACATAAAATATTGAGTAATGATACATCCCCCTACTTTTGGAACTCTAATTGATCTCTAATGATGTAGTAGGGAAAAAAAGAGAGGCCAAAACATCACATCAATAGGTGGGGCCCACCCCCTAGAGCTCCTTTAGAGCTCTTATTTTAGAGCTCTTAAAATTTTTTGTAAAATATTATGACAAACCTTTTTGCATTGCTTTTGTTGGATCAATTATAAAAGGTTCTTCCCAATCTTTGAACCAATCACATTTGTAAGGGATCATGTCATTCTTGTCTTTTATTTTTATTAGATAATGAGCGACATTTAGACATCCATCCTTTACCTCCGTTTGTGCGGTTGTAGATATAATGGATGCCATGCTTGGATATTCTTTATAGACTTCGTAAATTCTCTTGAACATGAATTGTTGGAATTTGATAAGCTGAAAGAACACAGTAATCCGTGGGTGAGGTGGACTGTTGAATGTATTGACTATTTCTAATTTTCACATTTGAACAAGAGGATCTTTTGGGCTGATGACTTTGTCTGGATCAAATGAAACTTTTAATATTCTATAACTATATACCATTGTCCGTCCGTTAAAGTAGCATCATTGAGTTCCCAAATGGATGACACTTTCGTCATACCATTTTAGAAATAACTTAACAACATTACATTCTTTTATTTTATTTTGAATATCATAAGGGAGCTGAAGAAACAATTATAATACTTCTAATCGTAAAAAGGTTTTGGTAACTAAATGGGTGGTTCTAATAAGCTCATTCACGGAACGACTCTTCCCTGCTGCCTGTATTTTTTTAATAATTTCAACGATGTCTTGTGTCACCAAGTCTAGCGCTTCTTGAGCCTCTTTCAGGAGGGTTTCCTTCTCTAGTGGTGTGAGTCTTGTGGATGTGGAAGTGGAAGCTAGTTCTTGAGTTAGAGTATCTGCTAAACTATTTTTATTACCATTAATATATTCTATATCAAAGGTAAATTGTTTTAACTAGAGTTGCCAACGTAAAAGCCTTTCTTGCGCCTGGATGTTAGATAAATTCTTATTTACGAAGCTTAGTAGGCCTTTGCAATCAGTTTTTATTAAAAACTGTTTTGAAGCAAAAAATATTAAAAAATTTTCTATTCCTTTTATTATGGCTAATAATTCTCTTTCCATGGTGGGATATAGCTTGCTTAAAACTTCTACTATAATACCTACATAGTTGATTATTTGCTTTTATTTTTAAAACTGTGCTTCAGTAATTGTTACTTCCATCAGTTGCTAGTACTAACTCATCAGTTTCATTGGGAAGAGTTAGGTTAGGTAAATCTTTACATTTTTCTTTTAAGAATTTTACTAATGTGGAGTCAACTAAGTTCCAAGTCCAACTCTCATCCTTTTTTTAATTTCTTTTGTAATGGTTTTCTTATTTTAGGTAAAAATTTTATAAAATTCGAGGCATAAGTCAAACATCCTAAAAATTTTTCTAATTGTTTTCTATCTGTTATTTTATCTGGAAATTTATTAATTTTTTTGAGAATATAATTTTGCATTTTTATTGACACTGCCTAGATTTCTAGTTCTAAAAATTTTATTTCCATATGCGCATACACACATTTCTTTTCACTCGAAACTAATCCATGTTTCTTACATTTCTCTGTTATTATTTTAATATCTATTCTATATCGTTGTATAGATCTTGAGAAAATTAAAATATCATCTATATATACAAGACAAATGTTATTTAGTTCTTTAAAGATATCATCCATTCTTCTTTGGAATATTTGGCATTACAAGCCATTCATAATGTCCGTGTGGTGCACTAAAGGCTGTTAGTGATATACTTTCTTTATCCATTTTGATTTGCCAATGTCCACTTTTATAGTCCATTTTAAAAAGGGATTGGTTATTTGGGATAAAATAACCATCCCTTTTGGTATTATCATTTAATTTTTTTTTTTTATAATTTATTACCATTCTAACTTTTCATCTTTTAATTTTAGCAAGATTTCTAACCATAAAGGCTAGACTACTATGTGGACTATTACTATCTCTAATTAATTAGTTCTTTCGTTTGAGATCTTTTATCTCTTTTCTGAATTCCTCTATATCATTATAACTATATACCATTTGTTTTACTCTAATTATTTTATTAGGATCGATTAGGTCAAATTTAACTATACTTTTATTTTTGTGTCAAAATTTTAAGGGATCGTCACTATATAAATTTTTACATGTTTCATGTTTTGAATTTCTTCATGAATACCAACTTCTTTAATACTTAGTGCAGTTTCGCACCCGATTGGAGAGATTATCTCATCACTATGCTTGTTGCGAATGAAGTCAATATTGTGATGTGTAACAGTTGTTTTTAGCTTTAAGATTTCAACTGATTTATTGTTATTTGTAAAAATAACAGAGTGTAATGTTTTAGTACAATGACTATATAATCTTTGAAAGTTATTCCCTATTATTACATCATGTGATAGTTGATTTGTTGTCCAAAGTTTGGGAATGATAAAGGCAATGAAATTTATTTCTATAACTAAGTTTTCATTATGAATTGCTGTACTATTATTAGCTATTCGAACTATTAATAGTGGATTTTCCTTTTTCCACGTATACTCTGGAAATAATTTTCTTTTCCCAAAATACACCGAGCACCTACTTTCTAAGTAAGCACATAGCTCGTAAGTATTAAATCCCTCTATTCATATTTTTATGGGTACATATACTATTAACATTAGTATATAATATTGACATTTTATTTTCTTCATTTTTTTTGTTGTATCTTTTCACAAATGTGCTGTATTCCTTTTGCGCCTCTTCATCATTATCTTTTGTCAAAGCCATAAGATTTTTCTCATCTTCATAGACTAATACACTCGTAATTTGTATTCTATTATTCATTTACTAACTAAACTGCTACTGGATTGTATACTAGAATTATCTATAGAGTGTCTTCTTGATGATATACTTATATTATTCATTTTGTCATTATTTTTTAAGGTGCTATGGGTTTCCATTTTAATATTCCCGGTATTATCAATTTTAATTATATATAAATTTTTTCTCTTTGTAATATTTTTAGGATTGTAAAAACTTGTTATCCATCGATTATCTAGTTTAATATCATTAGAATTTATTATTTTAAGTGTAATTCTATTTATTGGTATTCTATTAGTATGCTCAAATTTATCTATCTCTATAATTTTATGTTGCATTTTAAGATTTATGGTATTATCTAACTTATATATTATTTTCCAAAATATCCTCAATGGATAGGTGATTTTATGCATATTGATTCCTATAATTTTTATTTTTAATATTAAAAATCTATTTATGAATCCATATTTTAAGCTAATACAATATTTTGGTCTGCAATTAAAACCTAATGGTCTCCCACATAGATTACTTTTTAGTCCATTGATTATAGGCTTTCCAAAATTTCGTTTTCTAATATCACACAAAAATGCATTATCAAACAACGATGTAATTTGTATTTATACACTTCCTATATGTATATATTTATGCTTATTATCTTTATTTTTTTAATATATTTTCATAATTTATTAAATTTATTTCTCCTACATCATATTTACAATCTTTAATTTCAATATATCCTTCTATTATTTCACATATATATTTACTTTTTAATTTAAATATTAATTTTTGATATATTTTGTCTCTTATTATTGATAATATCTATTTTTTTTTAATTTTTTTATTTCTTGTTCTTGAGAATTTTCTATGATAAATGATTCTGCTCTGAAATTTTCTATACTTGTACTTACTTCGTATTACATAAATATAATTTTTCTTAATATTTTTATATTTTTGTGTAGTTTTTCAAACTTTTTAAGATCAACTTGTAACATGTAAGGTTTGAAGATGATTGACCCGGAAGATATGGAGTGAGGTGTGTGAAGTATATGCTTCACGTGAGATACGGGTGATTCCAGCCATGCAGAATTCGGTTGATGGAGATTATTCTAACGCTATTTGATTGGAGAATTTAAAAAGAAAAAAGAAAAAGTTTATGTGAAATGTAAATAAAATATACTTACATTTCACTTAATTTCACACATTTTTTCCCTTTCTTTTTTTAAATCTCTCTTTGAATTTTTCAACTAAATACTGCGTAAAAGTAATGTGAATTTGATTGGAAAGTGTGAAATCAAAATTGGAGAATCAGATGATTTTTATTATTTTATGTTGGGTAAAGTACCAATAAATCCTAAGATTAGAACTAATGCACCATTTAGTCTTGTATTTTTTCTGTTGAACCAGGAAGTCCTGAATTATATAAAATGTCAATTCTGTCCTCTACCACTCGTGTGTTTCTGTTTTAAGAAGAGGGCAATGTGGGTTTTCGATATTGTTACAATTACATTTATAGACACGGAGCGCACTATAGGCTTTTATAGTTTTCCCTCTATTTGGAAGGAATCTTTCAAATTTTGTTTGGAAAACATTGAGAAGAGACATTTCCACATTGAAACATTACCAAACTGCTTAACTGCTCCCGTATATTTGGATTTGTGAATCCTGATTTTTGGGTGATCGGATTCGACGTTCGATATTCGAAGGGAACCTTAATCGGATTGAAATTTACACTGCACACATCAAGAAGGGCAAATGTTTTGCCGTCCTCTTCGGTGGTTCGTTTAACATTGGGGATTGTCAGTTCAGAGTGTTTGATTCAGCAATTCCATAATTTCCCAGACGATGACAATGAAACAGAAAGGTGAGTAATATTTTTAATTGTTAATGTTGATGTAGAGGGGAGATTGTATGTGTGTTTTTTGATTTGAATTTGTTAGGTTAATGATATACTGATGTATTCGTGATTTCCCCCAATGTAATACGCGGAGTTTGATTAGGGCAAACTAACCGTGGGTATATTGCAGTGGGTACTGTGAATGTATTTGATATTGTGCCATTGTTGAATGGTTTTATATGCGTTGATCGTGGTGAGGGTATTTATTGAGCTGCAACGGGTTTGAGAGTGATGTTTTTTTTGTAATGTGTGTGTATGAAATGGTTGTTGGTGTATTTTTTGGGTGGTTCGGTGACCATATTTGTGATGTGACAATAATGTTTTTTGGGATTGGTTGACGGTATGGCAAACCCATTTGTTAGGAATTTGAATGACGTAAACGTAACGTTGGGGTGTAGGTAATGTTGTTGATGTGTTGTATGCAGTGGGGTGTAGGTAATGTTGTTGTTAGTGGCAATGGATGTTTGAACATTAATGATCAAACATCGACCGTCTGAATTGTGAGATAACATACAGTCATTAAAAATTTTAAAATGGATTGGGATTTGTGAATAATGTACGGTGGTTTAGGAGTAATTGTTGTTGCATGCGTCGAACTTCAATAATGATGACTGAGCTACTGTGGTTGTAGTTTGGATAGATTGTGATACCACTAGTTTTGTGTTCAATGACTGTATGTTATCGGTTACATTGTTACAACATATAGCATTCACGTATTGTTGTTGTATGTATGCTTGGTTTCCACAATTTCATGTGGAGGAAGTATGATGCACAGAGTGTTGTTTTTTTGCAGGTAATGTTCGTCAACAAACACCCTGGAAAGTAGCCGTTGCTCGCAGAATAGGTTCCAATAGAAAAGAATGGACGTCGACACGATTAGCAGTTAAGAAGCAAACAAAGCTACCTTTCAAGTGTAAAAAAACAGCATCAGCCATAAAGAGAGTGGTTCACTACGACGCATCGAAGTTGATGTATCGGTCAAATATTGCTGAAGTGATTAAGACTGTGCAGGAGGTGAGTCTGAACGATAGACACATTCAGCAACTGAAAAGAACCCCATTTTGGCTAATGATTGAAGGCATTTGAATGTACAACTTGTAGCCAAACACGTTCAAGAAGTGTGACGAATCAGTGTGCCGACTGATTATGACGTACGACTTGGAGGATGAAAAATTTTACATAGGTGGGCATGGTTTGGCACTTAGAAACAGTGTGCCGACTGATTATGACGTACGACTCGGAGGATGAAAAATTTTACATAGGTGGGCATGGTTTGGCACTTAGAAACAGTGATATACGCCTAATTTTCGGTATTTAGTGTGGGAAGGAGAAATTGGACGTTTCGTATTCCCCTAAGCCCCCTTTTGATTTTGTGCAACGGAGGTGCCCCATCGTAAGACGAATATCATCTAAGCTAATTAAAGATTTATTGGTTGAAGCGATGCAGGGCAGCACAAAACAAGATGAGGAGGACGTCACAAAGCTTATGAGTTTGTACATTTGTGCGAAACTGTTGTTTGCAACCATCGGAGAGTCAATTGGTTGGTCTTTTGTCCGTGTAATTGACAAATTGGAGACATTACAACATTACGATTGGACAGCGACGATTCGGAACACACTAATTAATTCACTAAATGAGTTCCATCAGAAACCCGAAAAGGTGATCGGGTGTGTCGTTGCGTTGTTGGTACGTAACACCGAACCCATTTCAACATGTACTTCTCCCCTGCACGAAGCTAACGTATATAGACAACATTGTCCACTTGTAACATGAAATTTGTATTTCTACCTTGTTGTTTTGTGGCAATTTTTGATTTGCAAGCACACGACGCTGCTGGATCCAAAACGGCCCACTGCATTTCCACGGTTTTGTAAGTGGAACATTAGTGCTTGTAAACAAGATGAAAGGACTGGAGTTACCTGGTGCAAACATGTTTGAGGTTTGGATTTATGAAATATTACACACAATGTTCCCACTGAATTTGAATAAAAGTTTGACTGTTTGGTGTGAGTTTAATTTTTTTTGGGGTGGATAATTTCGATGCGCCGTCACATTATGGTTTAAAATTTTGTTGATGTATGTCCCATTTTCATGTAATATTATACGACATTGGCCATTCCTGGTGGCACCACGTTCCATATATGAAACGGATAGTAACGTAAGGAAATCGGATGGGGGAATGGTAAAATGCAGTTTGTTGGGTAGTGCACATGATGAAAAAATTGGTAGTCACCGTATGTATGTGTACAGAGAAATTAATACTACGCACATGTACATTGTGCACCCATCTTATTTGAAGGAAACTTTCACCAAATGCAATGTGGTTCCTAGTGTTATTGAATATAGAAATGTGTCCGACCTTGTTAAGATTATACATTATGTGTGCATCGTGTGTTTATCACATTGGTTCGCCATTGACGGTTGTAGCTGTACTGCAAGTTGTGACCTTTGGCTTTTGGTTTTGGCAAAGATAGTACATTGGGATTGTAATGTCATGTGGTCATACTTTGTTATAATAAACTCATTACGATCTGTATTACTTGTTTGGTGCGTTATATTTGATGTTGTTACGCTGTGTACAATGTGCTTGTAGGTGAATTACGACAAACTTGGGATTACTTTACTTGAGCGGTTCAATTTGAATGTATCCCGTGATGACGATGTGGTGGGACATAAAGTTAAAGGCGAATTGAAGGTCTAGATAGACCCGAAAAATGATGCAGTTGGTACGGTTGTCAGGGAAAGGAATGACATCGAGCCAAGCTTTGATTATTGGAGGCCGGACTCCCCAATCGGTGGGCATGTTGACAGTGAACCCAAAACTGATCACGCCGTGGAGGTTAAGGATGTTGCAGCGACTATGACAAGACGTGGACACGCTACTATGCATGTAGCAAGTGAGGGGTTCCTAAACCTGTTCCTGGATCTGCTTGATTTGTCAAGCACACCTGCTGGTGATGATGTTAGCGGTGCGGATTCAGAATTAGCAATTGCTGCTCAGAAAATTAAAGATTTGGAGAATACAAACCTAATGAAGACAGAACGTGTAAACGAGTTGGAAGGGCGAATTGCCACCATGGAGCGGCTGATCGGTGCACAAGCAACGAATATGTTTATTGGGTTTGATAGCGTACTTGTGGCAAAGGACGATGAGATAGCGCGGTTGAACGCTTTGGTATTGCATTTGCAGGAGACGATTTCAACGTTATAGGATCAAGTGGATGAACACGAAACACACGCGGTAACATAGTCAACAACAAATACGGAATCATGTATGAAAACATCATTAGAACACCAAACAAATAAGGGGGGCAGTCATAGTCAGCCACTTAGTAGTGGCAGTGAGCAACGTACTGCGATGCCCAAAACCAAATGTTACCCTGTGCTTCCAGTTGGTTCGGTGTGCATTGACATTGCAGAATCCATGGATGTTGAAAACCCTACAAATACCACCCGGTTGGAAGTCCCAAACCTGCCTATCTCACTGGGGTGTCCATCTCCACCCGTTGATCAAACTGGCCCAAAGTATCTTGGGGAAGTCCATGTTGATGAGAACGTTAGTTCGACCAGCATTGTGGTTACAGAGGAAGGTGTGATCAGTTTCCCCCCAAAGGTGTCGTCATTGGTTCGGCGTGTTAAAAACAAACTGAGGTGGGAGTTAAGGTTGGCTGATTACGAGTATTCAGATTTTATTGGACGGGTCAGGCAATCTATGAAACTGAGAGCACCGGTTCCACATTACGTCGTGAACATCGATGAGATAGACATTGAGAATAAAACATGGAATGGGTTTGGTATGAACAACAAACATGTAGTGTGGACAATGTTGTCGGCAGATGAAAAGAAGCAACTTGAAGATGTGTACCGTTTTCATGGAGACGGGTAATTCGCATGTTAGATTTTGACATCAACTGTACTGATTAGTTGTTTATTTATTTGTAGGGCTATTGTTTGGGATGGTGGGGATACCGGTGTTTTTGTGTATTTCACTGACATCTAGGATTTGGTGAGGCAGTCAAGTGTAAGCGGGAAGGTATGTGCCATGTGAATGTTATAGGTGGTTGGTGATGGGGCGTGGGTGGGAAGGGTTTGCTTACCTACTAGTACGTATCAAACGTTTACTGGAGTGATTAATGAAATTGTTTATCATCATGATGTATGTTGTAGGTTATTGATGCATATGTCCGCCATCCTCACTGATTTACAGCGAAGGTCTTCTGCGTAAGGTGATTATGGGGACACTTGTTACTTTTACAGCAGCATTTGTGCGGTACGTTTATTCAAAACCTCATATGAAATGTATATGGCAGTTGTATTATAATTCTAATGTTACTAACTGAATGAACAGGACATAATGAGAAACCCGAGTGCAACCTCGAAGGAGAAGTACATTTCTGCAAACATCAAGGCTGCGCAGTCACACCGTTACATCCATTACCCCATCTACCATGACAATCATTGGACTATCATGGTGAATGATGCAAAGTGTGGGACTTGGAAACACTACAACTCTATAAGACAACGGCATGGGATTCGCGATAATCATCTTACAGAGGCTTTGAAAGTGATAAGTGTAGAACTATTTTTTTTTTTTGTTGTTGTTGTTGTTGTGTCGAATGTGAGAAATTGAGTGATAGACTTAACTGTGAATTGAATGGAATAAAAGGGTGGACCTTAAATTAGCATGTGCCAATATGCATAAGTGCCATATGTATTGTTGTAATGGGGTGATGAGTTTGGCATGTATATTGCAATGATGTAACTATTGAACGTATTTACATACAGAAACAATGGGTGGTCCAACACCAAAACCATGATGTGGATAGCAGAATAATAACGAACAATAAGGCAGCACACTGTATCGACGGCATATTGGAGTCGGTGATGGATTGCCCCCAACAAGAGCCTGGCATGTAAATTGGAACGAATCAGGAGGACTTCTCCTCTATGAATTACAATTAAGGTTTTGTTTCTTTGAACCAGCTGATTGTGTTTATTGGAATTGTAGGGCTGAATGTGCGATGATGGTATGTTTCATCATGCGACAATATGTACACATCGGTGAAATTGGTGCAATTGACAATACCATGGACGGCCTCACCCCCAATGTTTACCGGGCAGCAATGGTGAAAACTTTTGTGAATGATCCAAACAGAGGGCTGCATGCTAGGGCATTGTGATACACATACAACGTCCCCTGCTCCGTGATAAGGAAAAAATTCTTTACAACCAATTTTTGTTAAATTATATTCTATGTTTTGACGAATGTGGATATGTTGGCATATGTCGTTTTTGATGTTTTATGTTTTTTGTTGTGCTTCGATGCACATTAGGTGATGTAGGTTTTTAATGTGTTCGACTTTTGTAACTTGGATTGGAATGTTGCGTTATGTCGATCGTTACCAAAAATTGTTTTTACTGTGTCAATATTGAAGTAGTTAGGATATGAATTTTGTTTGTATAAAACACACATATTCTCGACTAACTACGTCAAATATGAGGATGATAATAAAATATTGAACATGTTAATGTCATTGAATCTGCCCACAGAACAACATACATATTGCATACATTACTAAACATGAACAAAAATAATTACAACACATGTACTAAATAATTAATGCAGATGTTTGAATGTTTGTGTTGTTACTTTTGCCGCATATGGTATTTTCATCATTCGAACAGTGCAATGCAAAGACAAGCAACATATGGCACACCTTACGTAAAACTCAACAATACAAACATATAATACACCTTACAAACTAGATGAACCACACACTGAATTGAATGTTATGAAAAAAAGAACAACAACACTGTGGTCACCCCTTACAGTCATGATGCATAATGAGCGCCAGACCCATCACCTGGCACTTGGTGTCAATACATAACATTTTGCCCAAAAAGTGCAGGAACATCTAATAATACGCTTATGTGTTGGGTTTTTTTGTTTTTTTTTTGTTTTTTTAACAACAGCAACATGGATGAACATAGGAATATTGTTGTACTAAACGTACGTGTGAATTTAAACGTAATACCGGTTAAATGAGTCATTAATATTTACGTATTACTTAAAACAAACAAAGATGAGAAAGTGTTGCCATAATAAAGAAATATGCAATATAATTTGACGTGCGCTAATGCAATGCCAACACGTTCAACAAACTCTAAAATTTGAAAAAACCTGTACAACTTTACCGGGCAACCCCCAAACAGAAACGAAAAGGTAGAATATACTTAAAATTGGCAATGGTTTAGAATGCATTATGGCTAAATCGGTTCCTTGCATGTCTTCCTGTTATGATTACTCATCTTCCCACATCGACTACACCGAATGCGTTGCACCACTTCACCCTTTGATGGAATCCTCCTCCGTTTCGGTCTTCCCCGTGGACGCCTGACAGCAGGCGGTGCAATTAGGTAATCATTTAGTGTGACCATGGGTTTGTCAACCGTCAGAATGGGATAGATGGACTCAGAATACAATGTTTTGAACTCAATAACATGATAAAAAGCCTCGATGGAATCATAAATGTTCCTTCCATTATTACGGAATGCAACCACGGCGTGTGCACACGGGAACCCATTCAGCTGCCACTGATAGCACGAACATGTCCGCCGATTGACATCAACCAATACTGACGGGTGCGAGTGAACCTCATACACATCCTCATCCGATTGACTTACAATCCACGCTCTACTACTTTTGTATTCATTCTCCAATTTCGCCTCCATCTTAGGGCAAATCTAGGCAGCCCACTTGCTACATTTCACCCTACGCTTTGAAATTTTCCCCATGATTTGACCCCTAATAGCATCAACCAATTGTGTAATAGGAAGATGACGTGCTTCTCGAATCCAATTGTTGAATGACTCGGCCGCGTTTGATGACATCTCTCCATACCGGCGACCCCTGCACACTTACACAATCAATGAAAGGCCCCAAAAAATTAAAAACAAATATAGTTGGTTTTTAAAAAATATACGATTACGGTTACGTACCTGAAATATGCGTTAGCCCAATGTTCGGGGTCCAAATCTTTCAAGAAATCCCCCACGATCGCCGGACTACACAATTTAATAAGCTCAATTTTCTGATTGAACGATGTGACCGTGGGTGCGTACGCACATTCGCGTAACTTGCGCATAAGTCCATTTTTTTGCTCGGCGTTAACATATTTCATTCGGTCTTTCAGGTTCATCTGAAGATGCACGAGACAAAACGCATGATGAGCCAACAGGAATACATGAGGAATGGCTTGTAGCAGGCCAATGTGACGATCCGAAACAAATGTCAAAGGCCAATCACCATCAACAACCTCCGCCAGTTGACGAAGAAACCAGTCCCGATTTGCTGCGTTTTCGGAGTCAACAATTGTAAATACGACGGGAAACAAACCTGTGTTTTGTCAATGAAACAAAGTGCAATAACACACAACCCCATATAAATGTGTCACGATTAAAACAACAAAAACACAGATTAATAAATAAAAAATAAACAAACAACCATCCCATGTGGTAGAACATTACACACACACACCAACAAGCCACCCACTACACAACATCATTAGACCCAAAAAAAATTGGCCTGCCACATAAGATTGAGATTGGAAACAACCTAGATATAATAAGAACAACCCATGACACCACAACACACATAACACACATATTACCTTGGTTCCCATCCTTTGCTGTAGCGGCAAGCAAATTACCCTTAAATCTACCCTTCAAAAACGTACCATCCAGAAATAACAACGGTCGACAATGCTTGAACCCATTTATGCACGCACGGAATGATATAAAATACCTCACAAACCTCCCGGTTCGCTGTTCAAACTTGAGATTTATGTAACTATTTGGATTATTGGCCATAACTGCATCACTATACCACCTAAGTTGGTCGAATGACACAACCTGATCACCATATACTTAATCTCTCGCTTTCTCGACACCAAGCCAAGCAACCCGATAACTAATATCCAATCCGTAATCATTTTTCAAGCCAAATACAACATCAGTGGGGCGTGTCATAGGCTGAGCACGCACCCGATCTGCAACAACGTTGGATACCAAATCGGAACCGGTATGTGGGTTCCTAGATGTCCGTACAGCCGCACCACACATGTGCAAATTATTAAACCTCTTCACAAAAAAATACTGTTCGATGCTAACCCTAGCATGTACCAACCACATACACCCCGTCGACACTACAAACTTACAAACAGCTGTAACACGAATTGAATCATTTTTTATATATTTAAATTGAAACCCACACTCGACAGCGTACTTGGAAAGCACTGTCTGAAATTCGTTCACTCCACCCATAAAAAAATTGGCCCACGTTTGTAACACCACTTGCCCATCCAGCCGACAAATACGTCTTCGATCTATGCTGGCAGTATGACGGTAATAAATCAGACCGGTCATCCACAACAAACATCTGCTCCCCGCCGGCACTGTGGTTGTCTTCATCTGCCATATTGCGTTTTTGTACACTAACATCGACATGCTCGAGTCTGAAAGACTTAGCAAGCGACAGCATATTCTGAACATCCTCATCACAAACAACCTTGAACTTATTATATCCGGGAATGGTGAAGAATAATAATACCATCTCGGGGGACAACCCATCAAACTTCAGGCATATCCCATTGATCAATTCTGCATATGTCAACGTTTGATAAAGCCGAACAACAGCATTGGTTTGCCCATAAGAACACAGCAACAAACTAGCAAACTCCATCCCTACAAACCAAAATACATTACCACAGATTTAGGATTACACATCAGGAAACAAAATCAGAAATTAAAATAACAGATCACTTCACATGAACAAAATATACAATTACACACACCACACTCTGATACATTTGCATTACGAAAAAACAGAAATTAAAATATTGCCTTCGCCGGCAACCCACAACAGTAATACAAACTTCGGCGAACCAGAACAGCAACACAGACTACCGAATACTATCAAACAATAAACCTGCAACATAAAAAATCCACATCACAATCTAACAATTAACAAACAACAAACAAAATATCAATATACAAAACGGCAATGTACAAATACATTACCACAAATTCAGGAATCAACATCAAAGACAAAATCAATACAACCCCAACAAAGGTTAAAAGAGTAAACTACAACAATACCCAAACGAACAAAGAGATTCCATCCCAACTAAATAGGACCTAACGATTCATAAGAAATAACACAGGATCAAATGGGTTAACATTCCTTGATTTGGGATTTATCAGTAATTTTTCCTTTTATGTTTTTGATTTTGGTTTTATTGGAGGCAATTGTGATAGAGACTCTACACATATATAATCCCCATAATCCATACTCTCATCCCAACCACTCACAATGTTGAGTCCACACATACATAAGTGAATCTCACACATAAATTAAGGATCAAGATCAAATTGAGGAACATGAAACCCCCAAAAGGGTCCCAACATTTCGCCATTGGAGGAGGCCACTTTCATGCTGGAGACTACCGACAACTCCGGAGACGTGCCATCCACGGTGAAAATGAAAGAAAGAATAACTGACGACATTTTCTATAGAAAATTTATAATTAATTTTTTTGATGAATTATAAATATATTTGTTAAAATTTATTTAAAATACGAATTACTTCTTGTGATTAAGAAAATTATAAATATTCTCTTTTTATAATTTTTTATTTAATAGAACTAATTGGGAAAATAAAATTTATAACTGTTTTCGTATATAATATAAAATCACTTGAATTATTAATTAAAATACATTTATATATCATTAAAAACTGTTAATGATTTTTATGATTTATTGATAAAAAATGTCATTTATTATAAAATTAAAATTTTAAGGGAGATTTAACTTTTAGAACTATAAGAATAATTTATATTTTAAACAAATTTTAAAAAGTGTATTTGTAATTTATATATATATTTTAATTATTATATGTATTTGATTTTATAAATTAAATATATTGAATTAGTGGTGGTGAGGTGGTGACATGGCAGAGGGCGAAGGTGGTGGCCGCAACATACATCCATATCTTTGAAAATAAATATAATAAATGATGGTGGTGGATTGTTCATAGTTTAATTTCGAGCACGTTATTTGGACCTATTACGAGTTTTATTTTAATAATTTGAATTGCTTATTTTAATAAGAATTTTATGTATTTTATTTATCAAAAAAAAAAAAAAGTCTATTCGGTAATCGTATCTTATTCAATTTCATTTGTTATATAAAAAAAAGATTTATTTTCAAAAACACAATTGTCATTCATTTTTTTAATGACAAACACTATAAAATGAATAGGTCACACTTATTAGATCGACCTACATTTTTTAGTGGATGAAATATACGAAGTATTCGACAAAATGAATGGTTTGGATTGCCTAAGATTCATTCATAATGAATCTATCACATTTAATGCATTGACACTATCTCCATTAGTCTTCTGTACATTATGTATATATAGGTGCATTCATCAATAATTAGTCACCATCTAATTGATGTACATGTATCTTGTTTAATGAGATGAATCTAGTATAATCATGCATAAGTCACATTAAGCTATATTTAAGAAAAATTTCTTACAATTCTATGTTTACTTATTGTCTACGGACCATTAGTCGCTGGAAAAGTGTGATTTGTGGTAGTGGTGATATTGGTGAATAAATGGATAAATAGGTGATATGTGAATATATATGTAAAAAATAAGTGATACTAGACAAATAGGTGACACTATATAGATAGGCGACATGGACAAATAGGTAAAATAGTGAACAAATAGACTTCAAGTAGAGGTAATATGATTTTTCAATTTGTTACTCAAAAAAATAAAATAAAATAAAAAATAAAAAATAAATAAATAAAACTTAGGACTACTGTTCTAAAAATTTTAAAATTTAACTTATAACCCAAATGCAAAATAAATAATTGGAAAAATTATAAAAAAAATTTCTAGAGTTTGACCATTTTAATAAAATAAATTTTTAATATTTAATTTTATCAATTCAAACTCTAATATTTTAATTTATTTTCAATCTAAATCATTTACTAATTTTCGTTAAGTAAAATTGACAAAAAAAAAAATTAAATAAATAAAATGATATTTTAGTAATTAAACTCAATGGAAAATGGTATTTTAGACCTTTCATAACAAATCAAAAGATTAATTGATAAAATGAAAATTCAAGATTTATTTTGTTACAAAAGTCAAACTTAAGTTTTTTTTTTTCCCCAAAATAATTATGGATTTGACTTAGGCCCTGTTTGGGAACAACTTTTATTTTTTAATACTAAAATAGTCAATAAAGACAAAAAAGACTAAAATAATCAATACGACAAAATGTCACATCTTACACATCAATCAATCAATTTTTCTCCACAATCATTATTCAATTATAAAAAAATTACAAATTATTTAAAACTTAATTTTTTTTATCTCATAAAATAATTAAAAAACTAACTAAAATAATCAAATTTACAAATTTGGCGTTAGATGAATTGGGGATCTAATTCCTACAATCCCAGCTTTGTGAGAAATATGCTGGATGACCAATGGAATAGTAAATAAGTAAATAATGATTAGATGTCATCGTGTCAGGTAGTAAGCTAAGATACTACTTAAGCATCACAGTGGAATTGTTAGAGCATGTGTTAGTGTCAGCTGTTATTTTTTAGCTAGCCATTTTCTGTTTTTGCTCTCACAGTGGAACTGCTAGTAAGTGTGTTAAAAGCTATAGTTGTTAGCTTGTGTTAACTTGTTTGTTAGCTATGACTAGCAAATTAGTCAGCCATTGTGGGACCCATTTGAATATAATAATATTTTTCAAACAACCTAGAAACAATATTACCGTTGCAACTAGGCATTTGTTGACTCAAATTTTTTACTGTTGTGCATAGTGCGTCTTCTTCAATAAAATGCAAACTAGTATCTATTCTTGACCATTTCCTATTTTGAACCCTTCCATTAAAAAGGAATTCAATTGTATATCAGCCAAAACTTCTGAAAAATGGATCCTCCTCCATTTTTCAATAATCAGTTCAATCAGCAAAAAAACTCTCAGCCACCATTGCAATTTGATTGTCAAGCATTTTCTCAATTCTTTTCAAATCCACAATATTGTCAGACTCCATTTACTCAATTTATTCCAGAGCAATCTCAATTAAATCTCATGAACCTCCTCCAACAGTGACATACATCCATCCATAGCACAAAAAAAGAGAAAGGGAAAGGATGAAGTGCAACAAAAAGAAAGAAATCCAAATTAGACAAAAGAGGAAGATGAAGTACTTTGTAAAACACAGTTGAGTGTCTCAAAAGATGCAGCTACGGGTACAAATCAACTAAGAGCGAGGTTATGGGATCGAATTCGGGATGAGTTCAATCAATTCTTGGGTTATTAGAGTGATCGAATCAGCTCAGGTTTGATGCATCGATGGTCCAACATTCAATCTCACCTTGACAAATGTTCTGGATTTGTTCGCACAATAGAAAGGACTCTGACTAGTGGCTATAACCTTGACGATTCGGTAAATTGTAGTTTACACAAATTTCTACTCAAATGATTTAATTGAAAGACTATTAAGTTTTTATTGTAATTTTTTATAGCTAGGAGCTGCAAAACAATTGTATTATAGCTCACAGGGTCACCACTTTAAGTGGGATGGTTGTTGGATAATCCTCAAAGATAGTGCTAAATGGTTTAACCATACAAAAGAACAAGAAGAAAAAAAAAAAATCAAAAAATTAGTCAAAGAAAGAGAGGTGCTTTCAATGTGAATGTTGATCAAACTATAGATTCCTCAAATCCGTCTACTCCGATAACAACACCGAGTTCAGCTATAGGATCAATTAGCCTTGACAATGATGACAATTCTCTATTTACTGAAGAAGCTCATGAATTACCTGACCTGTTGGACGAAAAATAGCAAAAAATATGCGTCGAAAGAACATTGAAATTAGAAGCTGTAAACTTATTTGTTGCTGAATTTAATAACTTGAGAAAGGAACAAAAGGAAATTGCTGAGCAAGAGGTCATAATGGCAAATGAACGAGAACGGCTGAAAATTCAAGCCAAACAAGAGCAAGAACAATGAAGGGCAGAAAAGTTAAACTCAAACAAGAGTGAATGAGAATTGCAGCCAAACGTGGGCAAGAACAAATAAGGTTTGAGAAAGAGATTATGATGACTGATCCAAATTTGATTCCTATTGAAGAAGGAAAAGCTTGGGTACAAAAAGCAATTTGGGCATATGCGAAACAAGGGGGCCTTGATGATGGATCAAGTGGTAGTGGTTTAAATTAGTGATCGGTAGTTGAATTTAGTGATAACCTATTGTAACATTTAAAGTTAAATTTGTAGTATCATGTTTTAACTTTGTAGTACATTTCACATCCATGTATTAATTTTAAGAAAAACTTTGAGCTTTCTTATGAAATGAGATGGTTAAATTTTGTTGAGATCAATTAACAACTTTGATCAAATAATGTTCCTGTTGAGTGAAAAATAAAGCTTAAACAGTTATGAAATGAAGCCAAGAACAGCAGCAAACGAACAACCAAATAGCAGCAACACATAGTGGATGACAACCTGCACGACCGGGCCTCACGGGACATTCTGGGTGGACATTTGGGTAGACATCGGGGATGTCAGGGATGTCCACCAAGAACAAACATAGGTATTAGATGGATGCAAATAGTTGCTGTGTTTGGTTCAAGTTTGTTTTGCTATTTTGATGCAATTTGTTTCTTATGGAACTGTAATGCTAAGTTTTTATGCTTATGCTAGATTCTATTTTAGATGTGTTGATTCATGGTTATGTGAAGGAAGCAAGCCACAAATATAAGCTTTATTTACATAGACGTAGAAAAAAAAGTGTTGGGTTTACTGATTGGATTATCCAATTGCAAGCATCTATTGTCGCAACTTTAATTTATAGTTTGAGTTTTTGAATCATTCTAAACTTTCATTTTAAAATTTATGTGGACACTAGTATACTGTAGTGTTTATAATTTTGTTGCTCATAGCATTTGTTTTCCACACATTTGAATTCCCTTAAACCTTTACTGTTCTTATTTTTATACATCTAAATTATCTGTGTAAATCAAGTATAAAGCAGTAGGTAAAAATTTCAGATCATACCTTAGGTGATAGAACTTGAAGTGAAGAATCTTGTGGGTAAATCATGTGCTTCAAAAATGCGAACAACGAATACCCAGCAGTGAAGTGATACCACAATATGAGTATCACCCACACAAGTCACAGTGCAAAAAGCTTGATCGTTATTTTAATGGGAGAGAGTTAGTATGAGAAAAATCATTCATTATTTGATTCATCACATATCCCATATAACATATCAGATATATAGGCTAAGTATATAACATCTCCCACTCGCACATGAGTTGGCATGACACTGCCACATCTCTATCTCAATCTTCAAAAAAATGAACAATCTTATACTAGCCAATGCACCATGCGACCGCTAAGAACACCTGCATGTGGGAGCTCTATACTAGAAACTCAATATGAGTCACTATAGAGACATCAACCCAAAATGAACAGAAATAGTGTCTCATGTACCCAGACCCGTCTAGCTACATCGGTCCAAAAACATCTCTAATCCCTCAAAGAGCATGTTTAACCCTCCTAGGTCTCGCATTATATTCACACCCAATCAGCATCCCATAGAGAGCGATGTGAGTTGTCGACAGTGAATATAGAGCAGAGATGTAGAACTAGATGATCTTCCTTCACCCTCATATCATTTAATTCGAAATTGACTGCTTTCCCAGTAATGTCCCTTAAAGCCGAATCATACATGACCGCAGGCAACATACCAAAGTAGTTGAACATCAACTCCTTATCTTATGACATAGTCAAAGGTCACAAAAGGCACAAAGTGAAATCATTTAGGAAAAATGACTTTTAGGACTCACACAGTGAATAAGCAGGGATCCATTCTTTTACCTCGCTAACGGGTCGATAAGCACATGCAGTACAAATGCATGTTATAGTGGAGTAACTCTTCCAAAGAGTGATGTTAAACTCACATACCATACAGATCTTAGTCTAGTCGCTTCCTAGCATCTAACTCAAATTCTCTATTTGCTCGCCTCTCAGGCATTAAATGAGATCTCGCATCTGGCTGTCCATAACAAGCACATCATGGAAAAGTGGGTACTCTCATATCTATGGTCGGTCTCTAACAAGACCTCATCTTGGCTCCAACCAAGGCGACATAGCTAGTGGATAATTTTAGCTTCTCTATTTGCTCTAAATATAATAAGCCACTAGTCTCATCATTGCTCGCTACCTAGCGCTAAGGGCGATTGCTCGTGTAAGTGAGCCAATCTTGCCTGCTAACATCAACTTATTTATTCTGTGTATGCTAATTCACAAACCATTGCAAAAAGTAGTAAACATAAATGTGTAGTAGAAACAAATATGAATATTAATGGCATAAATATCCCAAAAAATATGAGTTCAACTGAATACACATATATATATCACCACATACGTAGTCCTAAAGCCCTGACATGAGCAAGATAAACATCTCTAGCAATAGGCTTAGTCAAAGGGTCCGCAACCATGAGACTCGTAGGGATGTGCTCCAGGATCACTTCTTTCTGTGCCACAATGTCTCTGATAAAGTTGAACCTCACATCAATGTGTGTGGTTCTCCCGTGGTATTGAGGATCCTTAGTATAAGCGAGTGCAACCATGTTGTCACAATGGATAGTCATAGGGTCTGAAGTGTGTGACAATATCCAAATGCTGAAGGAATCTCCTTAACCAAATGGCTTCTTGAACAGCAGATGAACAAGCCACAAACTTAGCCTCAATAGTCGATAAGGCGATACAGGATTGCTTTTTACTGCTCCAAGAAATAGCACCATCGCTAAGCATGAAAGCATATCCTGAAGTAGACTTACGCTCATTTAAGTCTCCTCCCCAGTCAACATCACAATAGCCAACTAGACGTAGATCTGAACTTTGGTAGCAAAGTGTGTAATCTGCAGTCCTTCTAAGATATCGTAATATCCTCTTAACTGCTTTCCAATGAGCTGGTCTTGGGTTGGATTGGTAACGACTCATCAATCCGACTGCATAACAAATGTTAGGGCATGTACACATCATAGCATACATCTCTAAGGATCTTAACACCGAGCACATAGCTCACTTCACCCATGTCTTTCATCTCAAATGTAGAGAACAACCACCTTTTAGTGGCGACAATTATCTCTTTGTCATTTCCAGCCAATAATATGTCATTTACATATAATGACAATATCAGAAAAATGTCCTTGGACCGCTTAACGTACACACAGTGATCTTCATTGATCATCATAAACCCATTAGAAATAATGGCTCGATGAAATCTTAGATTCCACTGTTTGGATGATTGCTTTAAGCCATAAATAGATCGTTGAAGCTTGCAAACTTTGCGCTCCTGACCTACTACCACAAAGTCTTCTGGTTGATCCATATAGATCTCTTTATCCAATTCTCCATTGAGAAATGTAGTCTTAACGTCTATCTGATATAGCTCTAAGTCCAACTGAGCTACTATGGCCAGAATTAGGCGAATAGAGGCAAACCTCACAATTGGTGAAAAAGTTTCCTCATAGTCCATACCCACTCGTTGGGTCATAGTCCACACCCTCTTGTTGGGTGTAACCTTTCGCCACTAGGCGAGCCTTATACCTTTCTATGGAACCATCCGCCTTGCGCTTGATTTTGAGAACCCATTTGTTCCCAATAGTCTTGCACCTTGGCGGCAAATCAACCAAGTCCCAGACATGATTTTTCTTCATAGACTCTATTTCTTCATCCATTACAGCACTCTATTCTTTACTAGCAGGGGATGAGAGAGCCTCTTTGAGATTCTTAAGCTCCATCTCATCACTCGGAGCAATCATGAATGCTTCCCCTTCAATCTCAAAACGACGACAGGGTATAGCTCCACGTTTGCTTCTACGCAGTTGAGAATCTTGAGAATCCTCATCCATTGGATCTAATCCATGGGCAGGTAGATCACTCCCACTGTCCCTAGGAGCTTGAGGGATTATCTCATCATTCTCTACTAGGCTACTAGGTGCTCCTTCAAGTAGATCCTCCATCTCATAGAGTTCTATATCTCTAGTTACGTCACCTTTGCTAGGGAAATCCTCCTCTAGGAAATCCATATCTCATGACTCAATTTCAGTCACACTTCCATCCGGATGCTCCCCAATAAACACATAGCCCTTAGAATGCTCACTATAGCGAATGAAGATACACTTCTTTCTTCTAGGGCCCAACTTCCCAAACTTATGAGAAGCGTTGTGTATGTAAGCTGCTGAACCCCAAGGCTGCAAATTGCCCAAATCAGGCTTTTTGCTTGTACACATCTCATATGGAGTGGAAGGAACTGATTTGGAGGGCACACGGTTAAGGATGTAGGCAGCAGTCAACAAAGCATCTCCCCAATAAGAAATGAGAAGATTAGCTTGAGCCATCATAGATCTAACCATGTCAAGCAATGTGCAATTCCTTCTCTCCGCTACACCATTTTGCTGCAGAGTCCTAGGAATTGTCAATTGCCTGATAACTCCTTTTTCCTCACAGAGCATTTTAAATTGCTCAGATAGATACTCGCGTCCCGGTCAGTCCTTAGAGCCTTAATGCTCTTGTCTAATTGATTCTCAACCTCATTAACATACCGTCTAAAGTAATCCAATGCTTCTGACTTGTGAGAAATCAAATAGACATGGCCAAAATGCGTGCAATCATCTATAAATGTGATGAAATAAGGGGCTCCATGCCTTGCCCTCACATTCATTGGTCCACATATATTAGAATGAATAAGTTATAATGGGATAGATGCCCTTTTAGCTTTCCCAAATGGTTTCCTTGTTGCCTTTCTAGCAAGACAGTGCTCACAAGTAGGCAAAGTGACTCTAGCGAGTGGGCCTAAAAGACCTTCTCTAGCCAATCTAGTCATCCTGTCTTGCTCTATGTGGCCTAATCTAGCATGCCATCTCATAGAATCATTATCACAAAAAGATGCAATATTAGAAACAGAGCCATTGGCATTTTTATTAAAACTAGAATCATCCACATCCAAAACTAAAAAACCATCTGAAAGATAACCAAAACCATAAAAAATTGTTCCCAAATAAATGCTAACACCATTATTCTCAAAACAAAAGCTAAAACCAAGGCTCATCATGCTAATAATTGAAACTAAGTTTTGCCGAATATCCGAAGCATAAAGAACATCATGAAGATACAAGGTGCGCCCTCATCGCATTTCCAGCTTGTATATGCCAATGCCAAGCACGTCCACACTGGACTCATTTCCCATGTAAAATTTTCTGCTCCTAGCAGGTACTCGGCGATACTCAACGAACCCTACTCTCTCCCTCGTAATGTGGTCTGTTGCTCCAGAGTCTACAACCCAAAAATGAGGAGAATGAGCAATTAATGCTTGACTAGAAACAAAGCATTGAATGCGAGAAATTAACTAAGGGAGTACCTTCTTCTGCTCAGGGCAATGCTGAGAGAAGTGTCCTTCTTTGTTACAGTTAAAGCATGTCAATTTAGCCTTTACCTTCTTGCCACCTCTCTTGCCCCTACGCTTGAAAATTCTAGCGCCATTGGGCTTGGCTTTAGCGTAGCTGCTGCTTGCTTCTTAGGAGCACCTTTTGCTTTTTCACGCTTGAACTGAGAAGTCTTACGTGAGCTTGACTTAACCACCATAGCAGAACCATCAGACTTAGCCGCCTCAAGGCGTTCAGCCTCTAGCTCCAAATGATGCGATATGTCTTCGAATGTTTTCACACTCTCATTATGCATCATATTCTACTTTATCTACTCCCAAGAATTTGGTAGAGAGCGAATCACAGCTTGTACTTGTTGCTCTTGAGTCAAATTGTGCCCAGTAGCTGCAAGCTCACGTATCATGGCTGACATGACCCTCAAATGCTGTTTCATCGAGTGATGCACCATTTTCTGATAGGAGTCAAACTTCATAGTCAGCCCACATAGCTTTGCCAAAGAGGTAATACCAAACTTTTGCTTGAGAGCTTCCCACATCTCAAATGCAGTCGGGGCAATGCTCAAACTCGCTAATCAAGTCGTTGTGCATACTGCTCAACATGGTAAAGTGCGCACACCAATCTTTGTTATGCCAAGTCTAAAAGGCTTCAAGATCACGACGATGTTGAGCTGTATTGCCCTGCTCAGGCTCAACCATCACTTGTTCAAGTGTGGTCAACACTTATTGCTCATTGAGGAGGTATTGGATCTTACGGCGCCATATGTCATAATTGTCGCCATCCAATTTCTCTCCCTTAGTTAAGTTGCCACCACTGTCTTAGCAGCCATTTCTACATACAAAGTAAACAATGCGCAGGGGATATTAATGATGGCAACACAAAAATTATTTTGTAGCAAAAGAATCTAAATTAAAAAGATGATAATATTACAATGTCTCAAGATCAAAAATTGCTATGCTCATTATCATCTCTTGCGCCTCTAGTGACAATTATCAAAATTTAATTTAATTCCATGCGCAAAAAAAAAAAAAAAAAAAAAAAAAAAAAAAAAAAAAAAATCAACCTCCCACTACTTATGGCATGTACAAAGTATGATAAATTCCATACAATAGCATCTTAATGTAAATTTACAATTAACTCATGTTATATTCATTTAATAATGGAATTTAAATAAAAAAAAAAAAAACTAATCATGCTTCTCTAATCACAACATATTACAAACCCAAAAAAAAAATAATATGTTGTGTTTAATATTCAGATTATGCCATAATAGAAAGTACATCATTCTGAAATTTTCTAAATTTTTTAAATAATTAATAAAACCACATAAAATCAGAAATAAATATTCCAGAATCTGTTAAACTACAACAATTATACCAATAAATAGTAAAACTTTACAGTAGTCTACAATAAAAATTTCAATCCCAGGAACTTAGTCATGCAACACCAAAAGCATTTTAAAGCAAAAATAATGAATTATAATTTTAGGAAAAATACTTTTTATTTTCATAAAATTTTGAAAATTTTACAGAAGATAAAAAATTTAATTCTAAGTTCAACAGTACCAACCATGCTCAAAACAAAGCTATAACGAGTTATTTATGACCATTTAACATGATTTAGAATTTAAAAAAAAAAAAAAAAACAGTGACTTAACATCAGCAGCCAAGCCAGCCAAACTGGTGCAAAAAATCGCGTGGCTCAGCGCACGGCGCACGTGTGGAGTTCATGGGTAGCGCATGTGCGAAGCATGCCTGACGTGTGTGGGATGCGGCTGAAGCGTGACGCGCGCGTGGTGGCGCTGATGTTGTCAGATGGCACGTGTATCGCAGGTGTCGCCTTTCAGGATGTTTTTTGGTCCAATTTTGGTACATCCGAACTCTTTTTTCCAAAATAAAAACATTTGTGGTTTCAAAAATGACATTTAATAAACATAAATTATGAGGTGTATTACACACTCTCTCTAATGAGAGTGGAAGTGCAGAAACCTGCATTTCATCCTCCTCCTTAAGCCATCAAAAAAATCAAAACGAACCCAAATTAGGGTTTGATGTATCTCATCAACTGTAAATCCAAATCTAACAAATAATATATGGTTTCGAAGGTCTCGAAACAAGAATTCTAAATATGTAAGATTTGCAGATTGAAATTAAAGCATGTAAAACCATCATGCATGTAAAGTTTCGAAAATATAAAATGGGTCTCCATTTTTCTTAAAATCTAACCGTTGGATTTTCATGAAATTTTGCAGATATGTTCTACATTAAATATACTACAACATATATAAA
Source organism: Camellia japonica (assembly GCA_030407325.1). Classification (NCBI taxonomy): domain Eukaryota; kingdom Viridiplantae; phylum Streptophyta; class Magnoliopsida; order Ericales; family Theaceae; genus Camellia; species Camellia japonica. Next base: position 61,192,978 of record JAPPVO010000029.1, read on the forward strand.
TTTCAGGTCGATCGCAGATAGTTGAAAAAATTATTAATTTTCATGCATATATCGTATATGTATTTGTATAAAATTATACACATATTTTAATGCATAAAAATAAGCACGAAAATACCCATTAATGCTCTGATACCAATGTAAATCAAGTATAACGCAGCGGGTAAAAATTTCAGATCATACCTTAGGTGATAAAACCTGAAACAAAGAATCTTGTGGGTAAATCACGTGCTTAAAAAATGCGAACAACGAACACCCAGCAGTGGAGTGATACCATAATATGAGTATCACCCACACAAGTCATAGTGCAAAAAGCTTGATCGTTATTTTAATGGGAGAGAGTCAGTATGGGAAAAATCATTCGTTATTTGATTCATCACATATCCCATATAACGTATCAGATATATAGGCTAAGTATATCATCTATCCATATTAGTTGATATGATAGATATAGATATCAAGAGTGGGTTATCCAAGTAGGTTTTGAATTCAAATTCAAACTTACATGGATAAGGTTCAAAAGGGTCATGGGTCATGCCACATAAGCACCCAATTTCTAACAATCTGCAACTTTCTATGTAGTTATCTGCATCTCTCTGATTAATTCCTTTTGCTATGCAACAAATCTCATTAATTCCTTCTACACTTTAGATTGTGAGGTCCAATATATTAATATCAGGGGATATGACTAATGAATTTACACCAAGTTATGATTAAAAGGTAGTGTGAATAAACTAACAATCTCTTGTATCACACTTATGTCATTACAATTTATATCTTCATCACCAAATTGATTCCACAAATGTTCCATTAGATCAATTCTAAACATTGCATTTGTTCCTCTATTTTGAATTCTTTTAAGACGAGATGAGATGTGTGCCACCAAAAGTGTTGGGTTTCGAGCATATTCTGGAGAAGATACAGTTTCATCTGTTGGAGGCCTCTAACTTTCAATGTCGGTTCCGCGCTCGTCTTCAATGATCATGTTGTGTAGTATAATACACGTTTTCATTATCTTATAAACGTCTTCTTTTTTCCAATAACGCACTGGTCCTTGCATTATATCCCACCTTGTCTGTAACACACCAAATGCTCTTTCAACATCCTTCCTAATAGCCTCTTGCTTTTGACCAAACAACTTCTCCTTTCCTGTTTTTGGGTGCATGATGGTTTGTATTAGAGTTGCCCATTGAGGATCTATGCCATCAGATAAATAATAGCCTAATGTATATTCACGCCCATTCACATTGTAATTAATCGAAGGCATTTTACCATGTATGAGATTGTCAAATATCGGGGAATGATCTAAGACATTCACATCATTGTGTGAAACTGACATACCAAAGAAAGGATGCCAAATCCATAGGTCTTTTGAGGCAACTGCTTTTAATATAAGGGTAGGCTTATTGTAATGGCCCCTATGGGTTCCATGCCATGCTATGGGACAATTCTTTCATTCCCAATGCATACAATCTAAAGACCCAAGCATACCTGGGAAGCCTCTCGTCTTCCCTTCTTCAAGTAGACGTGCTATGTCATTTTCATTTGGTGAGCAGAGGTATTGTTCCTCATACAAGGCAATAATAGCATTACAAAAGAGCTTCAAGCTATCATTAGTAGTGGTTTTACCAATCTTTATGTACTCATCACAATGATCTAATGAAAATCCATAGGCGAGTATACGAATTGCGGCGGTAATTTTTTGTATAGGAAAGCATCCCAACCGTCCAACACAATCCTTTTTTTGTACAAAGTATTTGTCATACCTTTTAGCATCATTCAAAATGCGAAGAAACAACTCTCAACATATTCGAAATCATCTACGAAAATAGTTAGGTGGATACGTACAATTCTCAGTAAAATTATCTCTCCATATTTGTCGATCGCTTCCCTCATGATCACGCCTTATATATTGCCTCTCAACTGGTTTTGAGATTAATGTTAGCATTTGCGGTAGAAGAAGCAAATTTGTCATCTTTTGAACATGTTTATTGTAATGCTGTGAAACCGTCTCTTGATCCCCATCGGATGAGCTATCATCGTCGGTTGAAGAACTGAAATGTGTAGAAGAACTAGACTCCATGGTAGGAATACATTGAGACGATGAGGCCATTGATGTTTTTATGGGAAAAAATGAAAGAGAAGATAAAAGAATAAATAATCTGCTTGCTAGATGAAAAAAAATGCACTTGATTTGAATATATAAAACTTGTTTATTTAATTGGTGACAATACAATATATATCTGTTTGTTGAAAATTATAGCTGTTGCTGAAATATAGCCGTTGGCAGTGGTTCACTGGTAATGTGAAATATAGCCGTTGGCAATGGAGAGAGAGGGAAGCAGAGTTAGAGAAGGGTGGATCCCACACATACACACACACACACACACACATTATATATATATATATATATATATATATATTCTTAACACACATCTTAACACACACTTTAACACATCCATTGCACCATACTCACTCTCTAAAATTAACAAACTCTTAACACACCTTAACACATATTTTTGGGTCCCACTTTTATCACTTTTTGTCATATAACACACTTTTACACACTTTTTTAGCTATTCCATTGTGGATGCCCTTACATATAACGAGACAACAAGGTAGGACAGTAATTTGTTGCTTACTTTGGAGACAAGAAATTCAAATACAATGTGTTTTAGCAAAAATTATTAGCCAAAACTCTTTCATTAGATTTTTATTCGGTAAAAAGACAATTTAATTTATTTTATTTCATAAACTCTTTGAGGAGGTGCCTAATTGAGTAAGGATAGAATAAAATTCTATTTTTTTAGACATTATTGCCTACACACATATATATATATATATATATATCACAAATTTGAAATCTGCATCAACAAAGTCCAACGCCATTTAACTTGTAAGTCGCTATTGTCTCTCTCTTCTCTTGATTTGTGATGATCATCGATGCTGTGATCTCAATGTTTTTGGTACTTAGAGTGGTGCTTATTGATGGAGGAGTTATGGTGGTGGTGATCGTCATCGACGTCTCTAGATTTTAGTTGCTGCTTCGCTGCCTGTGGTTTCAATTTTTGTAGCTTTTGCTTTAATATCTGTATTCATCGGTTGAATCTCTATTTGTCTCTAAAACTCACAACACTCTGCGGAAGGTTTTTAGCAAAATTGTTGGAAGAGTGAAGAAGAATTAACCATGAATAGCAGTAATGATCTGAATTCTTTTGACAAGGAACACTTTTATTGTAGGGTAAATTATAAATACACCCTCTGAGATTTGTTTAAAATACAGATTGCCTTTTATGGTTTGAAAAATTACAAATACCCCCCTATTAGAATTTTTTATTTAACAGAATTAACTAAAAAAATGAAATGCATAATTGCTCTCCTATACAATAATTAAATTACCTAAATTATTAATTGAAATATATTTTTAACATTATTAAAAACTGTTAATTGACTTGATGATTTATTAATAAAATGGCTGATTTGTTATGTAATTAGAAATCTTAGGGGGTGGAATGTAATTTTCCAAATCACAGGGGGCGATTTATATTTTAATCAAATCTCAGGGGGTGTATTTGTAATTTACTCTTTATTTTATTTTATACAAGTTTAGAAATGTTGTGTATGTGTATTTTTGGTTGGTTCATCTAGTATGTAGTCTATTTTTTGTAACAGTAAAATATTATTATGACCCAGAGTAATATTTTACTGTGAATCAAAATCACATGTTATTGTTTATGTCAATTTCGACGGTATTTTAAAAAAAATTTTAAAAGAATTTTATATTCAATATGGATCTTGTTTGATAGATTTTAATGAGAGAATTCTAAAATTACTAATTTTATTAAAAATCAATATTTAGATAAAAAGTTATTTTATTTTAAAATTTAAAATATTAAATTACTCACTAAGGATATTTTGGTAATAATAGTATACGTTGAACTTTTCTAGATTTTTTTTTTTTTTTTTTTTTATACTTATTCTTAATGTATTAAAATTTTATTATGAGGAATTTTGACTAAATCCCTTAAGAGTATTATGTGATTTCCGTTGAATATATCTTTTGTATTTTGTAGAATTTATATTATTTTTATTTTTGTATATGTGGTCTGATTAGGTTGTGGTCCCAAATCTACTAAAAATTTATTATGTGGTTTAACTATTGTATGACTATAATTTCATGCTTTGCTTATAAATAGGGAAATTGTTGGAGATTGAAAAGATTGGTAGAGATACAAGAGAGATAGAAAAAGGTTGCATTTCTTTTATATTCGTCATTTCAACTTAAGAGTGATTGGATTTAATTAATCCATTTTGGGATTGACTTTGGTGGTCTCAATTGTTTACTTAATACTCATTAGGTAGAATATTCACATAAAAAATAAGATAATTGAATATCGATAACTATATATTTAAATGAAATTTGTATTATAAAAAATAAATGGCTTTTTAAAAACTATATTTGTGTTTTAATTTTTTGAAACATATTCAATCATTTTAATTTTTTATATAAATATTATACTCAATAAATTATAAAAAGTAAATAATTTGGATTAACGAAATCAATTCTAAAATAAGCCTACTAAATCTACACACTCCATCTAAAATTGAAATGATAACTGAAAAGAAGTCAAACTCAATAAAAAAATACTAGCAACATGTGGTGTGTGTCGGAAAACAAGTGCGACTGGTGTTTGGGAACTTGGTTCCCAAATTTTTTTCTCATTTTTTTCACTAAAAGACAAAAGTTTTACAAAATCAAAAAAAACACGTCTAAACAAAATATCACATCCAATCCCATAATCATTTCACTTTTTCTCTCATAAATATCACATCCAACCATAAAAAAACCCAACTACCTTCCCAAACACTAAATTTTTTTTATCCAATAATATCCTACAACTAAAAAAACCTACATAAAAACTCACTTCCCAAACACCTACTTTATCAACGACATGTGGTGTGTGTCGGAAAACAGGTGACCAGCAACATGTGGTGTGTGTCGGTAAACAGGTGCGATGTTAGGACTAAGTTACCATTGAAAAATAAATGAGAATTGTTTTAAGGCTCGAGTATTCACGTAGGATTTTGGATAATTTTCGTCTCATAACAGTATTCTGTATAGTGGTTTTTTCTTTCATCTGTGGAAGCAGATAAATATCTGCCCACCTACGTAAATGTCTATGTTAATTTTGTTTTCGATGTGTGGGCTAGTGTGTTTCTATTTGCGTGTGTGATTATCCCAACAACATTATCCATATGGTACTCATGAAAAATCAGAAATCAGATAGCCATTGACATATTTTGGAAGTGAATTAAAACTCACTTCTTAATTTTTAATTAACTTCTTTCTTTCATAAAAAAATTAAAAAAAAGTTAAAAAGTAATTTTTAATCATCTTTTTAAAATACCCCATTATTTGGGAAGTGAGTTTGGAGCTAAAATAGTTACAAAAAATAAAATAGACTTTTTAGTTTAATAAGACAAAATATCACATCCAACCCATAATTATTATATTCTTTCTCTCACAAAAAGTTAAAAAAGCCAAAAAAACCAAAAGCCTTCCCAAAGTAGACTTTTTAGCTCCAAGTTAAAATAATAAAAAAAGTCAAAAATTCAAAAAGTCAACTCACTTCCCAAACCAAGCCATACTACACTAGTGTTAGTTTTTTTGACTTTCGAAAGTTAGAAATATAATTAGAATGTGCTAAGAAGAATAAAAAATCCTTATAGGAATAGTAAATGCCAACCAATTAATCAGACAATTATTTCAAAGTTCTTTTAGCCTCAATGAAAATGACTTTTACTGGTGGTTTTTTTTAGGAGAAAACTCAGAAGAATTAATCAAAAAGTAAAAGAAGGAGGGAGATAACTGTGTCAGAATTTAAATTTCATTAAGTAAACGAATTTTTACAATAATACCTTCACACTTCCACAGTTTCGAAGGGAATTACATCAGCGAACAGACTAACTTAGAACTACTCTTAAGAAATTGAAATACAGTGCACGAAAGTAAAGAACTGGAAAGTAAAAACTGAAAAAAAAAATATGAAGTAAATAAACTGGTTTCCAGATCTCATTCTGGGTCCCCTCCATTATCAGCTTTCTCCTCTATTTATAGGCCTTGGTAATAACCGTCGAAGTGGCTGATAACTGTCGAAGTGGATGATAATTGTTGAAGTAACCTCCATGATGATGAGACATGACTCCAAGCTTCTTGCCTCCACTAAGCCATTTCTTGCAGTTAGGTTTCCCTCATGAATTTGAATTTAAATAATCAAGAACAGTTTAGCCATGTCATCTTGCTTCTTTTATTTGTTCCATTACTTCGCAGATCCACTGCCATTAATATGATTTGCCATGTGTCCTTTGATGACTAGAGACTTTTACTAATTCCTCAAGTTACCCCTGATGGACCATGTGTCAAGCTGTGATTGGCTGATACAAAATATATGGCCAACATTACCTCCCACACTAATATAACCAATACTTGGTAATATTAGTGAATCAATGTACTATTGCCCACGTTCTAGGACGTGCATGGTAATCAATTGTTCTAGAAGTATAACCATATTCAAACAACGTTAAAAACACTGAACTTCCCCCTGTGCTTAAATCTTACTTCCACTAGCTGTGCAAACGAAGGGACTGATACATCCTTGATGGCCAATCAAACTTTCTCCTTCATTGATCAAGCATATGAAGAGGTTTTGGACAATAATGGTTGTCCTCGAAAGAACTCGCATGCATTTAGTAGCCAAATTCTCCTCAAAAACTTGCTCATATGGACCTCGAAGACTCTTTATCTGCCCCAAAGATCTCTGCTTGGAATGAGGCTGCCTCCACCTCTACCAAAACTACTGGTTGGAATGCCTGGCCACAACCAACCCAACCTTAAACAAGGAAACGGATTCACCATAGATTTGTTGAGTTCGATGACCCTACTTTGGTTCTTCTTTCTTCTCACAGCTCAATGGTATACCCCTATTGTCACGACCCAAACCAGCCCCTATAGGTTTAGCATCGTAACCGGCCAGTAATCTTGAGATTACCGAAGGCCTCTGAGACAGATTAACATAATATTAGGGGCTAGCGGAAGTAAATAACAATATACAACGTCCATTGAGCTGTGCAGGCTTATATGAGACAGAAAAATTTTAAACTTTTCATGTATATGTATACACATCATCCTCACGTCATAATATATATACAGATTAGGCAGAAAGGGACTTAGTCCCTTTTTCAAAATACACATGACTTGCTGAACCAAACAAGAGAATATAACTTAAACTTTAAATCACATAATAATAACACTTAACATATCCGGAACCTCCACGGGAGGCACATAGGTTGGCTGACAAAACAGATTCTAGACAGATGCCTCTAAGCTTGGTCACGCGCCTGATCACCTACATACATAAATAATACAGTGAGCTAAAGCCCAGTGAATAATAACAGAATAAAGGGTTTTAATGAATGATATCCATATCGAATTCAGAAATCAAATTTCAAATCTCTTATCAAATCAGAAACATAGTCATATTCATGTTCGTATTCAAATCATGTGTGGTACTTCCTTTAGCGTAACATATCATGTTGGTCAAGCATATCAAGTTCCATAATGGAACCTCCGGTACCGGGTAACATATTTCATACATCGGCCACGGTATTATTTCCCCCGGGCAAGGGCCTGAGCCACGGTATTGTTTCCCTCGAGTGAGGGCCTCGGCCACGGTATTGTTTCCCCCGGGCGAGGGTGTGGGCCACGGTATTGTTTCCCTCGGGCGAGGGCCTGGGCCACGGTATTGTTTCCCCCGGGCTAGGGCCTCATGACCATAAGCCACAGTATTATGTCCCCTGGGCGAGGGCCTCTGCTAAGGATACCACAGTTACATTTCAAAGAAAATTGGACAATCATTCATTCATACAAAACATAGCATTTCAAAACTTATCATCTCATATCATCAGAAATTAATTAAAGTTAAATATAACTTTACAGAGTTATTACTCACAAATGGCTGCAGAAGCAAATCAGACAGACTGGACATATCAGGAAAATCAGGCAGACAATGGCGCGTGACCTACACAAGCACATAACATATACACATTGAAATTCAATAACTCCCTTGATTAAACTTGTCCTTTCTAGCCTTCATAGTCCGAAATTCTACTACGTTTATTCTTTCTCATTTAAATAAACCGGGTTCTTATTTCACATATTCTTTCATTACTAAGTCATTCTTTTCCAAATAGATTGATCATTTACTTGGCTTCTTAAACAATTACCACAAGATCAATGATTCATTCTTTAACTAACTAATCTATGTTGATTAGTAGCTTATTAATCTTTATTGAGTCATAAATCATGTCTAGAATGCCTTGGAAAGAGACGAGAATAAAATGTGAATTAAATGCAATTTTCCAAAATATACTGAAAATAGGTCTCCGCTCGAGCGCCACTTTGGCCGCTCGAGCGGACTGTAAAATTTGAAAAACTACTGGGAGGTCAATTTTCACGCTCGAGCGAGACTTCCCTCGCTCGAGCGGACAACGAAAAATCTAGAAATTCCAAAATTGCAATTAAAGTTCAAGTTTGGTATTCAAAGCCTCAAAACATGTATTTTTGGAATACAAAAATGGAGAACCACTGTATGATTTAGTAAACACTTCCAATTAGAAAACACTCATTCAAAATCATGTTCCAATTGCCAAAATTTAGTTTTAATTCATCTTATTAATATCAACCCACAATTCTAAGATATAAATTAGGCTTCCCAACCTTTTGAAATTCTATGTATGTAATATAAATAGATCCAATTTTACTATTAATAACCGAATCAACTTAACTTAGTTTTTAACCAAATATTTAATTTATAATCATGGGTGTTCTAAAGTGTATCTAAATTGAATAAAATTCCCAAATCACCTCACATGCATGGATTCAAATTTAAGATTAAACTAATTTCTATCTTTCATAATAAAATTCAAAAACCTTGTCTAACATTAGAACTAACCCCAAATTCTCATAAACTTGATTTTTATAAAATTCTTCCTTCCCTTCAAAATATGAAATTGCATGGCTTAAATCTTAAAACCTTCATTGTGCATGTAATTATTTCCATAAGGATCAACCCCAACCATGTTCATGAATTAATTCTTTAATTTCTCTAAATTACATGCATGCAACCATAAGATTCAAATTCATATAAAAATAATTAATTTCTAAATTAATTTCTAATTTATTCCATAACCATGAATCTAATTTAATTCCATCATCTTTGTTCCTCTAATTTCTTCCAAATTATGTGAAATTGAACCCAAACTCATCTTTAATTCAAGTGTAATACAAAGATCCTACAAAATCAAGGTTGAAATCCTTACCATTAATCTTTAATTTGACAGATTCTTGATGATCCTCCATTTTCCTTTCTCTCCTTTCTCTCTCGGTTCACTCTCTGTTTCTCTCCCTTGGCTTCCTCTCTTTCTTCCTTTCTATTTTGAACCCAAACTTCCAGCACACATATTACACACCCACAAAACATTTCTCTTGTTGACAACACATTGCACACGTGCACATGGTTTCAAACATCCAGCACATTACTTACACATATACACCCAACCAGATTTCTCAATACACACCCAGATTTTCTCTGCACACACACCCACATATATTCCCAACTCTAAATCATTCTACAATTTAATTTATGGTTAGGATTAATTTAATTAAATAACACGTAGTCTTTATAATTCTTAATTAACACATAATTAAATTAATTACTACTAATCATAAATTCCACATGATTTAATTTATTTAGTTTGACTTCCTTTAGAGCCCAATTAACTATATTTAAAATTATCAATCTGAATCAGATTTTAATCAAATTCTCCAAGGCTCCAAATATTAAATTAAATTTATCATCATTATCAATTTCGATTTCCCAAATCACTCAGGCCTTTAATTTCTGATCAGACTCAAATTTTCAACCATAAATTACTTCTTCAAATTGGACATATCATAATTAAATTTAATTTATAATGACCACAATTCACAATCCTCATGACTTAATCAACTCCAATTAGAACCTAATTAATCAAGTCCCAATTTTACTAAACTGAATCGAATATTTAATTAAACTCCCAAATGGGTCCATAATTAAGATTAAATTGATTCGACTTCTTAACTTCACTTACTTAAGCCATTTGGACCCTTAATTTCTAATTCCAAAAAAACCTTAATAAAATCATATACGAGTCAGATTCCACAATTCTCATAAATCCCAAATAAATTATAATACTCGGCAATTAAATCTCAAATCCTCTTAATTAATCAAGTATTAATCATTATACGTGATGGGTTCGTTACACCTATGTACCATTTGACTATGTCCGCTGCCTGGAAGACAATTTACTTTCAGCATGGTATACCTTCACCTTGCCAACCAAAATAGTGCGGAAGACTCCCCACTCAATATGGGCTCTAGAACTGAGTCCCTCACACTTGGCCAAGAAGGCAAAACTCTGCTCTTTTGACTGGCTAAAGTATGTGAATGAGCCCCAGTTTCCACATTCCTTTGAAGGGGATTCAACTACTCCTCCCCTTCCTCATAATCCTAACTGGATTGAGGAATTGAAGCTCACCCACTTCGAGGACCGGCATTTCGCCTTCTATCAAGCCCCAGCTCTACCCACTGCTTACCAGCAGTATAAAGCCCAAACTTTGCTTGCTGCCTTCTCCTGTCTATCATTCGAAGTGCTTCAAGATGACACTCTTTACAAGAACCTTCTATGGGCTTACGATATAGTTTCTCGAAGCCATACCCTTAATCTGGTGGCCTAGACAGAACTCCATACCTTCTTGGACCAACTTCCCCTCCTGCTCAACTGGCACAAAAATGCTTTGGCCACCAGCTGATCGTTGGAAGAGATCTCTGCCACTAGTATTCAAACCCAATACGAAATGGAGAATCTCTTTGAACAATACAAAGACTTCAAGAACTATGACTCAGCATATGGAGATGATGTTGATACGGATGGGATGGGTGGGATGGATGAGGTGGAGAAGGCACTGAAGCAAATAGAATTTGAGATGAAGGCCCAACAACTTTTTCACCAAATAAGGGCGCACCGGCTAGAGAGGCGCCAATTAGATAGGATAAAGGAAAGGTTAGAGAGAGAACATGTATTCATTGAGTTTTGCTAGACTAAGTTCCATGACCTAGTAAACTTTCCTTATTTTTACGAAATTGAGAATGTAACCAAATAGGCCCCTCAATGTAATCATTTATTTATTCAATAAAATATGGGTTTCTTGCTTACAATTACGTGGTTTGTATTTGTCAATATGCACGTCTTTTGTCTTCAAACTTGTTCACATACTAGCTAATATTAGTTTTGAAGTAACCCATTTATTTTGAAGCCTAGTTAAGTGTTTCAAAACATAATTTCCTTCCTCAAAAGGTAGTAAAGTATTCCTTGAAGGAATTTTTTCTAGTAAAAAGTCAAAATTGAGCTTCCAAAATCTTTGACATTAAAATATGGGTGTCTTTTTGCCAATTTCATGGCTTGTATTTGCTAATAAACAAGTCTTTAATCTCAAAACTCACTATCATATTAGCAAATACTGGCTTCAAAGTTGCCCACCTATTTTGAAGCCAAGTCCAGCATTTCGAAGCACACTTTCTTGCCTCAAAATGGTAGAAAAATACTCCTTTGTAGGAAATTTTCTTCGTAGAAAGTCAAAAAATGTGCTTTCAAAACTTTTGAATTTTAATTTTATGGTTTGTACTTGCTAATATGCGAGCCTTTAATTTCAAAACTCATTAATATATTAGCAAATGCTGGCTTCAAAGTAACCCATTCATTTCGAAGCCGAAATCTTCCTTCGAATCACACTTTCTTTCCTCAAAAGGTAGTAAAATATTTCTTCGAAGGAAATTTTCTTGGTGAAAAGCCCAAAAATGTGCTTTCAAGACCTTCGGAATTATGATAAGGCCCAACCCCACATGGGTCACATGAAAGCCAAATAGCTTGGAACTACCTAACCCGTTAGGTTAAATGAGCAACTTAGACAAGAAGGTATAAAGCTCTAATTCTCGCGCTCTTACCTATTCACTTGTCTATTTCTAACTCTTACTCTCACCTTTTACTTCCCTCTATGCTTACTTTAGCTTCTGCTCCTCCTACCCTTGCTCATGCTCCTTCAATCCTTCAATCCTTCACCCAACTCTCATCAATAGCTACTTCTCCCTCTACGAACCCACCAGCCTTCGAACATCTTCGGCCTTGAGGAGATGCATTAACGAAGAAATATCTAAATATAATGAGCCAAAAGGCCATAGTGTAATCGATGGGATGTACTTTATCCCTCGCCATCACGCAAAAGGGGAGTATATCCTTGGCCCTATCTTTATTGAGGCTCCCGCTACACTTCTCCCTTTGTATCTACGCTTGGATATCCCTACCTTCTTTCCGAAGGAAAATTCGACTGGGGGGGTTGGAGGGCCACTTGACCTCACCGTCCGCTGGCCCACATTGAAGTCGAAATGAGAGGAATGGTATGATAGAGTTATTGGGGCCAGAGAACAAGATTTAGAGGACCTCTGCATCGTTGATGCCCTTCAACTTTTCAGGTTTATATTTCCTGAGGATCCCTTCCTTATCCCAGCTGCTCTTTGCTTTTGGAATTCTGCTTTCAATTTCTTTTAATTTCGGTGTGGTATGATGGCTCCCACCGTTCTCGATATGTGCCAACTTTTAGGACTCTCACCCATTGGTGACCCCTTTTGCCTTGAGTACCCAAACCTTGCGATTTTCTTCTCTACTCCTACTTCAAATCTTTCTTACAGTGAGTTCATAGAAGCTGAGAGTAAAAAGGAAGGTCCTGTGATTGATCGAGAATTCTTCTCTTTTATTCTTTATTAGCTTTGCAAATTTCTTTTTTGTACTTCGTCCTAAAAAATAATGTCTTAGTTCATTCCTCTTGCCAAGGCTCTGGCTTCGAAGAAGAGAATAGCCTTGGCCCCTTACGTTCTAGACCATGTGTATAGGGTTTGTTCCTAGTTTTGTGAAAGGCCTCTAGAACACAATCAAGGAGGCCCTATTTGGGTTCTATAACTCTGGCTTTTTGCTTACTTTATTGACTTCCACTCCTGTTGCTTAAGATTTCTGGTGCAAGAGCCCACCACCTATGCAGAGAAATATGCCAGAGTCTCTTTGTACCCCTCCAGTTTTGCTTATTATTTTTCTTACTTCCATAATTTGCCAGCCTCCATTCGTCCTTCATTTTTTTGCCCCTTTGATGCTAATATGGGGCCAGTATGGTTGAGGGCTTTTTTTGCTGATGTGACATGTTCTAGGCCTACTCACAAGGGAATGTGGGCTTTTATCTTGATTCCAAGGGAACTTTTCATTGGCACTCTAAATCCTAGGGCCTACCAGTGTATTGCCAAGGCTTACTGTCCTGGCCAATTTGCAAGGCAATTTGGGCTTACTCAGGAGATCCCAGTCCCCTCTCAGTAGCCTCTCCAATTTCGACATTGACGACAGAGATTTGAAGGTGCCAAAACCTAGGCTTAATGAAGTAATGATCAAGTTTGCCAAGGACTATTCTAGCTTCGAATTCGTGCCCTTCACTGGCCATAGTGGGGTCATGAGAAGATTTCAAGAGTAGTGGACAACCAACATGGAGGTGCAGCTTGCCATTCCCACCCTGGATTTGTTAAAAGAGTTGGATGTGCCATCCTAAGGTGGGTAAGCCAAAACTAAGGAGGTTAGCATCACCATTGCTTTCACCCATGCTGTTTTAGCCTCTTCATTCAGAATTACTAGGGCTACAACCAAGAAGGGTACATGCTTTACCTCTTTTTACACTCTTCTTAACCTTAGTGCTCCTTTTACTGCTATAGGGGCTTCGCTGGAGGTCTCAGCTCAGCAAGCACAGGCCCTTGTCACCCTAAAGGGCAAATAGTAGGAATTAAAAAAAAAAAGGCCCTACTTAAGCTCGAGCCTATAAAAGAGGCACCTGGGGTCCTTTCAGAGGAAGACGAAGAAGAGAAAAAAGAGTCTTCCCTAAAAAAGAAGAAGAGGCCCATCTCACTTATTGCTGAAATTATTATAGATTTTGCTCATGAAGTAGCAACCAAAGCAATAGAGAAAGAACATGCCAAGGAGGTCATTGTGTTCCAGAGGTCAGAGAAAAAAGATAACAGAGAATCTCTAGTGACAAGGCTGCTATAGTTGATGCAGCACAAAAAGAGGCTGCAAGAAAAAGCAGAGTTGCTAAACATCGCACTCTTCGTAGTTCTCCAGTTACCACCACTACAACTGCTAGTAATCCTCTGCTCTTTATGATCACTTTTGTGTTTTATATCTTTTGTGCTAGCACTGCCCTTAAACTCCTTTCTTTTGAAATGCAGTAGTAACTAGCTTGCCCCTCTTCTATTCAATGCTAGCTTCTTCTTTTATGGGAAAAATTGAAAAAGTACCTCTAAGCCCCACAGAATTGGAAACCTTGAAGGGGAAAGGAAAAATAGATATTAACTTTCCAATGAGTGTAGAGCCCCTGCAAACAATACTTCTAATCCATGCCTCTACACTCCCTATAGCTTCTTCCTTAATTTCTTCGATGCTGTAGACACCCCATTTTTGACCGTCCTTTAGACTTGGACATCACCGTTTGAACGCTCGGTGATCATCCATGTTCGTGTTGGTTTTGAGTTCTCGGAGGTCTTGGCTACGCGCCTTGCCTCAGGATCTCTCGACTTGACTGTCTTGTGCTTGATTGGACCAAACATTTGTTGGTTTTGCTTCTGAGGGTAGAGAGTAGCTTGTTAGCTACCCCTGAAACCCACCGGCTTTGGCTTGAGGCCACCAGCCGTGTTCTCTTTCCACCGGCCATTGGTGGTGGCCAGTCGGCATTTTGTGTGGACGGTTGGCCATTTATTTGGCCGATTGTCTCCTTTTCTGGCCGGTACCTCCTTTTCGCCTTTTTCAGGCATGGTGCATGCTAGCTGTGCCAGCTGGAGTGCACGGACTTGTCCTCCATACACGTGTATGGAGGATTTACCCCTTTTGCACCCTTTTGTTCTAAGCTTCTTGGAGAAGCTTGCACCCTTTGCTCAAGCTTCTTGAGGAAGCTTGGACCTTTGTCTTAGCTTCCTCAAGAAGCTTGGACCTTTGAGTTAGCTTCCTTGAGAAGCTTGCCCCCCCTTGACCCCTTTTTTGTTAGCTTCCCTTAGAAGCTTTGAGCCATTGCCTTGTCTATATAAGAGAGCCTCTCTTCTCCTTTGAGAGGTTCAGCAAAATCAAAGTTATATATGATATATATACCACACTCTCTCTATATCTCCCTCTCTCTCTACATTTGTGTGTGTTAGAGGGCCTTAAAGTGTGTTTTGTTCTTAGTTTTGCACTAAGGCACCTAGTGTTACACCATACCTTGGCTATTGAGGTGTTGAGAGGTTGTTCTTAAAGCTTTTAAGCTGGTTTTGATCAAAAAAGGGGCTTGAGGTTGTTGTTCTTCAAGGGTGAGCATAGTTACTTTATATTCCCCATTCTTGCACTAGCTTTTAACCCACTTTGCATGCTGTTTTGAGATTTATGTATAACTGATAAAAGTTCTATTTTTGATGTTTAAGATGTTTCATTAAGGTCATTTTGGTGTTGGGGTCAACCTCCCCCTCTTGCCTTGTTTGGCCCCTTTTGTGCCTTCTTTGTTGAGCTTTGGAACCTTTTGTGTATTGGCCTTTCACACTGAAATCCAGTGGATTTTCAGTGGTGAAGGGGTCTTGAAGTCTTGTATAGGGAGGGGCACCCCTCTCCCTTTGTGTCTCATTTGTTCATGTTTTTGGCTCATAAGGGTAGCATACATGCTTAGCTTTACTTAGCTCCATTTCAGAGGTTTTTGGGTGTCATTTGGTCATTTTATACCTCCGTTTTTGGTTGGATTGATGTCCATTACATGCATCATACACTTGTCTAGTAATCCCCTTTATTGTCATAACATGTGCCATGCATTTGCCCCTCCATGCTTGCATGTTCTAGTTTGACTTCATGAAGCTTTTGGTCATATTTCATCATGCTTAAGGTATGTTGGGTACTGATTTGATCATGTTTGCCATGTTTGGTATAGCCACCATGCATTTTGGCTTGTGAGCCTTGAGTGTGTGAGTCATTAGCATGCTTTAGTTGGGTTGTTTCAGTGATTTGGAATCATTTCCCATGCTATTTTAGTCCATAATCCATGCTTGTATGCTTGCATTCATCATCCTTTCCATGCTTTGAAGAGATGCTCTTTTGTGCCTTAAATGATCATTGTGCATGCCTATGTGTTTGAGGCTTTGGGCTGCCATATCAGTGGGTTTTGGGGCTCCTTTTTGCATGTTAAAACTCTGTTTTGCATTGATTAGTCCATGCCATAGGTGGTTGGGTGGTTGTAGTAGAGTGCCCTCTTTGTGGCCTTAAATCCCCTTTGTTTTGCATTCATTTCTTAGCATGTTTTGACCATGATCTATGCATGCTTTAGTCTTGTTTGGAGTGCCTTAGGACTGTTTTAAGCCATTTTGGTCCTTTGGGGTTTGGTTGACATAGCTATGGTTTGGACCCCTTTTGTTGGCTTTCAAGTTTTGGTCATTATTGCATGCCTTACTTGCATAACATGGTTGATTTGGCATTATCCTCTATACACTTTCAGAGTTTAACATGTTGGTCTAGTGTCCATGTTTATCATCTTTTGAGTGTTCTTGAAAGTTACCTTTTGTGCCTTAGCTTTAGGCCCATTGGTGTACATGTTTGCATGAGCATTTATCTATCATTTCCATAGCTTTTGGCCACTGTTTTGGGGTGTGGCTGAGGCTCCTCCATCTTAGTATAAATCCATAGGTCATGCATTTGTGCATTGTTGCATGCCTATCCTTTTTCCATAGTTGCTTATCTAGGTTGCATCATAGTATTGTATATCTATTGCATTGCCATATTGTTTGCATGTTATGTTGCATTGCATTGTATCTTGCATGCTTGGCGCATTGCACATTTGCATGTTTAGTTTGCATTGCATTTGGCATGCTTTGCTCACTTAGACTCATATTGCATACTTGAGCCATTTTGTACACTTGAGCCATATCGCATACATGCATTGCATTGTGTTTGGTTTAGGGTGTCAAACCAAACATGAGGAATGAGGTGCGTTCGTACTTGAAGTGACGAAACGTGCCTCACCCCTCGGTCGTTGATGCCCTTGATCTCAACATGATAGGGCATGAAGCATTCATTTGTTTTGTCGTATGCATTTACATTGATTTGCAAACTTGGTACCTTTGGCCATCATGCATTGGAATGCATGATTGGTGGCCCGAGTACCGAGGGCCACACTCCCTTGAGTCCATAGCATGATAGGGAGAGTGGCCATGCACACATTGCTTTGAAAATTCCATACCATGCACTATCTGTCCTCTGCTACTATCAAAATAGGGTTCTGCAGGAAGAAATGGCCGGCCGACCACTTTTAGTGCCGACCGACCATCAGTGTCCAGCCGGTGGTTCAATATTTGGCCGATCAGCCTATCCTCATGGCCGGTGGACTTGAATTATAGCCGGTGACATTCCACAACATTCAGGGAGTGATTCAGAAGGATTCTGTAAACTTTCATAAATTTCAGAGGAGCAAGGCAGTGTAAACAAAGGCAACAGTGTCATGGTACCGAGTTTCCGGGTGAGGCGAATCAAGCATGCATCATCCCATCATTCCGAGGCGGGGCTGCGGCCACCTTCTTTTTGTAATTAATTTGTTAATTTAGTAAGGGTTGTGTAATAATTAATTAGCTAGTCAATTAGTTAATTAGTTAATCTGTATTATTTATTCGGACCCTCCAAGCGAGGGCAATTGTGTAATAAGTGTGTGTGCGTGTGATGTATGTCTTTCAACCCCACGTCTTTGTCCCTTTTATTTACCAGCTTATGATGGTTAGATTAGGGCATGTTTCAATTAGCATACTTATGCTCACATGTTTGCATCCATACATTTGTCTTGCATACACCGGGCTCGGCGCATCATACTAACTGCATTGTATTTCAATTCCGAGTTGAATACATGTTAGTTGTAGCATCATCATATGCCATATCAGAATAGCCGAGCCTATCATATGCCATCATCATATGTTAGCTGTGTTGCATTAGCCATCTTAACATGAACTAGGATCATGCATATGATTACTAACTAGTTTCTGTTTTGGCTTGGAGTACTCGGTAAGTGTTTATGCTTTAGCATCCTTGCATGCGTGTGAGTGACTGCCATGATAGCATGCTTACCATGAGGCTATGTGCTTATGTGACATATCTGCCTGAATACCTGTGGGTGAAGGTTGGATTATCTGAATTGGAATAGTGCATTGACTGTGTGTTTTAAGCTCACTTGAGAGTGGCAAATCATCGTGTTTTCTAAAGCCCACCTGAGGGTGGCAAATCCACATTTTAGCCTACTTGCGAGTAGCAAACCATTTTCAAAACAAACATGAGATGTTTCGTTCCAATTCAGGCGATCCAGTCTATACTTGTATGCTGTGCGCATCACATAGTAATTCTAGGCTAATAAACTGGAATAAGAACACATGTGTTTTCAAAAAAACAAGATATCATGTTTAGTAGTGGCCGATCTTTGATCGGGCGAGCGGGGGTGCTCATAGCTGACCTTCTCCAATCGTACCCAAGTTCCCAAGCTGAGGCAACTTTGGTGACGACGGACACGTGGCCTTAGGCAACGAGTCAGGGTTTCCTAAATTTTCCCAAAATAAAATATTTAGGTGGCGACTCTGTATCTGGCAAAGCAGTCTATGTTTGGCACTTCTTTCAAAAAAATATGTTTTCCAAAAACGATTTGCCGAATTTGGACTCTTTGATGATTCATTGGTCTTGCATTGCACTATGCGAGATTAGATACAGGACCGTGACATTGAGTCCTGAACTGTAGTGAGCCCAAATGAATAGAACGGGATTTCCCTCCTGGGACGTTCGGGGACGTCTACAGATGCCCATCATTCTCTCCTCCCCATATCCTAGTACTGTTGAGCCTCTTAGTTTGCTCTTGATGTCCATTACCTCAGCTCTGCATGCTCCTCTATCCTCCAAGGTCTTGGTTACCCCATTGCCTTCTAAGAGTACCCTTGCTGCCACTCCTATTCCAGTGGCAGCTAGTACTTCTAGAGGTGGCACTGGTGGCACACCAATACTTCCCTTACCACCCAGCTCCAATCCCACTTCCTTAGACTTGCTGGTGGCCAAGACTATGGATACTGTTGAGGCATCTTTTCTCTATACTCCTGTACCAATACTTCCAACGCTGCCTTCCATATGTGACCCTTCTATAATGCTTTTTCCAGAAGAGGAGATGAACCTCTTTTAGGCCTAGTTGGAGAGCTCATTTGACACATCCACACCAGCCTTTTCAACTGGCAGTGATAACGAGCCATTGGATCTAGCTGACTCCTTGCTAGAGATAATAAAAAGCTCATCTATTATTGAATCCATCTCCATTCCTCAAGTAGACTTGGGCACTTGCTTAGCGATGATGAGGACTTTCTCAAAAATTCCATTCGAGGCCTTGCAGAAACCAATCATCAAGAATGGATTCCTTAAATGCTGCCAGCTCATCGAATAGTCCAATGTTGGCTTTTAAGGCCATTTAACTCAAGTAGCAGCAACCACTGACTTTTATGTCAATATCTGCCAAATGGTTGAGGTTGTAGAGAAGGAGCTATTAAAAGACAATGAGTTTATATCCCACATTCACTTTGAAGTCTCAGTGCTCAAGGGACAACACTCCTCTGCCTCAGAACTTCAGGCTCAACTCTTGCATAGGAAGGTAGAATTAGAGAAAGAACTAACATCAGTTAATCTGGCTTGGAGTAGAATGTAGAGGAACTGCACACTGTACATCAAAGGCTTTCAAGTCGCAAACAGGAGATGAATACTGTCATTCAATTGTTCCCATCACTCAAGAGTAGGGAGCTTATTGTAAGGGAATAGTTGAAACATTGTAATGAATTTTAGGCTAATTTGTGGCATAATGTACTACAATTTTTGTGAAATGAAATCATTATTTTACACAAATTTTTACCTTTTCTACTTAATATTTCCATACAGTATCTCTAATTTCCTTATGCTCCTCATACAGTTGGGTAATAAGGTTTCAAATATTTGCTATTAATTTTCTTGAGATGCACATGTCCATTTAAAATTTTTAAATGGTAGGCTCCTCTAGGCAAGACTCTATCGACTTGGTATGACCTTTCCCAATTAGGTGACCATTTTCCAAACTTGTGGCTTTTAATTCTTATTAGAAGTATTATTTTCCAAACCAAGTCCCTTTCATCAAAACTGATGTGTTGAACCCTTTTATTATAGCTTTTGGCTGCCTTCTTCTTTACAAAAAGATATTATTTAATGCTAAAATTCTGGCTTCATCCACACCTTCTAATTCTAAGTGCATGCTTTGATGATATAGATTAGTACTTAGATGGTCTTGGCATTTTACCCTTAAGGACTTGATATTGATCTCCACAGGCAGCATTGCATTATGCGTATATACCAGGGCATAAGGAGGTACTTGATCTCTGGGAAGTCTTATAGACTCACAACACATCTAACAACAAGTTATGCTAATCCCTAGGATTGTCTTCCACAACCTTTTGTATCCCCCTCTTCAAGGATTTGTTAGATGACTCTACCTGACCATTTGCTTGTACATAATAGGGGGTGGAATTGATAAGGCTAATTCCATATTTTGCTGCAAAAGCTTTTACTGGCTTTCCATCAAATATAGTCCCATTGTCCACGGTTATGGTCTGTGGAATACCAAACCTGTAGATTAACTCCTTGATGAAGTCAATTACCTCTGATTGATCTACAGTCTTATAAGGCTTAGCTTCAACCCACTTAGAAAAGTAGTTTGTGGCCACTAGAATGAAACAATGTTGCTTTGAAGAAAATGGTTAAATTTTCCCTATCATGTCGATTGCCCACTCTCTAAGTGGCTAAGGCTTCACTACTGCATGTAAATCAGCTATTGAGACATGTCTTATCATGCCATGTTTCTGATGTGCCTGGCAACCCTTCGCATATTCTATGCAATCCTTGAGGATAGTTGGCCAATAATAAGAATGTCTTCAAAGCAATCACCTCATCTTAATGCTAGGCTGGTGAGCACCACAAATACCTTTATGCACTTCAGCCATGGCAGCCAATGCCTCTTTTGGTCCTACACACTTCAATAGCAGACCATTTGTTCCTCTTTTATAAAGAGCATTATCATACACTACAAATTGCATTGACTGTAGTTTAAGCTTCCTACTAGCCTTTGAAGAATGAGCAGTTAAATACTGAATGATTAGATGTCTCCAATTATGTTCTTCCAAGTCGTTTTGATTGGTTTTACCAATATTCCTCGCTTTGCTAAAGGTGGTACTAGCTTCTGATATGTTGCTTGACCCATATCTACTTGGGTGCAAACTCTTCTTTTGAAATTTGAAACCTTTTGAGCCACATCATTGGCCTTGTGATTCATGAATCTAGGGATATAAGTTACATTTGCCACTTGGAACTAGGAAAACAAATGTGCATCAACAACATAATATGGTAGAAGGCTTGTACTTTGACATTTAAAGACTCCTTTTACTTGATTAATTACCAATTGAGAATCTCCAAATATGTCAACTATATGAGCCTGTAAACCAATAAGTATCTCAAGTCCCAAAACCAAAGCTTCGTACTCAGTTTGATTATTGGAACAAGTGGTCTCATCGATCTTGCAACCATGCGTGGTTTCTGCCCCTTGTGGTGACTTAATTACAACACCAACTCCCACTAGACCATTAGCTTTTGATCTATGAAACCACATTTGCCATGGTTCTAAATAAGCTGTGTCAAGTTCCATTATTTCTTGATTTTTTGTTTGACATGGATGATTAGCTAAGAAATTGGCAAATACCTGACCTTTCACTGCCTTTTGGGAGACATAGTTGAAATTCTAACAGAGTTAGAATCCATTTGCTAATTCTCTCTCTCAATATAGGTCAGGATAACATATATTTAACCAAATCTAAGGTTGCAATCACCAAGACAACAATAGGCAAAAGATAATATCTTAATTTTATTGCTACAAAGTACAAGGCTAAACACACCTTTTCTATAGTTGAGTATTTACATTCACAAGAGTTTAAAAAACTACTAAGGTAATAGACTGCTTGCTCCTTGCCTTCTTCATTGTCCTAGGCCAAAAAGACTCTCAATGATTCTTCGGCTGTAGCAATGTATAACTTCAAGGGTCTGTTTTTTCTTGGTGGCATCAGTACTGGAGGCTTAGCCAAATAGGCTTTTATTCCCTTGAAAACAGCTCAATGTTCTGCTGTCCACTTAAATTCCTCTTCATTTTTTAACTTCAACAAAGAAGAAAAAGCTTTAGTTTTCCCAGTAGTATTAGAAATAAACCTCCGAAGGAAGTTAACTTGACCATGAAATTTTTGCAATTCTTTCTTACTTGATGGAGGTTTAGCTTCAATGATGGCTTTAGCATTGTTTTGATTAATCTATATTCCTTTCTTGGGCACTATGTACCCCAAGAAGTTTCCAGCTGATACCCCAAAAGCACACTTGAGTGGATTGAGCTTTAGCTTGAATTTCTTCATCCTTTTGAAGGCTGTTGTCAGATGGACTAGATGCTCCTCCATAGACTGTGATTTGACAACAATATCATCAATGTAACATTTCAAGTATCCTCCAATGAGATCATAGAAGATAGTGTTCATTGTCCTCTAATATATTGCTCCAGCATTCTTCAAGCCAAATAACATCTTGACCCATTCAAAGGTTTCAATATTACTAGGACACTCGAAAGTTGTCTTGTGAATATCCTCTTCTGCTATGCATATCTGGTTGTAGCTAGAGTGTCTATCTATCATAGACAAGATTCTATGTCTTGCTGAACTATCCACCAATAAATTAACTATAGGCATGGGGTACTTATCCTTTGGGATTACCAAAATCAGATTTTGGAAGTCAATGCATACCCTCAATTTGCCATTTTTCATGATCACAGACACAATATTAGATAGCCACTCAACATATCAGGCTGTTCTAATAAAACCTGCTTTGAGGAGCCTAGCAATCTCCTTTTTCACATTCTGAACCACCGCAGGATTCATTCGTCTAGGTTTTTGCTTGTATGGCTTAAAGTTTGACTTGATTAGAAGTCTATGTTCTACCAATGACCTGTCCAATCTAGGTAGATCATTATATAACCAAGCAAAACCGTCCTTATATTGTTTCAAGACAGCCAATATCTGGTCCTTGGCAATGGCGTCCAACCAAGCACTGATGAAGGTAGGTTATTCTATTGAAGCTTCTCCTAAATTAACTTTTCCAAAGGGTCTTGCATTTGTGTACTTACCAATGTTTCCCCTTCAGCTTCTTCTTACTCTGAAATAACCCTTTTCTCTTGTTCTATCACAACCTATCTTTGCTCAACATCTTTATTTTCCTCTTCATAGACAAAGTCTATCCATAAAGCCTCTTCTTCTTGGATTTCCTAGACTTTAGTCTCAATGTCCAATGCACAATACTTACTTAGAGCCAATAATTTGGCTTTATGTTGTTCATGTCTGTAGCCAAGCATCATGGCTTCATTTTCTTTCTTCTAGACTTTTTGGATTATAACATCAATGTACAATGTGAAGAACTTGACTAAAGCTAATGGTCTAGCTTCTCGATTCTCTTGTCTATAACTAGGTATTGTTAGTGTCTTTGATGATGCACTTATCGTCAGCACTTTCTTGCAAAAGTGTTTTAGGTATGCCACTTCCTCATCAACCGTGACTTTGGTTGTTTCATTAGGCTTCCTCAGCACACTAAGTGGAACCACCCCCTCAATGTACAACTTTGATTCTGCGAAATCCGCACATACAATGAAGGGCAGTGGGTCTACATTTATTTCTTTTATTTTCCCATTACTTAGGGGTATCATTACCTTCTGATGAAAAAAGAAAGGCACACATTTGTTGGTGTGGATCCAATCTCTACCAAGTAAAGTATTGTATTTGGCATTACTATCTATGGCATGCAGTCTCTTTTCCTCACACTTAGATTGATGGGTAGAATGCCTTGAGCCATCTGCTTATCCCTAGCAAAACCAGCAATGGTTGTACTTGTTGGGATCAACTTGGGGTTCCTCTTACCTAACTTCCTTAAGGATGAGCGATGAAGCAAACATACTACTGCCCCATTATCCACCAACACCTTGTTCATTTCTATCCCATCGAAATACGCCTTGATGTACAAAGGCTTAACATGCTGTGTCATAGATACCGTGGGATATTCGAAGGGATAAGACAATGTGACTATATTTACCTCTTTATTCTCTTCATCACTTTCCATAAGTTTGCCTACTTCAGACTCATCCTGGATTATGCTGGTTTATGAGCCCTTATGGAGACTTCAATGGGATCATTCTGTTGACCCTCATAATTCCCCTCTTCGGCTTGAAACTCTTGTAGCAATACATAGACCATATTGATTGGCAATGGAGAAAACGAGCCATACTGGACCATTGGCTGCATTTTCTCTTCCTTTGTGTTAGTCTGTCCTAATGCATGTGACGCATCCTTTATGTTGCACTCTGGGGCCTCTACGCTGACAGGCCCCCTTTGTATCACTCTGTTGTTGGTCCATCATGAATATAGACTCTGTTTTCTCAGCCATGAAGGCTTTGAACATCTCTTCCACAACCAATATTCTCTCCTGGCCAGGCTCAATTCTTTCACCTATCTCAGTCTCATCACTTTCCAACAAGGCCTTTTCGAGGCCTGCCAAACTTGCTTTTTCTTTGGCTTTTAGTTCAGCATAAACCTCAGCCAATCTTTTTCTACTAGTTTGACTTTTGATGACCTTAGGATTAAGCTTTGAATTTTCCCTTCTCCCAATTGACCTCCTAGTTGCACCAAAGAGGTGCCTAGTTGACCCTCTGGTTGCACGAAAGAGGTGCCCTTACCAGCTTCTCTTAGATCCTTCTGATATCGAGTGAACTTTCATTGGATATTTCTCCTCTAAGACCTGGAAATCACCAGAACCATATTTGGTTCTTTTGTCTTTGGATTTTTGAGTAGGTTTGGAGCCACCAATGAGGGCTTGACCATTCTGTCCCTGCCTGCAAAGGTTTTTCCCTGGGTTGCTATTATTTTAGGTTTGCTTTATATAACAAACCATCTGATACTCCTGGCACCCATGAACCCACCATTCCAGTAGCTGTGCCTGTTGCTATCATTTCTAAAGGCCAATCATTGGCCTTGGTTTCCTATCTTGAGCCTGAACCAGGCTTATTCATGGGTTTGTTGATCATCTTATAGTAGTTTGGTAGCCTTGTTTCATATAAAGGCCTCTTATCTCTTGACTGATTCCTAGCTTCTGGTGGCACAACCAAAGATGGCTGTTGTGTAGGACCACTTGGGTAGACTTTCTTGTAGGTGCTGGTTGCCCTATGCTCTTTCTGCATGTCATTGTAATATTGTTTCCCATAAATTGAAAGCCTTTTCAGCCATTTGTAGCTCAATCTGCACCTTGGACACATCCACTACATCATTGCTGCTTCGAGTGAATCATTATCTAGGGTGTTAGTTTCTTCGCTAGAGCCATCCTTCTGGCCTATGAAGCTTTTTCCACTTGCTGGTGAGCCTTGAAGAACCTTTCTAATGGTCGCTTGACTAGCAACATGCATCTACACACCGACTTCATTTAGCTCCTTCTAGGAACAATTCTTTTCCACAGCATAGACAAGGAACTCCGACACACCAACATTGGCTGCTGCTTCTTTGATCTCAAGAAATGGACCTGTGTTAATCCCCATTGCCTTTTCTACTTTGGCCGGAAACTTTAACCTTCCTTTCCGAATTTGCTCTTGAATCCTGTCTCGAAAAACAATACGGTTTTTAGTTGAGTGAGACCAAGAGTTATGCCATTTACAGTACATTTTGCCTCTAATTTCTTCTGAAGTTGAGATTTTAACTTTTTTAGACAATTTTAGAAGCTGTGCTATCAGTAAATGGTTGAATATTTCATCTACTTTTGATATATCAAAAGAATATTTCCTATGTAGGTATTTCTTTTTAAATTGATGATTAATAGTGGTATCCTTTTGAATTAATGCTTCGTAGGTCACAGGCTCTGTAACGCCCCAACCCTTCACATGTCATCGATATTGTCTGCTTTGGGCCATGCCCGCACGAATTTTTTTTTCCTAGTGGGTCATCCATCCCAGAACTACTCCAGCCTAAGCACATTTAACTGGGGAGTTCTGCTAAGGATCTCACCACTCGGGAAAAGGCCTTGATGCTATATAAGGGTCTAGGTTTTTATTTTTATAGCCTAGGAACTCCCTTTCCATTCCCGATGTGGGACACCGGAACCTTACAATCCACCCTCCTTAGGGTTGCACATCCCCGTGCAGTAGCCTTCCAGCTCACAAGTCTGCCCACATGCATCGAGAGACGTTAAGGGCTTACATTCGGTACTCCGAAGAGTTGGCTTTGATACCATTTGTAACACCCCAACCCTTTATACGTCATCGATATTGTTCACTTTGGGCTACATTTGAACAGATTTGTTCTTCCTAGTGGGTCACTCATCCCAGAACTACTCCAGCTTAAGCACGTTTAACTGGGGAGTTCTGCTAGGGATATCACCACCTGAGGCCTCGATGCTATATAAGGGTATAGATTTTTACTTTTATAGCCCAAGAACTCCATTTTCATTCTTGATGTGGGACACCGGGACCTTACAATCCATCCCCCTTAAGGTTGCACGTCTTCGTGCAGTAGCCTGCCAGCTCATAAGCCTGCTCACATGCATTGAGAGTTGCCAGGGGCCCACAATTGGTACTCCAGAGAGTCAGCTTTGATACCATTTGTAACGCCCCACCACTTGCTAGCCCAAGTAACCTGTGGGTTGACTAACAATACCCAAAATCTTATGTCCAAGTTACTTAGTAGCAAGGTAGTGGTGACTGTGGGTCCCTGGAGTCTCTCGGTGCATGTGGGCAGGCTTGTGAGTTGGCAGGATATTGCATGGGGACGTGCAGCCTTAAGGGGGGTGGATTGTAAGGTTCCGGTGTCCCACATCGGGAATTGAGGCCTTTTCCCAGGTGGTTAAATCCCTAGTAGAACTCCCCAGTTAAGTGTGCTTAGGCTGGAGTAGTTATGAGATGGGTGACCTATTGGGAAGGATAAATCCGTGTAGGTGTGACCCAAAGCGGATAATATTGATGACATGTGAAGGGTTGGGGCGTTACAGGTTCCTTTCTTATGATCTTTGCTGCATCAATCTCAAAGTTAGGGTCCCTGTAATTAGGGGTGTGCGCGGTGCGGCTCGGGTGGTTTGAGACTAAAATTACAAACCGAATGTCAAGTTAGCGGATTAACAAATTGCGGTTTGGACAGTTTTTGACGGATTGGCGGATTGAATAATATTCTAACTAATTATCATATATTTGCATAATATATAACACTAATTTGTATAATATTTTTTAGATATATAACACAAAGTAATTTTACATAATATGTTTCATATATATAACCACTAATTTGTAATAAATTTCATATCTTAAATATCTCTCTCACACTTATTTTCACTTTGATATTTCAAGGGAAGTTAAAAAATATATATGTATTAATAACTATAGCGAAGCGAAGTGATTCGATTAGTGGATTATAAATTTTAAAGTTTAAATTGTGGTTAGCGGTTAGAACGGTGCAGATTAATGTGGATTAATGCGGTTTTAGTAGATTAGGTAGTGTTTTGCACAACCCTACCTGTAATAGGTCCTATAAGATGCATTACCACGATCTTGCTCTTCTTCAAAGAGAGTCTCATATCTAGTGACCTTATAAGTTAGTTCTACTAGGTATTGAAACTTTGTTGAGTCAAACTTCTTTCGAAGCCTAAACTCTAGCCCATTTTGGGCCAACGTCACAAATTCAGGTTCAGGTAATATGACCCTACATTTTTTTTGTGCTCTTTTAAATCTGGTAATGAATTGAGTAGCCTTCTCATCAGGCCTTTGGCTCAACCTTGCCAAGTCTGCAATAGATACTTCAGGCTCTATCTAAAAAAACTGGGCATGAACTACTTTTTCCATTTGTTGCCAGGTCTAGATAGAACTAGGTGTAAGGTTTGTATATCACACAAAGACTGCCCCAGTTAAAGAATTTGGAAAGAGCCTCAACTTCATATAGTCATTGTTGGTAACCTCACCACATTGCCCTGCAAATTTGGCAATATGTTCAACAATTGATTGGTTCCCATTCTCATAGAAGAGGGCAAAGTCTGGTATCTTATAATCCCTTGGGTATTCAGTGTAACCTATCTATCCATTCTGGGTAAGGTTTTTTGTAGATAGGGGTCTGGACCCCTCGAGCCATAGGTCTATAAATTTCTCTAATAATGTCAGTAATTTGGTCCTTAGGTACAATGTTTTACGTTGGCTGGGCCACTATTGAAGGAGCAAACATAGGGTTTGGAAGAACTCCTTATGCTTGAGGCCCTTTTAGTCCATGTAAAGGCACATTATGGACCGGTTGTCCCTGGAGAATGGGCTGTCCTTGTTGTGCTAGTTGATGTTGAGGGTATGATTGCCCCCTTGGAACACGCATTTGTCCCACAAAAGGCGCTGCGAAGGGAACTACTAGAGGAGGAACAAGTGTTGTTTCACTTCCAACTGCAGGAATTCGTTCAACCCCCTGGGTGTAAGTTTGAACACCGGATTAGTGAACACCCAAGTGTCGGGCATGGGTTCAAACAGAGGATTTGAAAACACTCAAATGCCATTTCCTTGTGTCAGTTCGGTCCCACCAATGTGTATGGTTTTGCTGGTAGTCAAAGGTAAGCTCTGACTTATCAGTGGTCTAGGAGGAGCTTCGTACCATGATAGAGGCATAGGTGATGATCTTCCATGGTTTTGATTATTAGTTTGACCACTAGTTTGCTCATTATTTTGTCAATTACTTTGCATAGGCTGTTTATCTCGAGCCAATCTCTACTGAAGTAAGTTTATATTTTCTTAAGTTTGTCTAATGACAGGTGGTTGATAGGAGCTCATTCAATCTAAAAAGGAAGTTGCCCATCTTTCCATTGTATGCATTAATTGTTGTCTTGTAACATCAACCAATCCTTCCCATGGATTCACTCGTTGGGTAGATGAAACAATTGAAGGTCCAGTTTCATAGCTTTGTCCAACATTTTGGATGTACGTTGTGTATCCTAAAGTGCTGGTCTCTTCGACCAATTGTGTAGGTTCACTTAAAGCAGGCACATCCATAGGATGTGATACCACATTATCCTCTGGGTTATGTGCATCTAGATCTCTTTCTACACCTTTTTCTTCGCGTTTATTTTCTCCTTGTCTCTTACGTCTAGCCATTATAATGGGGTCCCACTGGGCATGCCAAAAATATATGTTGGATTTTTTCGCTTTCAAAGGTTAGAAATGTAATTAAAGCGTGCTAACAAAGATCAATAAGTCCTTACAGGAATAGTAAATGCCAACCAATTAATTAGACAATTACTTCGAAGTTCTTTTAGCCTCAATGAAGAGAACTTTTACTAGTGGCTTGTTTTAGGAGAAAACTCGAAAGAATTAATCAAAAAGTAAAAGAAGAAATGAGAGAGCAGTGTTAGAATTTAAATTTCATTAAGTGAACGAATGTTTACAATAGTACCTTCACACTTCCACAGCTTTGAAGGGAATTACAACAATGAACAGACTAATTTAGAACTACTCCTAAGAAATTGAAATATAGTGTATGAAAGTAAAGAACTGAAAAGTAAAGAACTGGAAGGAAAAATATGAAGTAAATAAACTGGTCTCTGGATCTCATTCTGGGTCCCCTCCATTATCAACTTTCTTCTCTATTTATAGGCCCTGGTAATAACTGTCAAAGTGGTTAATAACTGTCGAAGTGGATGATAACTATCGAAGTAACCTCCATGATGATGGGACATGGCTCCAAGCATCTTGCCTCCACTAAGCCATTTCTTGCAATTGGGTTTCCCTCATGAATTTGAATTTAAAGCTTAGCCATGTCACCTTGCTTCTTTTATTGGTTCTAGTACTTCGCAGGTCTATTGCCATTGATATGATTTGCCACGTGTCCTTTGATGACTGGAGACTTTTACTAATTCCTCAAGTTACCCTTGATGGACCATGTGTCAAGCTGTGATTGGCTAATACAAAATATATGGCCAACAACTAGGCAACATTGGCTCGGACTTTTTTGGGTTCAAAGCAAATGCCAAATATGGAATTTCATATGTATTAAAAAAAGAAATAAAGTTTTGATCAAAAGATAATGTATCAAATTTTTGCATTTAATAGTGTTAAAAAAAACTATTAAAATTTATTTAAATAAACAAAAAAGTTTACAATAATAAAAAAGACTAAAATATAAGCTGGTATACAAATAAAAAGTAAACTATGTCTTCTATTCTTTGTTTCTTTTATTTTATTTTCTTTTTCTTTTTTTTTTGTTGCCAAAATTATACTTTCTAGGAATAGTGACCTGTTTGATATAGTTGATCAAAAATTATTAATATCCTTATAATGCTAACTTAATCCTTAATCATTACAAATCAAATAATCAATAAAAGAAAACATAAAAAATAACAAAAATATGTAATCGTAATAGACAACATATATAATCAATGATCAAATAAATATTTAGTCAAGCAAAAACAAGAATTCATCTCTATTATAGAGTTTGTATCTTGAAACCCAATTTTATATGAGACTTTCCATCATAGTTGAACAAATAAAAAAAAAAAAAAAAATCATCAATATATAAAACAAAATTAAGAATTATGATATTTTTCAATTAGTTTAAAAAAAAAAAAATTAGATGAATACTTCTAATTCCTATGGCTGACAGAAACCAATTGGCAAGTTAAAAACTTTGGTTTTATTACATGTTTGTAATTATATCTCAAATATATTTAAAATATAAATTGTGGCCTGAAAATTTTGGGCATTTTTATTCAAATTGAGTATCTTCTTATAAGAAACTTTATATCTTTCCAACTCAAATGAGCCTTTTTTTTATATATATTTTTTAAGACCAGTACAATACTTATTATAGTTTTGGGGCCTTCTTTTTGGGCATTTTTGAGGGCCCCAAAGCAGCTGCTTTGTGGACTTTGCCCCAAAGCCAGCCTTGACACTAGGTAATTTTTTGAGAAAATTGATATTAAATCCAATCTAAGAAGAGTATAAGACAATAGGTCTAGTGAATAGTTTTTATTGCTGATAGGTTCACCCTTTCTGAAATAGTTTGGTGAGAAGTCCTTTTATTGGTTTTGGAGGACATTTTGTTTTCAATTTTACATTTGAATTTATTTGTTGACTTTTTTTTGTCTGTTTGACTTTTTTTTGACTATCTGTTCAAATTTATATCTATCTATTATATATGTTCATTTTTTTTTCTATTTGTTCAAATTTATATCCATATGTTAAATTTTTTTCCATATCTATTCAGTTTTTCCTATCTGTTCAAATATATATATATATTTATCTGTTCAAATTTTTTGACTATTGGTTCAATTTTTTTTCCTTTATCTGTCCAAATTTTATTATCTGTTCAACAACAATAACAAATCTATCTGTTGAAAACCTAACACTAGTAACAAAAATTATCTGTTGAAAATCTAACAACAACAACAACAACACAACAACAACAACAAATCTATCTGTTAAAATCTATATTTCTTCCTGCTATTTATCTGTTCAAATTCAACAATTCCGATTGATCTTTTCTTGCTGAAAAACCATCCA
Source organism: Camellia japonica (assembly GCA_030407325.1). Lineage (NCBI taxonomy): Eukaryota > Viridiplantae > Streptophyta > Magnoliopsida > Ericales > Theaceae > Camellia > Camellia japonica. The sequence continues at coordinate 61,224,824 of JAPPVO010000029.1, forward strand.
CTATCTGTTCAAACCAAACGTATGGATTGCAATATGTTTCATCATCAACAACATATAATCATTATTAACTAATAACTACAAATAAATAAATAAATAAATAAATGTAGAATCTTAAGCCACTAATCACAACATTACAATAGCAAAAAAAAAAAAATAATAATAATAAATAAATAAATAAAAAATAAACCTAGAGTTTTAACATATGGTTTCAACTCAGGTTCATGTACAACTTAGGGTTTCGGCCTAGGGCTTCTTATGCTCTATTGAGCCTTTGTTCAGACCTAGAAGTCCTTTCTCTTCTTCTTGCTTTCGAGCCCACATGCATTGCACAGTGTCTGCAATTAACAAACACAAACCCAGATCACACAATCAAACTCAAAACCTAGAACCTTAAATCACAGATCAAATACAGAGAGAGAGAGAGAGAGAGAGAGAGAGAGAGAGAGACCTTGGGGCCAGCATAGGTCTTGGTGGTTCCGCAATCAACATGGTGTTCAAAATCTTCAGAGGATTCTTTTTCATTAAAGCCCTCTTCACCTCCTTTTTGATTGGTCTCACTACAGTCTAAACCTCATCTGAGTTAATAATCCTAGTCAAATCTATATTTACCATCTTCACTCTAGACAACACATATCCTTTCTAGCTTCTCGAATGATTCATAGATAGAATCCAAATTTTCAAAAGTTGATTTACTCCAGATAACAAAACGTCCAAGGTGACCACCAGGTGTGAGCTTGAGAAAATTGAGACACTCAACATTAACGATCTCAACACTAGGAATGTTCCTCAAAGCCTTCAGCTTCGGGTTTTGAAGATTAGGGCAATACAATATATATATATATATATATAGAGACAAGATCAAAGTTCCTCAAGATCGTTCAGATTTAGAGCTTGACGAAGCTAGAAAAGGGAGAGAGGCACTAGATCGGTCTTCACTCAGTCTTCGGGAGTATCATTGGCGATAGGAGAAAAGATGAATAGGAGAGAAAAAAAATAAGAAAGAGGTGGTTCTAGTGGCAGTAGACGGAGAAGATCTGATTTTCTTAGATCCATAGGGTGAATCGCAGATCTGGTGGCGATGGACGGTGGTTTTGGTTCTGAGGGAAGCACATATCTGGTTTTGGTGGTAGTGTCGGTGGTTCTGGTTTTGGTTTTGAGAAGGCAGCAGCAACACCGCTAGTGAGTGGGAGGATGAGGCGGTGGTTCTGGTGGCAATGGACAGAGGAGAGGCGTCACTGGAGTTTATTTTAGAGAGAGAGAGAGAGAGAGAGAACATAGGGTTTGGTTTTTGATTCACGTGTATATCATATATATACTTGGGTAGTGTGGTAATTTTGAACAAGCTTGTCCTTATGGATAAAGAAAATCAGGACCTGGATCTCTTGCCAATGAAAATCCAATTTCGAACTTTTGGCCAGAGCGCCTTAATTTTTTTTCCTCCTTAATTACCTAACAAATATAGGTTAAGATTTTACTATTCGTAAAATTTTCAGTTGCATAGTATCACGTGAATAATATTACATAATATTTCATAACTAATTAATAATTTTCGTGTTTTATCTAGTGTTTGAAAACAAAATAATGATGATGGGATTGGTGTTGGGGAACATGGAGTTGCACACTTAATTTAGTCTAGCATTTGTTGTACATAATTATAAACTCTATATAATTTTGATACTGATATGTGACAATTAAATAGAGGAAAATGAAAATTAAATAATACCATAGATATTAAGGTATTAGGGGATTAGGGCCTTTCATTTTTTCCTCTTTTCACTAATCAAAAAAAATTAATTATAATTTATTTCATCCTAACCAAACTAATATCTCACTTTCTTTATCCTATCTTTTTATTTTTTATCATAACCAAATACTCACACTTATTTTTTTGAAACAGCAAAAAAGCAACTTTATTGATGATAATCAAAGCTTTAATACAATGACATCAAACATAAAGGCAAGGTGCAGAGAGCATCATAACAAAATACAACAATCCCTAACTAGGCTAGCCACTGGAGAGCTCACAATCATCTGCTAGCACCACAAAGTTGGTGAGAAACCAACAAGCGAAAAAGTTGCTACCATGGCAAAAAGAAAAGAAAAAACACCACTCCATAATAATCAGAGTACTCCACATTGTAACAGCTGATTTTGGGTGACCGCTCGAGTGGTCATTCGGTTGCTCGAGCGAATAGTTACAGCTCCCAGTATCTCGCAAGTCTGAGGGTAAGACCGCTTGAGTGAAGGAAAGGTAGCCCGAGCGTAAAATTCGAGCCTCTAGTATTTTCACTCTAGCTCTGCAAAACTGCTGAGACCTTGCGTTTACCACTCGAGCAGTACCTTTGTATTTTGGCACTTCGCTAAAGCGAAGGAAAGTTCACTCGAGTGGTCTGGTTGGGGCAGCTCACTTAAAGGTCGAACAAACACTCTTTTTTCTCACTCTTTCTAACTCTATCTCCTCCCACTAGTACCGTTACTCTGAAACCTAGCCCTAAAAACCTTGTTTTCCCTTGATTCTAGCATAATCCACTTTAGATCTTCGAAAGGGTTGAAAAAACTAGCTAAAAATAGATAAAAACATTACCGATCGTTTTCTCATTTCTTGATGCTTAAAGTTGGGGTTTTCATCATTTATCTCCAATCTTGAGGTAGGGGTACTTTTCACTTGATATATTTATGATTTGAGATATATGTGTGATAGTTTTTAGTTATTGTAATGTATGAGATGGTGTTGTGATATAAAGTAGGTTTGTTGAACAAAAGAGGTTTTTCTCATGTTTTGAATTTTTATTTTATTTTATGCATAACCTTCTTGATTATTGTTAGAATTGTGACTATTACTTTTATATGCTAATGGGAGAAAGCCTTGAATTTTTATTAAACCCTAGTTTTCCAATTGAATTGATAAACTGAGTGGTTGAGTGTACTTTTGCATTGAGATATGGACTTTTGATAACTTGTGGACATAAATCCTTGAGATTTGGAGGTGGTGAATTTGTGAAATTGAGGAATTTATTATGTGATAAATATTATTATTAATGATGTTGTGGATTGAACAAACATTAGGGAAAATTTATTTGAAACCTCATGCATTATGTGATTTAACCACCTTGAAGGTGTTGGATAATGTCAAAGTGGGTAAATAGCTTATGAGTTCTTATGAGTTCGGGTAATTGAATGGGGTTTAGGAATTGAGTTGTGTGTTGTATTTGGTACCCGCATGGGAAGTCAAGGTATCCGATTGCCCTGTTTGCATATATCTTAGGATGAATGTAAAAAAGGTTTTTGGCTGTCCACAAGCCTGTCATTTATAGAGTCAGTGAATGTGGAAAAACTCGATTTTGGGTGTCCATAAGCCTGTCATTTTTAGAGCCAGCAAAAGTGGAAAGGGGAAGGTTTTGGGTGCCCATTGCCCTGCCGTTATTAGAGCTGGCAAATGTGGGAATATTTTCAGTATGTAAAATCTATATATGTATGTTTGACTTTACGGCTCTTACTTGGGATGTCATAGTGTATTTACCACCCCCTGTTGTGGAGGAGACATGGAATAGAAATCATGCATTGAACATTTGGGTTCTAACAGAGAAAATATGAATTTTGATCTTACAAGTGTATGGCATGACCATATGCATCTCAATTATTTATATAACTTGTTAAATGTATTTCCTATTGAGTATTAGCTCACCCCAAAACTGACCATCTTTCAAGAAACGATGTGGATGCGTCACCTAAGTGATTGGCTTGAGAAAGGATTTTGGACGGGGCACGAAAGCTCTCTTTTGTTGTTTTATGTCAAACATCGAGCTATTCTTGTTTGGGAACTTAGATTCCACTGTTTGGGAACTAGATTCCATTTTTGTGTAATGAAGGACAATCCTTGAAAGAAGTTTACCTTTTGGATTTACCTTCACGTTATCTCTTGTCTTCTAAACTATTATGTTTTGTTGATCGATGTAAAAAGATACATGATGTAATTATTGGAATAGTTCAATTGAGAAGAAATAGTTATGATATTTTGATAATATTATTATAGACTCTTTTTTTTCTCTCTCTTCTATATTGGTTGCACCCAAGTGATCATGTATGATAAGGTAACTTAAATGCTGGGTGTCATATACAGCAAAACAACCCTTTTAGCCACCAAACCAATGCATTTCACTACTTTCGAGACAAAATTTGACTTGCCTCAAATTGAATAAGAAATCATGAACTGTAAGATGATACTTCTTAAAGCTTGGTAGCAACCAAAGTGCAATTCTGATCTTAGCCAACTCACACAACTCTGGTAAATTTGGGATAGAAGCATTGAACACACAATCATTCCTATGTTTCCATAAGAACCACAAAACAGCTAGGGGTAGAACCCTCCAAATCTTCCTCTACCTTTCATTGAGCCTAACTTCATTCCACCATGAAAGTAAGCTATCGATTGAACCTAGTAGAGCCCTTCGAAAATCCCACCAACTTAACATAGCAGACCACAATCTCCAAGCAAAGAGGCAAAACAATAGTAAATGGTTCGTTGACTCATTATCATTTTTACAAAAAAACACAAAATGTTGATACATTACCTTGAAGAACACCAATCTTTTGGAGGAAAACTGTTGTCTTGACTCTGTTTTTCCAAGATAACCAACAGAAGAATTGAACTTTAGGAGGAAGATACTTGATCCACACAAGTTTACTGGTTAAGAGAGGAGGACCAAAAGTGTCTTCAATACATTTGTAAGTAGAGGACACAGAAAAAACACCAAAGGTTGAAGCAGCCCAAGATAGTCTGTCAGACTACTCTGAACTGATGCTAGGAGTAGCCAAAAGAAGATTAGTGAGTCTAGTGACCTACCCACAATCCCAATCATACAGCCTTCTTCTGAAGTTAAGATCCAATTACCTGATCTATCTTTTTTCTTATGCATTGATCTGAATGATTTATCTTTGTCAGTAACCAATCAGTATATATAGACTAGGAAAATCATTCTTCAAACACCATTTGTCTTTCCAAAATTTAATTCTAACTCCATTCCCAAGTTTTATACATAGATTACTAAAAAGAACTCCAACAGACTGCTTCTAATTTCTGCAATGGAGATGATTCCCTTCCACAGCTTAGAATGGCTAGTGCTTAGACTAAATGATGGAACCTAGATGCCCAAATTCAAACTATACTTGCTGCAGATGACCTTTCCCTACAAAGCCTATTTTTCAAGTCCAAATCTCCACCACCACTTGATTAATAAATTGTCATTTTCCACTCTCACTCTCCTGATGCCAAGTCCACCTTGCTCACCCTTTTTGTAATTTCCTTCCATTTTACCATATGGAGTTTTCTCTTTAATTCAAACCCACCCCATAGAAATGTGGCCTGCAGCTTCTCAAACTCTTTAGCTATCCCAACTAGCATTTGAAAAAAAGGTAAATAATACACAGGCAAATAGGAGGTTATAACCTTAATTAGAGTAGGCCTACCTGCAAATGAAAGCAACATTCTCTTCCATCCATCTAGCCTGCTTCCAACCTTGTCTAGAATTGGTTTCCAAGTTGCTTTCCCATTTGGATCAGCTTCCAGAGCCAACCCCAAATACTGAATATGCAAGGATGTGGTCTTACAATTTAGCTCATCTGCAAATATAGCAAGATCATCATTAGGCACACCACTCCACATACCAGACTTTTGTGGTAATTAATTCTTAAAGCTAAGATCAATTTAAAGCATCTTGAGATCCTCTTTAAATTACACACTTCAACCTTCTTTGGTTTACAAAAAAGTAGTGAGTCATTTGCAAATTGAAAACATCACACCATTGGCTCTAATCTTCACCCCTTTAATAAGACCAGATTGATGAGCTCTAGACAGAAGAATGCTAAGGCCTTCTGCTGCTAAGTTAAACCAACAAGAGGACAAAGGATCCCTTTGCCTCAAGCCTTTTTATGGACTAAACTCCTCAATTGGGGAGCCATTGACAAGGACTGATAGCCTGGTTGTTGATATACACTCTTCAATCCAACTAGTCCATTTTTTTCCAAAACCAAAGTTCAAAAGCTTAGATTTAGAGTAGAGCTAGTTCACAGAGTCAAATACTTTCTCAAAATCAAGCTTGATTAATACACCATTCTTTTTGGCTTTCTTCCAACCATCTACCACCTCGTCTGCAATTAGCACACTATCTAAAATATTACTTCCTTTTATAAATGTTGATTGAGATTCATTGATAATATGAGGTAGGACAACCTTCAACTTGTTAGCCAACACCTTTGCCAAGATTTTGTAAGATGATCCAACAAGGTTGATAGACCTATAATCTCCAAGTCCAACTAGATTATCTTTTTTGGGTATGAGTGAAATAAATGAGGTATTTAAACCTTTCACCAATTTACCGTTCATGTGAAATTCCTTGAAAAAGTTGAACACTTCTCCGTTCATCAATTTCCAGAATTTTTGGAAGCAAATCATATTAAATCCATTAGGCCCTAGAGCCTTATTGCCTTCATAATCTCTAATCACAGCTTTGATTTCTGCCTCTGAACATTTTACCTCTAAACCTCCGTAGTATAGGATGCTTTGAATTGACTTGAATGGCCCTTCTAGCTTAGGTCTATAAGTCCATTCCTCAGAGAAATGCTTCCTGAAATGCTTAAAGACCTCTTTTTTCATTTGATTAGGCTCTTCAAACAGCACACCTTCAACTGTGATGGAGGACAACTCATTTCTACTTTGCTTACTTCTAGCCATCACATGAAAAAACTTGGTATTTGTATCCCCTTTCATGTTCCAATTGATCCTTGACTTTTGTAGCCAAATCCATTCCACCATCCTGCTCAACTTTTACACCTGTTCTCTTGCTGATCTTCTTCTTAATATTTCATTATCAACCAGGTCTTTAGTCTTAGCAATAAGATCTAAGTTATGAAGTTCCTCCTCAGCTTTTTTCAACTTGAAATTAACATTACCAAATACCTCATTGCTCTAGCTTTTTAAAGCAAGCTTCAAAGTCTTCAATTTGAATTGGAGAACAAAACCTCCTCGACCCTGAACTTCTAATTCCTTCCAAGTATTCTCATTAAAAGATGGGAAATTGGAATGTAAGGCCCAAGCATTCAAAAATCTGAAAGGCTTAGGGCCCCAATCCTTATCATCATCCATCAACAGTAAAAGGCAATGATCAGAAATAAGCCTTGGCAATCTCTATAATTTTAAGTTAAACCCCTCTACCATTTTAGATCTACTAACACTCTATCAATTTTGCTCCACCTTTTACCTTCTGTTGAAATACACCAGGCAAACTTCCTCCTAAGTAATGACAGATCATTTACTTCACACTGGTCAATAAAGTTATTCAACTCCTTCATGCTCCTATCTCTCCTAGAGCAGCCTTTTCTCTTACTAATAGTTTTAATTTCATTAAAATCCCCTTATAGGCACCAAGGATTAGGGAAATCCTTCTTCAGTTTAATCAAACTATTCCAAAATTTCTTCGTATCTCTTACTGCATTTGGAGCATAATTGTTGAGGATAACACATTTAAAAGAGCTAAATAATGTACCTGATAGTAGAACAAATCTTCTACTGCTATAACAATCACATAATTGGAATACCTTAAGATCCTAAAAATCAAAGTCCATAACCATGAAATCCATTTTGTCCTTTGCCTACATTGCTCTAACCTCTTTCTCTGAAAATGAAGCTTTTTTGGTTTCCTAAAGCAAAGCTAAATCCACTTTTCTCCCTTTAAGTTCTTTCTTATCTTTCCTATTTTCTCCTGCCTGCCCACCCATACCTCTAATGTTCAATGTGATTATCTTCATAAGAACCTTTGAAACACCTCTTGAACCCCATAATAGATGCAACCTATACAACTGCTCCATTATCCCTCTCAATTCTCTCTTTATCATTTGCCTCAAATTCCACTATTTTGTTAAAAAACTTTAGCATCATTCATATTGGAATTCACACCCAAAAGTTTCCCCATTTGCAGGGTAGCTTAGGCTTCATTCAAAATAATTCTTCCTTTATCATCTCCACTCGAAATTGATAGGGAAGCTTTAGGCACAGCTACTCTGAACATAGCTCCTTTTAGAGCTGCTTTGCTTGTGGATTCCCCTTTGTGACCATATCTTCTTACCAGGTGAAAAAACTTTTTTTTTTTCCTGAGATTGATTACATGACTTGTTCTTCTTAAACACTTCCTTACCTTTCTTCCTTTGATTAGCAAGGTTATAGCCCATATCTGTCTTTTGGACCTGAAATATACGAGAAGCTCTAGTAAGAGGCCCATTTACCTCTACCCAGTTATTAACCATGGGCCCATTCTAAATTACATGAGCCCTCCCAGATCATTACTCTTTTGGCTAAGGCCCAATACCACCTCCAAATTGAGTCCAGGCCTAAGAGTGCTTGATTCACTCAGACTCCTAACAAAACCAGGCGTGTACACCTGATCATTATTCCCTTGACACATATCTGTATAGTCATTATTGAGGTTTCCCACCTCCATCATTTCATTGCATGCTCTTACCTCGATCTCATTGTCCAATCCACTACATGACTCTGCAACTACCGTATCACTCTTCCAGTTTAAAACCTTGTCCATCTCTATAATTTTGTTCACCCCACATGGCTTCTCTCACTTTGCCACCTCAATATGTTGGTCCACCTCCTAGGCTGATTCATTAGCCCTGTCAGCATTATCATCATCTCCTTTGTATTTTCCTTTACTACTCTGCTTGCCATGGCCATTTGGGCTACTTAGATCATTAACCAGATCTTGATATTTCTTGCAAATGCGCGATTCCTTGATTGTTTGTGCTATTATGGTTTGATCTTCGCACACTCTTACTGAATATAGTGTGCCTTTACAGTCCAAATTTATGACCTTGTTGATTTGATCCATATTGCTTGTGAGGATCATGATCTTACCACAAGTGAATGATTGGGGTTAGCTCAAGTAATCTTCCAAGCAGATTACCTTCCCCTAGAAGCTACCAATTCTATTGAAATTTGTTCTCGTCCACAGATTTAATGGAATACCATAGCAACTAAGCCACACTTATAGCGACCCCAGTCTTTCCCCATTTGGTTGTTGTACCCGGATTTATGTTCCGTAGATTCAGTTGTTATTTTGTTGTTGTTGTTGTCCTTTAATTCCCTATTTTGAGTTATGGGTTGTGTTGGGCAGGTTTGTTACAGGTTGGTTGGGTTGGAAACCAAGTGTTGCTGTCCAGATTTTTGAACCTTCGCTCGAGCGAGGAGTTGGTTGCTCGAGCGAGCTGTTGTTTTTGTTCTTCGCTCGAGCCAGGGTTTGGTCGCTCGAGCGAGAGTCTGCGTCTGGGCTTAGGACTTGAGAGTTGTGTTTCTTCGCTCGAGCGAGCTTTTCTTCGCTCGAGCGAGCGAGGTGTATGTTTTCGAGTTCTTCGCTCGAGCAAGCGTTCCTTCGCTCGAGCGTGCGTCTGGTTGCAGACCTGAGGGTTTGAGTTCTTCGCTCGAGCGAGCTTTCCTTCGCTCGAGCAAGCTTTTGGGTTGTTGGCTCGAGCGGGGGTTTTCTGTGTCTGGTCGCTCGAGCGACCAAGTCCTCGCTCGAGCGAGCCTGTTTAGTTTAAATAGGCAGCAGCGGGATTTTAATCAGTTTTTCTATCTCTTTTTGTTTCCAAACCCTAGGTCCGACTCTTCTCTCTCCCTACACACCTTCTACTCTAGGTTTCATCTAGTTTTAGGGTGTTTCTACCCTAGATCCTTTATTAAAAAGTTGGAGTGGGTCGAGGGCTTCAGTTTAATCTGAACAATTTAGGTTTTGGAGCACTTTGGAGTTTGGGTCATCATCTTCGTCTTCTCTTTTGGATTATTTCTTCCAGGTAGGGATTTCCTACTCCAATGTATACGTTTTGTTCTAAGTTTTAGCAATTTAATATGTTGGGGGTAGTTTGGTAATTTTGGGAAAAACCCTAGTTGTTTTATTAAATTGAATTGTATGTTTAATTTAAGGAAAATTGGGGAAATTAGTTGAATTCATGAGATTGAGGAATATATTGATTAAATGGGGTAGTTGATTTATTTAAATCATTCGCCTATTGAATTGTTGATTTATTTATTTCCAGTCTAGAAATAACTGTTTTGGGCTATCGGCGGAGGATAGTCATGATTGTTGTAGACATTGCATGTGGATTAGGGATAACTGGAACTAATCATATTGGTTAAGTCATTGTTTGACTATTGAATTAATACAGAACAATACGTGTATTGATTGAGCATTGCATATGCATATTGTGTGGGAGGAGATAGGGGATGTACTCCACGGTTTAGGGAAAGATAGGGGATGGACCTCTAAACCGGATTTTGTTTGGGAGGAGATAGGGGATGGACTCCATTAGCATCACTATTATGTGTGCTTATTGATATTGAAGTGTTTTGGTTTTACATGTTAATGATACAACACTAAAATGTGTATCATATTGGAAGTATGGAAGTGTTTCGATATGAGCCTGTGTCTCATTTGTTTTGTTGATATTGGAAGTAATGTGAAACTAATATATAGTTCACTGTTGTAGTTTGGCCAGGTTCTGAGCCTTGTTGATAATAATGGAAAGTTGAATAAATAATGAAAGTGAATGTGATGTTTAGTGTTAACCATCTATTGAATGCTAGGCTTTATTCAATGCTTATATTTGGTTTAGTATTTTTCTACTGGGCTGTGGCTCACCCTTTATGGGAACATCATTTTCAGGTTCAGGTGATAAGCTACCTCCAAGGACTTAGCTTGGAAGGATTTGGACTTTGACGCCTTGTCTTTAGTTATCTGTTTTTATTTGAATTACATGTAAACATTCAAGCCTAGGGCTTTATTTGTATTTGAGTTAGAACTCATAATTTTGTGTCCAAGTGTTGGCTTGGCAAGATGTAAGCCCGTAGGGCATTTATTATGATGTTACATGTAATTTTTCATTTCGTAAACTCTGATGAATGAGATAATGCAATGTTTTCTTTTAATAATGCAAGTCATTGTTATATGTATATTGGGTTAATTTTGAGGGCGTTACAACACTTTTCGCTTGCATTCTTGAACCAACCTTGGTTGCCATTGAATTATGTCATCACACCAATCCGTGATTTCCTCCCTTATGTCCTTCATTTTGGAGATCATTTCCTCCTTGGAATAGAAAGATAGCACTATGTTCCTACCCTTCTTTTTCTAACCATAACACTCTTTATGCCTCTTTCTTCGAGTTCCTTTTGCAGGCTAATGTTTATATATTTAGCCTTGAGACGAATCACAACGCTCTCATATAGCCACCCATTTCCTATTTCCTCTACTTTAACTGTTATGATTCCACCTTCCACACCAGTAACTCCTTTTGTTGCCTTAGCATAGGTCCTCTATCAATAAAGGCATTCTTCATACTTCTACCTTCTACAGTTGGGGCTAATGGTTTTGAATGTTGAAAATTGCTAGGACCCTTCTCCACTCTTTCTCTTCCAAACTCTGCAAGTTTTACCTCAATTGCTTTATTGTACAACAATCTTGGCTGCTATCGCACAATCAAATCTTACAAAACCAAACCTAGTATTTGTTACTCTTCTCATTTTTTGTGGTATGAAAACATCCTTGACTACTCCAAACATCATGAATAAGTTGAACAATCTCTTACGATCTAAAGCTCTTGGCAGGTCATCCACAAATACCGTGAATAAGCCAGAGTTAACATCACTTCTGCCTTGTTTTCCTTTATGCCTCACCACTGATATCCATCCTCCTTGATGTGCTCTTGGTTAACCATCTCTTTGGCCCTGTTTGGTAGAGCTGTGGGAAAGTGCTTATAGCTTATGCCTAAACAGTTTATAGCTTATAACTATGAACATAAGCTGATTTCTGATTTATAAATTAAGCATCTCCTGCCCCACTCAAAGAATAAGCTGATTTCTGACTTCCAAAAAGTTATAAGCTATAAGCTATAAGTTAAACCAAACACATCAAAATAGCTTAAATTAAGCTGAAACTGAAATATGCAGCTTTTAAACTGCACCAAAAAGGCACTTTGTCACGGTTAACAACCAAAAGTTCTTCAAATACTCACACTATCTATTCAATCATTTATTTCATCTATTGGTATAACTTAGCTTTTATAATCCTATCATATATCTAATCATTCATTCCTCTGTAATCTCATGTCATAAGTTTCTTTAACATTTATACTAAAATTTTATGGTATATATATATTTTGATAACTTGGTATTTAGCCTTGAGGACCAACTAATTCAGGGGATCAATCCCACCGTTCATTAAAAGGGACTTAATGCTAAGGTAAAGTTCCGTATGAACTGATCCCAAAAATTTATTTACCCTTAAAAAGTGTTAATCTTGAGACCATTGAGTAAGCACACTCTTAAACCTCAGACTTTGACATAATTTTATGGTATTTAATCTTATAAAAAAATAATTTAGCAATGAATCCCAGAATGTCAGCCGTGAATGGAATACAATACTCCATAACATTTTTTTAAGAGCAATATTAGAGACCTACACATTTATACCTATAAATTCACCCACAATGATGTGACATGAGAGTTGGATCCACCATCATTACGTGGGTAACAAATCAAAAGTTGACACACATCCTGCCACATTATTGTGTGGCATTTTTTTTAGGGTGTCAAATATTTTTAAATTATTAATGTTTATTATTTTTTTTTAGGGTCTATATTCCACAACATTGATGGGAGAGTAATAAAAATTAGGAGCAATTACAAAAAATAAAATAAAAATAAATAATATTTGACCATTGTAACAAAATGAATCTTGAGTTTTTAATTATATTGATTTATACTCTTTTTGATTATTTTCAATCTAACCCATTTCCTATTTTTGCTAAGAAAAACCAACAGAAAAAATGTATTTTAGTCATTAATCTCAATGAAAAATGATATTTTAGACATGTTATGTACACCTATTAAGTTTAATGGCTAAAATATTATTTTGCATCAATTTTATGTGATGAAAATAGATGAATGGTTTAAATTGAAAATAATTAATAAAATATTAAAATTAAAATTAATAAAATTAAAATTCTAAATTTATTTTGTTATAAAGGCCAAACTTGAAATGATAATAATAATGGCAACAAAATGTTATATAAATTAATAAAATTTTCTAATTAATCAATGTATCATATAATAATAAAATTTTAAAATTGAAACATAACCTACTTTAATCACAACAATAAGTAAAAGAAAAGTTATAAAATTTAGGGAAAGCACCAATAAATCCCAAATTTAGAAATGTTAAACTATTTAGTCCCGAATGTTTTTTTGGACTAATAGGTCCTATTTCTCTAAAAGCTTACTATAAGCCTTTTTATGTCAAACATTATTCATCAAACATCAAACATTAGCAACGTCAGAATTATTTATCAACATCAAACATTACCAACGTCAGGATTATTCGTACAATTTCGGTGAAAACATTATCAACGTTAGAATTATTCATCCAACATCAAACATTATCAAACGTCAGGATTATTCATCAAACATCAACCATTAAACATTATGATTATTTATCATACATCAAACATTATTCATCAAACATCAAACACAACCATTAAACATTAGGATTATTCATCAAATATCAAACATTATTCATCAAACATAAAACATCATCATCAAAATAACGTCAAACATTACAACATCATCATCAAAACAACATCAAAATAAAGATTAAACAATTTTTAAAATAACGATTAAAATAATATCAAACATCAAAATAACGATTAAACAATTTTTTCTGATCAAACATCATATGATAACAATTTTTTTTTTATCAAACATCATCATAACAATTTATTTGATCAAACATCGTCACAATTTATTAGCCCTAAACACACAAACCCAGATTTGAAAAAATGAAGTTCAAAACCCATCATAACAACATCACAGACACATACTATGTTCAAAGGGTACATGAATAATCAATCAATAATCACATAGTGTATGAGAATAATCAAAGGGTCGTCAACTATGTACAGTGGTCGCCAAATATATATATATATATATATATATATCCAAACCCAGCAAGAAAAACCCAAATAGAATATAATTAAAATGTGGGATTTTGAAACCAATTCATTGAAAACGGACCAATCAACAATGGTGGACCAATCAACATCATCAGTAAAGAAGAGAAGATTATATATATATATATATATCCAAACCCAGTAAGAAAAACCCAAATAGAATATAATTAAAATGTGAGATTTGAAGCCAATTCATTTAAAACGGACCAATCAACAATGGTGGACCAATCAACATCATCAGTAAACATCAAACATCAGCAACGTCGCTAGTATGGCTCTCCATGGCTATGTCGCCGCCGCCTCGGCTTCTCAAGGAAAGTGAGTGCCCTTTTTGGGAGGGAAACTGATTTTGGGTTCCATAATTCGAACCCTAGCAAGCAAGCACTGCTATCGTAGTAGATCCGATTCGACCCCATATCTCTCTTCTGGACCCGAACTATGGCCGAAGTCGAAACCCTAGGTATCCTTGAAGAGATTCAAGCCCTCGTCTCCGATAAACTTCAAGTGGTATCAACTCTCTCTCTCTCTCTCTCTCTCTCTGTGTTAGATTTGTAATTGTTTGCTGCTCTTCTCTTCAAAATCTTCTGATATTGTTGATTTGATTCATCAATTCGGTGCTCTTCTTCCTGTTCGTATTACTTTCCTAATTATTTGATGATGATGTTTGATGATGTATTGTGATGTTTAATGTTATTTTGATGATGATGTTTGGTGTTTTAGGATGTTGTTTTGATGATGTTTTACGATGTAGTTGATGATGTTAATGTTTTTATGATGTTGATTTTTTGTAATGTTCTTTAATGATGTTGGTGATGTTTTTTAGGACTAAATGGTTTAATAAAAAACATTCAGGACTAACTAGAGCAACATTTATCAAAATGGGATTTATGAGTAATTTCTCCTAAAATTTATTGGTTTGTATAATATTAAGCTAATGGAAACTAAAACGTCATCAATACACTATTAGGCTTTACTCTTGAATATAAAAAAATAAAAAATAAAAAAATATTATCAATATCAGATGCCATTGGAAAACCCAATGACCTAAAATGATTATTTTCAACAATTGTTCATAAATACACACCGATTGAACTAAAATACTAAGATAAGTTCGACGAAAAATATAGACTTCTTTTGTATGTCAGCATCACTTAATAATTTCTTAAGAGAAAGAGAAAGCATAATTTTAAAACATCTAAATAACATAATCGATTTCTTAAACCTTTTGCTATTTTTATATATTCCTATACAACAAAAATGTCAACTTCTACCATACAATATAGATATGCTTGATTGTGACATAAGATAAACAACAAATTTTTTTTTTTTTGGCATGGCTTGTTTGACTTGCATGCAATCATAATGTAAATAAAACCTTCATTCGATAAATGCAAGAGTTCATTTATTTTTATTTTTGTTTTTTATCATAAGGAAAATTACACCGATAGAGATGAAGATCAAATCTTTTTGAGATTTATGTCAATTGTCATTGGCAAAATCTCCTGTGTCCCCATTTTCTACCCTTAAACCATTTGTGCTCACCCTTGTAATGTTGTCTCATTTATATTTTTTATTTAATATATAATTTTAAATTAACGACAATAAAAAATAATTTTATTTACTATATAAATTAAATTTTCAACAACATAAAAAAAATTAATTTATCAGGCCATAATTTATAATTTATTATTTTTAAATAAATTTAATTTATAATTTATATTTTTTATTTAATATATAATTTTAAATTAACAACACTAAAAAAGTAATTTAATTTAATATGTAAATTTAATTTTTTAACAACACTAAAAAAATTTAATTTATAAGGCCATAATTTATAATTTATTATTTTTAATTTAAATTTTTTATTTAATATATAATTTTAAATGTTCAAAAGACTATTTTATCCTTTTCTAATTGTTTGTTAAGTAATAGCATGGAGGGTAAAATGGACATTTCACAAAATAATCCCATGGGATACCAATCCCATCGTTTCTATCCTACCTCCTCCCATGGGATAGGATAGTCCCATATTTGTGGGACTAATAGTCTGGAGCAAAAAAAATGAAACAAACAATGGACTATTAATCCGGTGGGGCTAATAGTCCAATCCCACCCCTATTCCTTTAAAACAAACACACCCAGAGAGTGTAGTAGTGAGTTTCCTTAAAGAATTTGTCCTTTATCTTGGCTAATTTTTCTATTTAAGTGTACCACCTCGAAAATATAATGATAGTTCATGACGTATAATCAAATAAGATAATGCGTATCCAAAACGAATATCCTTTCCATTCATATAATTTGAATTACACAAAAGATAACACATGCATCTATACATTCGCAAGCCCTAAACCTGAATCTGTAGCATGTGTTACAACAAGAGATATGATATGAAATTAAAACAAATAATAAATGCCCTAAAGGCTTATAGCTTTCCAAGTCAGTACTTGGCTACAACAAAAATGGATTTGAATCAAACATAGTTTGTGGGGAAGTGGTTTGGAAATACTCCTTGGATCCAATGGGACGCTCGAGATCCTTACCTAAAACTTGAAAAGGAATGAACACTCCGGTCGGGGGTGCCGGAATTAGCACTCTGACGGACAAGTCAATGTATGCTCTCTTTGTTACTTGTATCTTAAGTAAAACGTACTAATTCTCACATACCTCTCTTTGGTTGTTGTTCTTCAATTTATATACGCTCCTGGTCCTCAGTGTAGGGTCCACTTTTGACCCGTCATGTGATTGTTCACTCGCCCCCTCCCCTTTTGCCGTATTCCAACTTTTCAATCGGCCCCTCGCTCAACTGATCTTTATGGCCGATTAAAG
The DNA here is from genome assembly GCA_030407325.1 of Camellia japonica. Taxonomy (NCBI): domain Eukaryota; kingdom Viridiplantae; phylum Streptophyta; class Magnoliopsida; order Ericales; family Theaceae; genus Camellia; species Camellia japonica. Next base: position 61,241,705 of record JAPPVO010000029.1, read on the forward strand.
TATTCAGCATCCAGAACGTATGAGACGGAAGCGAGTATAATATTTACCGATTAGCCAAATGTGTACTCGGCCCATCTGCGTCTCCTATTATTCGGCTCCCATAATTGCCTCTCAAACTCCCCACTAACACTGTTTAGTCGGCGTGTTTGGTTTTGAGCTTGAAAAGTCAAAAATTCGGCGGTTAACCTCATTTCAAAGCGTGTCAGAGCGCACACGTTTCCTAGTCATCATTACAAGTTCCTGCCTCTTCGTACGCTTCCTCCATTTAATGTGGTTTAAAACTTTGTCTGTTCGAATGTATATTTTGAATACTCGAAGTTTTTGGCTCGCCTTCTAGTACAACTCCTCTACTTCGCGACCTCTACAACTTCCTCCTGTCTCTCATTATCCCTTCTGCTTCTTGTAAGTTCTCTTCTCTTTCACTCCCAATACCATTTCCTTGTTTACTTTTAGTTTTGCATAATCCTTAGGCTGGCTACGATGGCAAAAAATTTGAAAGAGCTCCTTTCCGCGGATCGAATTTTCGGCTTCCGATGCCATTATTCCATCCCCGATGATGTCCATCTGTCAATCGTGGCAGACAGCACCACTGATATGCAAAGGACCGATGAGAGCATAATCATCTTTCCTTTCCTATTGATTGCTGAGGGCGGAGTCCGTTTTCCCCTTAATCCATTTTTGAGGGCCGTCCTTCAACATTGGGGCCTAATTCCTTCCCAGCCTAACGTGAATTTTTTTCGCATCATAATGGGGATTATAGAGTTGAACCATTGTCTTAGGATTAACCTAGGCATACTTGCAATTCGGCATTGCTATGCCTTAGCCAAGTTTACTGGCCGGCTGGGACGCTATTTTCTTAGGGCCAAGGACACCGATCATCATTTAGTGACCATGCTTGCCAGCTCTGGCAAGCGTGTTGATGACGTGATGGTCATTGTTTGAGGTAACTGGGAATTTGGCGAGGGTGAAGATCGCCTAGATCCCGTGCCAAGGAAAAAAGGCGATCCAGGTGGCCGTATAGCTCACTCTAGTTGCTTCTATTTCCGTATATGTATTCAGCTCTCCTTCCATGTACTTACCGTTTTGTTTGTGCAGGCAACGATTTGAAGAAAGTGTTGGTTTCAGCCGACGACGTTGTACTTGTGGAAATTAAAATCGCTCTGTAGTTCGTTGGCCGTCCAAATCTTCAGAAACAAGGAAGGGCGGCTCATATTCTCTTGTGATACGTGCCGACCTACACAACGTTTTCGGCGGCAGACCATATTCCAATTCCGAGAGGCGAAGATCATTTTACAGCCCTTATCTTCCCTAGCTTCAAAAGCCTAAAGGAGATTGGTTTAGAAGCCTTTGATTCGGAACACATGGAAGAACAAGTAGCTGATCAGATCACCGAGGACCCGAATCAATTAGAAGCCGAGGTAGACGAAGCCCTTAACTCGGCGTTTAAGGAAGCTGGGATGAATTTGTCTGACCCTTCATCCACATCAGGCCGAGAGGACGTCTTCTTTGAAAACATTTTTACGAACTTATGAGACTTTCCCGGTGCTTACCTTGAGGATATGGCTGGGAAATCACTCTCATAACTTGCGCGGAAGAAAAACGCCGAGAGGATGGTCGTTAGGTGGAGAGCTGAGGCCGTACGATCGGAAACTCCACCCGCCATGGTCGCTGAGTCTACTCCGCTTGTTATTGCAGAAGAAATGGCTCAGCCCGAAATGGCTGAGATGGAGCAGGTGGGGCGGGCTGACGAGGTTGAGCGAAGGGGAGAAAAGTGCCTCGTCGAGCAAGAGGCCGTGCACGACGAGGACCAAAGCGATAAGTGGACGCGCGTTGAGGAATCAGACTTGGTTCTTCCGTTCACGATTTAACCAAGGATAAGAAATATGCCGATTGCCTCCGATTCGTCGGCTTTGAGGGACCTGGCTGTGGCCTTGAGCATGGCCTCCTCAATATCCCTGCCAGTCGACAGAGCCGTGTTTTGCGCGTAGCCAGATTTAATACTAATTGCTTTGGCCGCTTAATCGACCTTATCGGTAGGTTACTTGTCTTATCTAGAGTCTTCCGTCTAATTACATATATATTTATAAATATTTTTGTTATTATTTGTTTGCTGTAACTCTATTTTCTTGTTTCGTAGACGGTGGGCAAGATAGCCGAGATCGGCCGCTGTCAACATGACGCCATAGAATAGATTGGCCTCTTAAAAGCCGAAATTGATAATGAAAAGAACAAGGTTGTGGCGGCCTCTCAAAGGGCCGATTATGAGGCAGCGCAAGTGGCGGAGAAACGAGCGAGAGCCGACTTTGAGGCTGAGCAAGCTAGAAATTCCGATCAATTAAGGCTTGTTGCCGAGGAAAAGGCAAAGGCAAGCGAGGATGCGCTTAAGTTAGCCCAGGAGGCAATCGCCAAGCTGGAAGCCGACTTGGAAGAGTCGAAGAAGGCAAAGGAAATAGCCGACTCCGAGACTTCTAAAGCGTTCGAAGCTGGGAAGGAGGCCGCCTTGGAAAGCTACGCAGAAGAAGTGCCGAAGTTCGAGAATCGGGGCTTCAAACACGGTTGGGTCAAAGCCTTCGCTGCTGCGAATGTGACATTGGCGCAGCCGATTCCATACGAGCAGGTGAACGTTGAGCCACTGGCGTCTGACCCTGAGGATTGATTAAGACATATTTTCGTTTTTGGTAGGCATCTTAGATGCACAATTTTTGTAGGTTTTTGTTATAAATTTTCATCTCTTTAGATGTAAGCCGATTTTCATGTGTAAAATGGCTGCTATTAGCGCCTAATTTATTAATGAAAATTTTCTATGCTCTCGAGTTTATTGCATATACTGGTTGTCTTTTTAGTTCATTAATGACAATTCCTTATGATCTTTTGTTTGTTCTATGAGTAAATAATTAAAAGAATCAGCAGTTACCAATTTGTAAAGGTGCATCAAAATTCAAGACTAAGTGAGACGATTAGATTAATGGATTTGCCCTTGGCTGGTTCATGAATTGGAACGCCAAATATCGGTGGCTCATGGAGTGACTGCGGCACTTAAGCCGATTAGATTGATGAATCTGCCCTTGCCCAGTTGGTTCATGAACTGAGACGATGGATAAAATGAGCTCATGAATATTGTAATGATAAATCTATTCATGGAGTGGCTGGGGCACTTAAGCTGATTAGATTGGTGAATCTTTCCTTGCCCTGGCTGGTTTATGAACTGGAACGCCGAATACCGGTTTCTCACGGAGTGGCTGGGGCACCTAAGCCAATTAGATTGACGAATCTGCCCTTGCCCCAGCCGGTTCATAAGCTGGAACGCCGAATAAAATAAGCTCATGAATATTGTACTGATAAATCTATTCATGGAGCGGCTGGGGCACTTAAGCCGATTAGAATGATGAATCTGCCCTTGCACTGGCTGGTTCATGAACTGGAATGCCGAATACCGATTTCTCATGGAGTGGCTGGGGCACTTAAGCTGATTAGATTAGTGAATCTGCCCTTGCCCTGGCTGGTTCATGAACTTGAATGCCAAATACCGGTGGCTCATGGAGTGGCTGGGGCACCTAAGCCGATTAGATTGACGAATCTGCCCTTGCCCCAGCCGGTTCATGAGCTGGAATGTCGAATAAAATGAGCTCATGAATATTGTACTGACAAATCTATTCATGGAGCGGCTGGGGCACTTAAGTCGATTAAATTGATGAATCTGCCCTTGCCTTGGCTGGTTCATGAACTGGAATGCCGAATACTGGTGGCTCATGGAATGGCCGGGGCACATGATTCAATCGGCGCCGGGCTCCTGAAAGGTAAGCATTAATGAGATCGCCTCGAAGGTGTTACACTCGTAGGGAATAAATGGGGTGAGTGCTTCGTGCGCATAGATCCCATTAGTGTGTTTAAACTCGATTTACTCGAGTCGATTGGGGAAGGCTAGATAACTGTGAATGTCAAACAAACTATTCTTCAACAGCAAAGGAGAGGGGAGGACATTGGATGATCTAGACGCAGAGATGAATCGAAGTGGCGAGCTTATGCGCATGGGCAATAAGACGTCGAGGGAGCGGGAGAGGTGCCAGTCCCCACGTCGTCGAAGTAGGTCACCCAGAAGGGAAAAACAGCAACGGGGCAACTCCCCTCAACCGTGCTCGAGGGGAGAAGCCGGTGCGTCACCGCGCCCGTTAAGTTTTGTGATTTTTATGGAGAACAAACCGATGATGGAAACGGATTCAATTGTGCACGACCTAGGTGTGGCAGTCGAGTTCACTCGACAGATTTTTCCGCTAGAAGTCCAGCAGTCGATGGTCGGTCGGCGGGACTTCGAAGTGTTTCGGGAAAGAATCCATGGGGCGATGAAAGGGCTGTATACCGCCTATGAAGTCGGCATGCATCTACGTGCCGCGCAGTAGGAGATAGAGCAGAAGGATGAACACATTCGAAATTTAGAAGCTCGCTCATAGAAGGCTGAGCGTGAATTGAGGAAGGCTAAAATAGCCGAGACACAGTCGGCCGGCCCATCTAACCCAATTGTGGATGAGAGGGTGACCCAACGGCTGATATGTCATGCGATTATAGATCGGGATACGGCAAGTATGTTTGCCATAGAGACTGCGAAGGTCATGGCCTATGAACGAGGCTTCCACAACGACCGAAAAGTTGGGATTGACAAGACGAAGGAAAAGCTCGCCGAGGAGGTTTGTCAATACGAGAACCGGGGGTTCAAGCACGGTTGGGTTAAGGCCCTTCGTGCCACGGAGGCTCTTCGGGTAGCAGGCATTGACTCGGAGTCGATGTTATACCAGAGCAACAATTTTTCTTTTGCTGCTAACGAAATTGAAAAGAGTGACGACGAAGGTGATGCTGAATAAAGATGAATTTATTGTAGCGTTTTTAACGCAAGTTGAATGTAAATTATGTAATTTCGATCAATTTAATAAAACGTATCATTTTAAATGTTGGAATATTGTTTCTGCTCTTTTACCGTTCTTCGTTTATTGCGTCTATGCTTGTTAATCATAATACAAATTAAAGAAACGCCGAGTTTCGAGGCGTCTTGTCTCACCCAATCGTGGCTTCCATGAGGGGTGCTCTGAATCAGGAGATTTATTCAGCCAAATCGTGGTGTCCACGAAGCGCACTCTGAATCCGGAGGATTATTCGGCCTAAAAGTGGCCTGCACGGATGGCGTTCCGAATTCGGAATATTAATCGGCCCAAAAGTTCTCACTGATGGGGCTCCGAATTCGGAGACTTAACTGGGCCAATCGTGATATCCACGAAGGGAGCTCCGAATCCGGAGGTTTAATCGGCCCAAAAGTGTCATGCACCGATGGCGTTCCGAATTCGGAATATTAATCGGCCCAAAAGTTCTCACTGATGGGGCTCCGAATTCGGAGACTTAACTGGACCAATCGTGATATCCACGAAGGCCGCTCCGAATCCAAAGGCTTAATTAGCCAAAAAGTGTCATGCACTGATGGGGCTCCGAATTCGGAGACTTAGCTTGGCCAATCGTGATATCTACGAAGGGAGCTCCGAATCCGGAGGTTTAATCAGCCTAAAAGTGTCATGCACTGATGGGGCTTCGAATTCGGAGACTTAGCTTGGCCAATCATGTTATCCACGAAGGGCGTTCCAAATCCAGAGGCTTAGTCGGCCCAAAAGGATCATGTACTGATGGGGCTCCAAATTTGGAGACTTAGCTTGGCCAATCGTGATATCCACGAAGGGCACTCTGAATCCGGAGGCTTAATCGGCCCAAAAGTGTCATGCTCTGATGGGGCTCCGAATTCGGAGACTTAGCTTGGCCAATCGTGTTATCCACTAAGGGCGCTCCGAATCCGGAGGCTTAGTCGGCCCAAAAGTGTCATGCACTGATGGGCTCCGAATTCGGAGACTTAGCTTGGCCAATCGTGATATCCACGAAGGGCGCTCCGAATCCAAAGGCTTAGTCGGCCCAAAGTGTCATGCACTGATAGGGCTCCGAATTCGGAGACTTAGCTTGGCCAATCGTGATATCCATGAAGGGCGCTCCGAATCCGGAGGCTTAGTCGGCCCAAAAGTGTCATGCACTGATGGGGCTCCGAATTCGGAGACTTAGCTTGGCCAATCGTGTTATCCACAAAGGGCGCTTTGAATCCGGAGACTTAATCAGCCCAAAAGTGTCATGCACTGATGGGGCTCTGAATTTGGAGACTTAGCTTGGCCAATCGTGTTATCCATAAAGGGCGCTCCGAATCCGGAGGCTTAGTCGGAAGACTTGTTTTAATAAGCTGAATTTCAGTGAGGAAACGACAAACTTTGTATTGCAAAAAATGAAACTTGTACACGACGAACATTCAAAACAAGTATCATGCCCCACAAGTTGGGTTAATGATAGAATTTACGCAAATGCGTGGAATTCCAAGGCCGTGGCAGACTTCTCCCAGACATGTCTTTGAGCCAATATGCTCCTACTCCCGCGATTGAGTCGATCTGATAGAGGCCGTCCCAGTTAGGACCCAATTTTCCATCAGCTGGATTCTTGGCAGCTGGAAGCACTTTCTTCAGGACCAACTCTCTTGGTATGTAGCGGCATAGTTGAACACGTTGATTATATGACTTAGCAAGGTGCTGCTGGTATCGTGCCATGGATGTAAGGGCACGGTCTCTTCGTTCTTCAATCAGAATCAAATCCAAGGCCAACATCATGTCACTTTGGCCCAAATAAAAAACTTTTGATTTCAAAGTTGGGAGGCCGATCTCCAAGGGGATGATTGCCTGCTTTCCGAAGCACAAAATGAACGACGTTTCCTCAGTAGACCGCCTCGGAGTAGTGCGATGAGCCTATAACACACTTGGCAATTCTTCGATCTATCTGTTTTTAGCTTTCTCCAGCCTCTTCTTGATGCCGTCCAAAATAGATTTGTTGGAGGCTTCAGCTTGGCCATTACTCTGTGGATAATCCGGGGTGGAATAATAGGGCCGAATACCATACTTGCTGCACAATTCCCAGTAGACACCGCAATCAAACTGGGTGCCGTTGTCTGAAATAAGTGCTCTTGGAATGCCGAATCGCGTTATGATATTTCTCCATACAAAGCGCTTCACATCATTATCTCGAATGTGCGTTAGTGCCTCCGCTTCTACCCATTTTGTGAAATAATCTGTTGCGACAATCAAAAATCGCTTGTTGCCCGGGGCGCGAGGCAATGGTCCGACAATGTCAAGTCCCCATTGGCGAATAGCCAAGGACTGGTTATAGAGCTTAACTCTTCAGCAGGCGGATGGGTTAAGGGAGAAAACTTCTGGCACTGCTCACATTTCTTCACGTAACATTCGGCATCAGCTCTCATTGTCGGCCAATAATACCCCTGTGTCACAGCACGATGGGCCAAAGAGCGCCCGCCAGAATGGGCACCACAGCTACCTTCATGTATTTCAGTCAGTAGTCCCTCGACTTTACCCGGATGAACGCATTCTAGGTACGGGCCAGAAAGGGATTTTTTGTAAAGTTTTCCTTGCGGATCCAAATAGTATCGCAGGGCTTTGTTTCGCAGCTTGTGTGCTTCTTTCTTATCCGACGGGAGCTGTTCGGAAGATAGGAATGCAGCAATGGAGTCCATCCAACTCGGCTCTGACTCTATGACATTGATCTGGACTTCCTCTGAAGGGCCAATGCTCGGCTTAGGGATGAAACCCACTTCAATTGTCCGTTTAATCTTTGAGTTAATGGCAGAGGCTAGGCAAGCCAGGGCGTCTGCATGTGTGTTCTGATCACGGGTTATTTGGTTCAATTCATGATGGTCAAATTTTGCCAGCAAGGAATTTGCCGTTTTCATGTAAGCGGCCATATGGTCGTTTTTTGCCGCGTACTCCCCCTTTAGCTGATTGATCACCAGTTTTGAATCACAAAACATAAGCAAACGCCGAGCACCTAGGAGATGTGCATTCCGCAAGCCGGTTAGCAGGGCCTCGTATTCGGCCTCATTATTCGATGCTTCGAAGCCGAGTTTGACAGCCTGCTCAATTATTTCCCTATAGGGAGCCATTATCACTACTCCGGCCCCGCTGCCGCGTTGATTGGACGATCCATCACAGTACAACTGCCAAATGTCCCCAACATAAATTCTCCAGTTCGGCTTAGGTTGAATTTCATCAGACTTGAAGTCGGCAAGACCCCCAGTGAATTCGGCCACAAAGTCGGCAAGCACTTGCCCCTTGATTGAGGTTCTAGGCAGAAACTGAATATCATACTGGCCGAGTTCAAGAGCCCACTTTGAAACGCGCCCTGATGCTTCTGCACTACGGAGTACCGACCGGAGGGGGTGGTCCGTTAGTACCCCGATGGTATGCCCCTGAAAGTAATGCATCAGCTTTCTTGCTGCCATGACGAGGGCTAGGATGAGTTTTTCCAACGGAAGGTAACGTGTTTCGGCGTCAACCATTGCCTTGCTCACATAATACACTGGCTGCTGCTCCCCAAGCTCTTCCTTTAACAGTACGGCGCTGACGGCCCGGTCGGAAACTGCCAGATATAAAATAAGCGGGTCACCTGCCGAAGGTGTTGTCAAGAGTGGAACTGATCAAAGGTAGGTCTTCAGGTCGTTGAAAACGGCTTCGTAGTCGGAGGTCTATTCAAAAGCCTTACCCTGCCGTAGAGTATGAAAGAATTGTCGGCAGCGATCTGTGGAACGACTGATGAACCTGTTGAGTGCGGCGGCCATCCCCATCAACTTTTGAACCTCTTTCACCGAACGAGGGGAGCCGAGTTCCAAGATTGCTGTGATTTGCCTCGGGTTGGCTTCGATTCCTCGGTGGTTGACAATGTAGCCAAGGAATTTGCCGGATCCGATCCCAAATGCACACTTGGAAGCGTTCAGCTTCATTTTGTACTTGCGTAAAATGCCGAATGTCTCTTCCAGATCGGCCAGATGAGTTTGCTCTTCTTTAGACTTGACCACCATATCGTCAATGTACACTTCCATAGTTTGGCCGAGTTGCTCCTTGAACATGGCAGTGACTAGTCTTTGGTACGTTGCCCCGCATTCTTCAGCCCAAAAGGCATTACCTTATAGCAATAGGTCCCTCTTGGGGTGAGGAATGCAGTTTTGTCTTGGTCTTCCGGATGCATGGCAATTTGATGGTAGCCTCTATAGGCATCGAGGAAGCTCATACGTTGATGATGCGCCGTGGCGTCCACGAGTTGGTCTATTCTGGGGAGAGGAAAACAATCCTTGGGACAAGCTTTATTTAAGTCCGTGAAATCCACACAAACACGCCAAGTCCCATTTTTCTTCTTGACAACCACAGTGTTCGACAGCCATGTAGGATAGGTAACTTCCCGGATTGCCCCGGCATCAAGCAACCGGTCAACTTCCTCAACAACGGCAGCAGTGTGTTCTGCGGCTGACCGGCTTTTCTGAATAATCGGCTTACATTTAGGGTCAACGTTTAAACGTGCTGCGAAACAGACGGATCCACACCCGGCATCTCATATGGTGTCCACGCAAATACATCAAGGTTGCTGAGCAAGAAGGAAATTAGTTGCTGCCTGTCGGCTTCATTCAGGGAGGCGCCGATCATGAAGAACCTGTCTAGATTCCCGTCAATGTCAACTCGATCCAGGGCTTCCGTGGCCTTTTCACTTGGGAGTCGCCCAACATCGTCGAGGCTCTCTCGATCCGGCACCTCAATTGAATTTACTTCCAACTCTTTTGGTGTCTTTGCGGCAAGGAGATAGCATGCTTGTGCCGATTTCTAGGAACCACGGATTTGCTCAATGCCGTGCTCTGTCGGGAAGCGGAGCAGTTGATGATAGGTGCTTGGCACGGCCCGCATGGTATGCAACCAAGTTCGCCCCATAATGAGATTATACGGCGAAGGAAGCTTGACAACCAAGAATTCCACATCCACTGATCGGGAGCCCGCACGAACTGGTAGTGTGATTTTGCCCAATGGGTACTCCGGATTAGCGTTGAAGCCGAATAATGGATAAGGAGCCGGAGACAGGTCCGACTCGGCGAACCCGAGCTTGATGAAGGTCTTGTAATACATAACCTCCGAAGTACTCCCCTGGTCTATGAGAACGCGTTCAACGGTGAATCGGTTTACGCGTAGTTCGATGACCAATGGATCAATGTGGGGGAGTGTTACGCCGATCAAATCAGAATCGTCGAAGGTAATGTTTGGAGCTTCATGGGGCCGTTTTGCTGGTGTGATTTGCTTTTGGGGGTCAGGATGCGACTGAATTGTATGTACTGCGGATGACGTCGGCAGGCTGTATATCATATGGATTACGCCGAGTGGAGGTGAATCCTGTCGTAAAGCTACTGCTTTTGTCGAGTTGTCTCTTCGGACGTACTGCTTAAGCCGACCATCTTGTACCAATTCCTCTAGGTGATCCTTCAATGCATAACAACTCTCTGTATCATGGCCGTGGTCTTTATGATACTCGCACCGCCTATCCCGTCTCCTCGTGTCGGGAGGTCCCACCATTTTGGATGGCCATTTGAAGAACGGAAGGTGTTGGACTTTGGACATAACTGTGCTAATCGGTTCTGACAACTCTGTATATTTCTTGTCCGCGCGCCTTGTGCGCCTGCTATCTACTTGAAGTTGTTCACTAGCTTGGTGGGAACATTGGTCATTTGTTCGGCGCGAATCCCGTCTCTTGTCTCGTTTAGCCCGACTCCGTGATTCAGGGCTCCGTGATGGTACAGAGTTTATCGGCTGAACAATCTCAGAAGGGGCCGTCTTGTTGGCCTTGTTCCCGGCTTTAACCCGCAGAGCGTCATCTTCCACTTTGCAGTATTCCTCGACTTTCTTCATCAACGACCAGACTGTTTTGGGGGGCCTTCTAGTCAAGGAACTGCGGAGGGCACTATCAGGATGTAACCCCATTTTAAAGGCGGTGATGGCCATGGAGTCATTGTAGGCGTCATTTACAAGATTGAAGCATTCCCAATAGCGTGCCAAATACGCTCATAAGGTTTCTCCTAGTTGGATTTGCATTGCCCAGAGAGAGTTGGCTTGCTTCGGCTGGACCTCATTGGTGATGAATCTTGCCCTGAAGGATTTCTGTAATTGATGGAAGCTCTTAATTGATGCCGGTTCCAACTTGTAATACCATCTGACGGCCAATGGTCCTAAGCTGCTCGGAAATATTCGGCACATAAGAGCCTCGTCGTCTGCATGCAGCGTCATGGCTTGCTTATAATGACGGATGTGGTCAGTGGGATCCGATTTTCCGTCGTATAGGGTGAATGATGGAGCCTTGAACTTTTTGGGTAGTACTGCCTTTGCGATCCGTCGCACAAAGGGGTCATGTTGGTCCTCTTCATCTGAACCATTTCGTCTTCGTTTATGGCGTGCACGTGGACTCTCTTCGGAGGAGCTGGTGGTTTCGACTCGTCCCTTCTTTTTGGGTTCTGGGGATAATGAGTCAGAATCACTGTCACTTTCTTGTCTTCGGGCTCGAAGTCGTCGGCCATCTTCCCTCAGAGGTCGTCCCGGATCTTGGCGTACAGCTTGTTTGGACTTTGCCACTTCCAAGGCCAAATCCTGACGGAGACGCTCGTTCTCAGCGATCATGTTTTCCAACCTCTGTTCGTTTTGCTTTGCCTGTTCCATGATCGCTTGCATGGTCTCATGTGCTGAAGTCGAGGGTGAGGTATGGGCAACTGAGTCGAAGTTCAAGGCACGTCTTGCGGTGATAATCTCCGGTCCCAGCATGTTTGTTGGAGTGAGGTCATCTCTCGGTGTGGTTTCGTCAGCGACTATCGGAGGATCTTCCGTTACGCCCGCCATGGATGTAGTTGATTATTCCCACAGACTGTGCCAATTGTGGGGGAAGTGGTTTGGAAATACTCCTTGGATCCAATGGGACGCTCGAGATCCTTAGCTAAAAACCTAAAAAGGAATGAACACTCTGGTCGGGGATGCCGAAATTAGCACTCTGACGGACAAGTCAGTGTATGCTCTCTTTGTTACTTGTATCTTAAGTAAAATGTACTAATTCTCACATACCTCTTTTGGTTGTTGTTCTTCTATTTATATACGCTTCTGGTCCTCAAGGTAGGGCCCACTTTTGACCCGTCATGTGATTGTTCACTTGGTCCCCCCTTTTGCCGTATTCCAACTTTCAATCGGCCCATCGCTCAACTGATCTTTATGGCCGATTAAGTTATTCGGAATCCAGAACGTACGAGACGGGAGCGAGTATAATATATACCGATTAGCCAAATGTGTACTCGGTCCATTTGCATCTCCTATTATTTGGCTCCCATATAGTTAAAGCCCTTCGCTTGTACAAAAATAAGCACAATAAATACACAAAATGAAGCTTTTTCTCTAAGTCCTCCCAAAGCTATTGCCTTGGCGGAGGCATGTCATCAGCACCTGAAAATATATTTCCACATAGGATGAGCCAAAGCTAGTAGAAATAATCCAATACAGTATATGAATATTAACAAAGATATAAGGTGAATGCACATGCAATGCTTGCGTCAAAACAATTTATATCTCCTTCCAAAACCATACAATGCCAAGTTAATATCATAATTCATTTCCTTTATAATAGAAAACAAGGTGGTGAATCACATTCTAGGAATCTCAAAACAAATATAATCTTTCATGGAAATTTCGTCAGTGGGAAACCGTAAACCGGCACCCATATAAACGTAGGCTATATAAGCACAGCTATTGCCGTTTTACAGAAATTTTGTCCGTGGGATTGACACCCCCATATACGCACGGTTTTTAGGACTTTTACCATGGACACTCAAGCTAACTTATTTCAACGAAACATTATATACTTCCTAGAATTACCCATTTTTCTCAAAACGATAAACATTTCCAATGTATAGATGTGAAATAATGCTCGATGCAAATGGATGAGACAATAGTTTCAATTCTTATAATTCTCATGCAATTTTTACAACAATCATAGCTATTCTCCACCGATAGCCCAAAACAGATATCTTTAAACAGATAAACAATTTTTAATAAGGATAAGCTTTTCAAATTTCAAGATGTGAGTGATAATACATATCCAATTCCACCATCCTCATCAATATCAACCCAATTCCACATTTCCAACATCAATTTCATTATTTATATAAAATCAATATTTGAGACATTTACGGCACTACAAGAAATTACACTTTCTACGACAAACGTTTTGGTTGCCAAAAGTACCATATGTGGTCGTGAAAATCTTTTCACGACCAAAATGTGTTGGTCGTGAGTTGGTCATTGAAGTCTCGTCATAGATAGTTTTCTAAGACCAAAGTTGTAGTTGGTCGCCAAAAGTGACCATTTGTGACTAAATAATTGATCGCAGAAATTCCAATCCATATTAGCCAAAAGGTAACTTTTAGTTACAAAAGTTATAGTTTGTCGCGGAGAGTCAATTTTTTTTAAAAAAAAAAATTAAATTTTGAAAAATCCCTCTGTTAAATTGTTAATATATAATATATATATATATATATTCCACCTGCGATCAGATTGCAATCAATTCATAATTAATATATAGTACAACATCCAGTTTTAATAACCATGAATCAATTCATTTCCAACTCTCAATCCATCAAGGAGACATAAAAATATCGAGTTTGTGATTTAGGTTGTATCTGCAATTTGTAAAGAACTAGCAAGCAACACTAAGAAAAAAAGATAAATAGCATAAAACTTAAACAAGAAACTATAGCCCATCTAAAATTTAAACAGGAAACCCAAAGAAAATATTCAAATTCAGAACGAATATATATATATATATTATACCATAAAGCCTTCAATGCCTAAACAGAAAATAGAATGTAATTACACTAGTCCATTTACAATTACTAACTTACTGTTGAAGAGAAAAGAGAGCATGTTGAACTTCGTCCTTGGATGGAACAGACCCAAAAACAAAATCATCATAAAAAGCACATACCCCATTTCATCTTCAATTCCATCAACACACTCCCACTCAAATTGGGATTAAATTTTCACGCACACAATATATATTATATGTATAGAGAGCAAAAGAAAAATAGGCAAATATTATTATTTTTTTTGTTCACAAATCTTTCAAAATCATCTAGTATAATACAAGGATTACCTTGGTTTGCAAAAGCCCCAAATCGATGTGTGATGTAGGGACTTTGATCTTAAATCGCAAAAGCCCCAAATCAACCTTCACGTTTGAAACCAAGTCGATCTCACCGCCGTCGTCCTTCGTCTTCGTCCATTCCTCGTCTCACAGAGAGAGAGAGAGAGAGAGAGAGAGAGAGAGAGCAACGAAGCCCTAAAGACAGAGAAGAAGCAACGCTACTGCAGCAGTAGTACTGCTTTATAGGGGTTTGTGTTTGAACAACATTATATTTTCACCTCCCGCTTTATTTTTTATTTATCCTGCCATAACTTTCGGCGACCAACTTATTTTTTGGTCGCCAAAAAGTGATCTTTCGCAACCAAATTTGTAGTTGGTCGCCAAAAGCATATCACTTTCTACAACCGATTTTTAGTTGGTCACCAATAGTTAAGTCATTAGCGCCAAGTTTGTAGTTGGTCACCAAAAAGATACTTTCTGCGACTAACTCAAATTTGGTCAGAAAAAAGGTAACTTTCAGCGACCAAAGTGGTGGCAGAAAGTGGTCGCAAAAGTGCATTTTTTGTAGTGGGGTTAAAATCCCCTTATCTTTCAAAGTCAATCCCAAGTATCAAATCAACCATTTCATCACAATTTAACTTTTTTTCAAACCTCAATCGTTTCCAAGAACTTAAATTTGAAAACCCCTTTTTTGATCTTTAACCCAAGACCCTAGATTTGTTTCAAAAGCTCCTAAAATCACAATATTGTTTAGAAATAGCAAATAACTAAGTTAAAACTCATAGAAAGTGCGAAGAATCTTTGCCTCAAGCTTAGTAGATGAGAGAGTGAGTGAAAGAAAACTCAGACACCGAAAATCAAACTTTACTCCGATTAGAATGAAGCCCTCATCGAGCTTTTCCTTTTTAACAAAGGGACATGGGTGAAAAGTTTGGCGGATCTAGGTGTATTTGAGTGAAATAGATGAGTTTTAGAGAGAGAGAGTGAGAGAAAATAGGATTTTGAAATGTTTAGAGAGAGAGAGAGAGAGAGAGAGAGAGAGATATGAAAAGAAAATGACTCAAAAATGGCTTTTATGAACTGACATACGCACAGATTGCTCGAGCGCAAGAAGTGTGGAGTTGTAATGAATATTTAACTGTACATTTTTACTTTGCTAAAACATTGATCCAATCCCATTGGTGCTATCCTACTAAAACAGAACGCAATAGATAATGTGAATTCTTCCCCAAGTCACTTCAATACATAGTTCCTTTGATATCAGTGTTAGGGAAAATCGATGATTCCCCCACAAGTAAATCAATCAATGGGAATAAAAAAACTAATGAGGAAAAATTAAATCAAAGGCAACACAAGAATTTTACGTGGTTCCCACAATGTGAGGTACGTTCACGGGATTGAAATCTGATCCACTATCAACCAAATTAGTTCCAAACGATTACAAACGAGACACGAATGGTCTCACAAACCACCCTTAGGTGAATTCCAAATAATCACAAATAAACAAAAGGAAAGACCTCACCAACATACATGAACCAAAATCTTCAGAATCAGAGTTGAAGAAGACCCAAAAATAATTAACCCAAATAGCTGAATCCAAAGCAGCCAACCGAACCAAAGCAGCAACAAGGCATTGAATTTGACCAAGTCAAAAACACTACACAATCAACACCAATTGAAAAACCCACCAAAATTTATTTTCAATGTTGTTTTGTATATGCAGCACAACACACTAAAACAATATATATATTATTGTTAATCTAGGGTTTTGTAATCAAACCCTAATTGTATCCAAATGAATTGGGCCTCCACAAATATGATATAGAAATATATTATACCTAAACCAAGCCAAATTAAAACTTTTTCCAAAACCAATTGGGTCCCACACTCCAATAAGGAGGTATACCCAACAATTCTCCCCCTACCGACTTAGGTGGAGACATCAACCATACCCGCCAAAGTTCGACACTTCAAATGTTT
The DNA here is from genome assembly GCA_030407325.1 of Camellia japonica. NCBI lineage: Eukaryota > Viridiplantae > Streptophyta > Magnoliopsida > Ericales > Theaceae > Camellia > Camellia japonica. Next base: position 61,257,746 of record JAPPVO010000029.1, read on the forward strand.
ATCCCTCAACAAAGTCTTAGTCAACATATCCGAAATATTATCATCCGTGTGAACCTTTTCGAGTTGCCAACAATTTCGAATCTAACACATCACGAATCCAATGGTATCTCACATCAATGTGTTTCGATCTCGAATGAAAAGTAGAAGAATTTTTACTCAAGTGAATAGCACTTTGACTATCAATAAAGCACATACTTTTCTTGCTTCAAACCCAAACTCTTGCAAAAATTTCTTCAACCATAACTCTTCTTTGCAAGCTTTATAATGGCAAAAATTCAGCTTCGGTAGTTGAGAGAGCAACACATTTTTGTTAATTTAGATTGCCATGCCACAGCTCCCCCTGCAAAAGTCATCAAATACCCCGAAGTAGATTTATTGCTATGCCACACTTCAATTTGTATGCAAGAGCAGGAGAACTCTGTTTTGAAATCAATGAAATTGAAGGTTGTGGTACTGAAAATTTTCCGCTTTGGTCAAAAAATGGTCTTAGTTGTAAAAAGATTAATTTGAACAAAGTCAACTTTTATTAAAACTTTTCAAAACCATTTTCGATATGGATCAGAACTGGATAAGCCTGAGATCTATCACTGAGATGCACAACCCCAGACCCTAGCAACTAGAAAGTTGCCCCTAGTCTGAATAGTACCGCAGCACTGTACATCAACGGAAAGTTGCCCCTAGTCTAAGAAGCACTGCACCGGAGATTACGATGAATGCTGATTGGACAAAGATGACTAAGATGATCAAATGGACAAAGTTGATCGGGGAAAAGTTTATGGCTGAACTTTAGGATGAAGTTGCCTACGTCCCAAAGACGGGAATCAAGCCTTACGTAGTTCGGCTCAGGTTCACTCGAGTATTTCGCTCTCCTTTTACGCTCTAACTTTTGCCAAGGCTGCCCTTTGCAGGTTTTCAACCTTGCGAGCTCAGTTTTATAATTTTGAATTTTTGGTGCTCTAAGTTTTTGCCTAGGTCACCCTTTCGTGTCTTCGGCCTAGCGAGCCTCTCAAGGGTAATATTTCTTCAAATTGTCCATATTGATCGGTTGTGAGAACTCCAAGCCATCTAGATCCATCAGAACCACAGCTCCTCCTGACCAGATAGACTTAATGATGTAGGGACCAGTCCAATTGGGTCTGAACTTGCCCCTTGGGTCGTGGATGGGAGCTCGGTTATCCTTGAGTACCAAATCTCCTTCCTTTAAATTCCTGGACTTCACTTTCTTGTTGAAAGCCCGGGCAATTCTGCGCTGATAACCTTGAACATGGTACAGTGCTTTCAGTCTTCTCTCATCAAAGAGCATGAGTTCCTTAAAGCTCTGCTGCCAATCTGCTTCGTCTATTTGACACTCAGCCAATACTCGTAATGACGGAACCTCAATCTCGATAGGTAGAACGGCCTCCATCCCATAAACTAATGAATACGGAGTCGCCCCAGTAGAAGTTCTGATTGAAGTCCGGTAGCCCCACAAAGCAAACGGCAGCTTATCTGGCCAGTCCCGGTAGGTTTCCACCATCTTCTGCATTTGATGTTTTGTTGTGGCGGCCTCAACCGCTCCGTTGGTTTGCGGCCGATAGGTAGACGACTTATGAAAAGCCACGTTGTATTTTTCCAACAAGTCCCACCTCCTTCTTGAAGTGGGAACTGTTATCTGAAATTATCTCGTTTGGGACTCCGTAGCGACAGATGATGTTGTTTCTGATAAACTTTGCAACATGCGAAGCCTTCAACACCGCATAGGATTGGGCCTCGACCCACTTCGTGAAATAATCTATCGCGACCAAGATGAACTCATGCCCATTTGACCCCTTCGGAGTGATGGCCCCGATCACATCAATTCCCCAAACGGAAAATGGCCATGGCGAAGTCATATTGTACAGCTTTGACGGCAGAATGTTCATGCGATTTGCATGAATTTGACATTTGTGGCACCGCCGAACAAAACCGATACAGTCCTCCTCCATGGTGGACCAGTAGTAACCCTGTCTGAGGATCTTCCGTGCTAGCATTACTCCATTCATGTGCGCACCACATTCCCCTCTATGGATGGCTTCCATCAAACGCTTTGATTCTTCGGCGTCGACACACAGCTTATGCATTCCTGGATGACCTCTTTTATATAGCTTACCCCCACAGATGATGAACTGAACGGCCATTCTTCTTATTGCCCTCTTATCCTTGGCATTCACCCCCGGCGGGTATGCTTCATTTTCCAGGAAATTCCAAATGTCGTGGTACCAGGGGTTTTTGTCCTGAACCTCATCTATAGCAGCAATCGATTCGTAGGCTGGTGCAAATTTCTGGTCAATGATGACTGGACGCATCCGGACTCCGTACGTGTAGACACCCCATTTTTGACTGTCCTCAAGACTTGGACGTCACTGCTTGAACACTCGGTGATTATCCACGTTTGTGTTTGTTTGCAGTTCCCGGAGTTCTCGGCTGCGCGCCTTGTCTCAGGATCTCCGAACTCGATTGTTTTGTGTCTGGTTTTGCACCAAACACTTGTGTTTTGCCTTGGAGGGACAGGGAATGCCTTGTGAGGCATCCCCACACACCACCGGCACTAGCTAGAGGCCACCGGCTGGTTTTTGTTGCCACCGGCAATATATATTGCCGGTCGGCACTCTTTGTTGCCGGTCGGCAGTCATTTTTGTCAAAATGACATTTTTGGCCAGCCGACTACTGTTCATCTGCTTTTTCAGATATTTTAGGACAGCTGTTTGGCATTTTGTTCCCCTCCATACACGTGTATGGAGGGATGCTCTTCTTGTTAGCTTACTTGACAAGCTTTACAAGTTTGGCTCCTCTAAGAGGAGCCCTCTCCCCTTGGCTTTAGGGTTGGCTTTTTAGTGAGAAAACAACTCAGAGCAAGCTCTGGTTTTAGAGTTTGAGTTCCATTCATATCCTATCTCTATATCTCCCTTGTGTGTGTTCTAGGTGCTTTGTGTCTTACTATTGCACACAAACACCTAGCTTTCACTTTTCTTGGTTTCTTCAAGGTCCAGAGCTTGTTCTTGAGGTCTTTGGTTGGATTTGAGCTCAAAGAAGCAACAATATCAACATTTGTGAAGAAGGTCAACAAGGGTAAGAAACTAGTCCTTTTTACCCCATTTTTGCATCCTATTTCTACCTATCTTAGAGCTGTTTTTGTGCTTAGTGTTTAATACAAAAAAGTTCTGTTTTTAGGTCCTCTTGATAGTTTATTAAGGGTGTTTTGTGGTTTGGGGAAGTTTGACCCCTCTTAGGCCTTGTAAGGCCCTCATTTTGTGCTATTTTGTGCAAGTTTCGAGACTTTGGTGTTTGGGCCTCTTCACCACTGAAATCTTGAGGGATTTCAGTGGTGGAGATGGTGCCTTGAAGTCTCCAAAAGGGGAGGGCCACCCCCTCTCATTGTTGTCCTTGAAAGGGACTATTT